>ML675646.1:21431140-21475339 GCA_007922155.1 Mesoclemmys tuberculata
TAAAAATAGGAACTACGTTAGCAATTCTCCAGTCGTACGGCACAAGGAGTTCTAATGTTCTGTGTACCACCTTTGTTGGTTACAGTCTGAAAAAATTGACCATGAAACTTGTACAGAGAATGCTAATCACTATATCAGTCTAAATTAGCATCTGTTATGAAAACTACATCACAATCACCTAAACTGCAGACACACATACCTATTTTGCTAAACAGTCTACTTGGTCTTTATGAATATATTGTATTTGATTTGGCTTGGGCAGAGGAAAACTCTATACTTTTAGGATATTTAAATTTGGAATTATTGGGCCACTTTTTAAAAAAAAGGACAACCAGTAATTTTACATTTGTAATAGTTCTGCCAACTCTAAACATTCAAAGTTAATAAGTTAGGCCACCAACATCACGAGTCTGGCTTAAAAATCAGGGTATTTTAAAGATAATAGATTTTGAGTTCTTTTTACTTGCCTTCTAGTTTCTGAACTTTTAGGATTCATGTTTTTAAGCACTTCTTTCATAGCCATGAAGATGAGAAACTTAGTAAGAAAAAAAGATGGTCATTTATTCACATGATTTCAGGAGCCAGAGCTTTAACAGAAACCCTGAATATCACTAGACTTGCAATAGAGTTGACAACACTATACATTTTATGGGTATAGAATTGTGGACATGATTAGGTTTGGGGATCAAGTTACAGACTGAATTGAGACCGATTTAAAAATTTGTAAAAATGTATCTCTGAATTTAAAATTTGCCTCAATCCTTACCTAGAAGGTCCACTTCTAGGGGGAGAATATAATTAAAATGGGTTTTACCAATCTCTGATGAGATTGCCTATAAAGATGTCAATTGTTGCCATTTGCACTAGCGTGTTAGTGATGGGGACACTGATCTACTCAAAGCTGAGTCGTGTTTGACAACTCATTTTTCATACTCATTTCTTTCACTGTGACCATTAGAGAGTAATGGCTTGTTTTTAGGCCACTGAAGTCAATGGAGTTTTAATGGAAGCTAGTTTTTGCTGGACATGAATGGAGATTACCTGAAGATGAACCAGGTGTTATTAACTGATCAGCAGAACATGCAGTGTACATTCATAAGACCTTTGCAGCAAACTTATGCTGGACTGTTTATAGGGTAGTCAGAGGTCTCAATTTCATAGGGACAATCCCGATATTCAGGGCTTTTTCTTATATAGATGTCTATCACCCCCCCAACACCGTCTGATTTTTCACATTTGCCATCTGGTCAACCAAACTGTCTATGATACTTGGTGGGCAGTGAGGTCTACAGAATAGTTAATTTCAAAAGCAACTCTGTGTTCAGCTTGCAGAATACACTCATTTCTTCACATGCTTGCAATACACAGGAACAAAGAATCTGTAAGCTATTTGGAGCTGGGCCCCATCTTTTTGTTATGTATGTACACAGTCCATAGCACAAATGGGAAGTGATCCTGACTGGAACTTTTAGCAGTTATTGCAATCCAGATAATAAATAATTATATCAGTGGATACAAATTGCCAGATATCTTGGAGGAAACTCATCCAAAAAGAGATGGGAAATTAACTCCAACACATAGGCACGGCTTGAATCAGTCCTTGCAAGGAGATGGGAGTCTTAGAAATACCATAGCTAGGTAAATCATACCAGCACCTTTGTTCACTGCTGGAGTAACATACTAAACCCTACTTATCCTGCCACAGTACTTCCCTATTAGTCAGACACCATAAACCTCTGCACTGAAAAGCTGAGCAGACTATAGCTACATGGAATTACTGCTTATTTAATGAAGCCAACAAAACTACTTACCAGAGAAACCACAACCCGGGCAACTAAGGCTGGGTTTGTTAGTAAACATATTTAGTTGGGGGGAAAAAAAAAAAAGAAAAGAAAAATCTGCAGGCAGTGAAAAAGTAATGCATGGGAATCTCAGTTAAAGTTAATACCATGTTGGCTGACGCACCGCAGCTTCAATTTCTTTAATTAGTTCAGAGTTAAGTGACAAAGTATTTAATCAGGAAACTAACAAGTGCAGCAGCTGATTGTGCTGTGCATGCTTGTGTGGGGATGTGACTGAAAAAAAGTAAATAAAATTACTATCCTTGCTTTAAATGAAATGGAATCCCTAATTTTATTACAGTAGCAATCAGTTTACAAGCATGATAGAGCAATAAGAATTGATTCTTTCCTGGTTTATTCCTTTAACAAAGTATTTCATTTAAGAGGAGACCATTGTAATTTAACTCTTTGGTTCCTTCGTGGACTTATATGGGTCTTACTCCTACATATCAGGACAAATACCTTGTGTGATGGGGATAATCCTACAGCTATATTGCGTCACATTGTGTTGTTATTTTTAGATACACCCACCTGTATTTGCAACTGACCAGATGATTGAATCCTATTTTTTTTGGAAACAGATCTAGCCATGCTTACCCATACATTCAAGATTTTCAGCTTTGATTATTGCAATTCGTATTTAGAAATTAAACCAAAACACCCTAAAAATGCTACAAAACACAGCCACCTTACCTGTTTACTAATACAGACTGCCAACACCACATTACCCTTGTGCTCTGCTCTCTGCACTGGCTCCCCACTGGACAAATTCTACATCAAGATTTCAGGTTTCATATTCTAAGCCCTCTATGTGGATACCTCTAGCTACCTGAGAGATCACTTCTCCTGCTGCAATTCCCATAACAGATACATCCAAACTAATTTGTGTGCACACTTTTGCAGCCTGCTGCTGCAGAGTGAAGCCCAGCTGCCTATTCCTTTCATTCCTAGCAATCAGATTACATTTCCAGGACTATCTTTGCAAGAAAAAGGACTACAGATGTTCATTAAAAAAGGAATTATCCTTTAAAAGGTCCAAGAGTTCGCAATGTCAGTAAAGGGCTCACATGAGTTCCCTACAACTCATCAGTGCATGATAAGACAAAAGTAGTACATATTTTTTGAAAATCTTTCCCCAGGAAAATAGGGCAAAGATAAAAGCGTAGGCAAGATCTTTGCATACTGTATATCAGCAGCACCCCAGTGAAGTCAATGTAGCTATGCGGATTTACTTCAGCTGACGATCTGGGGTGAAATCCTGGCTTCACTGAAGTCAATGGCATGCTACCCATTGACTTCAACGAAGCCAGAATCACACCTCAGTTCCTAATGTTAGTCATTCAAGGAACATATGCCCCACCTCTCTATCTCCAAGCATGCTCATATGAGCCATCTAACATCAGTGACAGAGCCCTTGCCATAGAACTTTTAGAGTTCTATGATAAGATCATTCACACGAGGCTGGAATGTTGATACATCAAGTGGTGTCCCCAAATCAAGATATGGTTTTTAATTTTGGCAACTATGTAATTCAATTTTGGATAGCTAGGCTTATGGGGCAAAATCCTGGCACTACTAAAATCAGTGGCAAAAATTTCAGAGACTTTAATGAGGTCAGGATTTCACCCATGGTAACTAATTTACAACAAGGGACTGTCCCAGTACCAGACAGCTCAGGATCAGCATAGCGAAAAAGATAGCTTAAAATTATCTTCATTGTCCCCCTCCTGAGTTTCACTGTGTACTCTTCAACCACAGGTGAGGATTGGGACCTCAGTTTGTAACTGTACTGCAGAGAGCAAAGAGAGGTTTAGTCTGTGAAGGCAGCAGAAGGCAGACTTGCAAAACAGACCCTTAAATTTGAGGCTGACAGGCTTTATTTAGAAAGCCTGCATATGCACTGACTGCATTCATATCTGAAATGTTCCCCAACTTGACAGGCAATCTACAGAACAGTATATATTAAGGAGAGGTAGTTTAGGATTTGGATTTTGGTTCACTTCTAGCAATTCCTGTAATATTATACATTTTTAGACAGACATTGATTTTGTTTTCCAATAAGGGACACGGATATAGCTAATATGTCTTGTTTTTAAACAATTCACAGAAAAATAATTGTATTTTTAATACGATTCTGTCTGCCTGTTTAGGGCTGTATTCTGCATTTTCTGCATGCACAGAACCACCACCAAAGTCAATAGGAGTGCCCAGTTTAGAGAGGCTATTGAAATGGGTGATAATTCAGAGAAGAAATTAAAGTTATAATAAAACCCAAACAACTTATCCATCAGGAAGAGTGTACTACAGAGCAAAGTAAATAAGTTTGTCATTTGAAAGGGGTGTTATTGACTACTGTTAAAGTGAAATATGAAAACAGACTGAAAATACAAAATCTTTCCCCCTAAATAACAGGGTCTACACTGCTCCATCCCTTCAATTTCTTTTCATTTCCTAGTGACCTTAGGAGGAGGGCTTGATGTTGAGAGTGTTTTCAATTCAATAAAATTCCTTTGCGATCAGAAACTGAGTGGTCTGTATCCTGCATGAATGTCAGGTTGTCCTCAGCTATAGAGAAGTATGAACATATTAGAGATGTATGATTGACAGAGGCATATGTTATGAACCTTCACTCAGGCCCTAACTCATGAATCCCTATTCAGGAAAACACTTAAGCTCATGCTTATGTCCCATTGAAATCAATAGCTCATGTAAATTGCTTTTCTGAACAAGGATGTCCTTCAGCACATTCGTAAGTACTTTTCTGAATTAAGGCCAATGAAAATACCTGTAATACTAGTTATAAATCATAGAACAAGTTAAGAATTAGTAAGAATTCAGACAAAGATATTACAGAGACCTGGCGACAAGCTGTTTTCAGAAGTGTAGCAGGTGGAACTAGATCAAGGCAGCTGAAGGGTGAAACCATGAACCTGAGGAGTTGATTTAATTTTTCTTGATTCATTAGGCCATGAACTAGTGTGAGTGCAGTAGTATATTTACAGCATCCTACTCTAAGGATAAAAAAGAATGACGGTACCTGCTGGCAAATGAGGGCTTTTAATTTAAATACAAAATATCTAGTTTAACAGAACTGGTTCAAACAAAAAAAGTCCCCCTCTAAAGGATTTGATTGGAAATCTTCATCAACCAGTCCCCTAATCCTTCACAAAACATACAAATTCGGGTTACAATGGTTCTTATTCTTCACTGCCCTGAACCCTAGTCCTTTACATGAATGCACAGAAAATGTAAACTGCTAGCATTCTGATTTGGTAATTTTTTATATCCACTTTGCACATGTGTAAATGGCCACAAAATCCACAGGGCAATGAAACATCAGGCCTGTTATCTGTTTTCACCATTACAACCTGTGGTGCTGAACCTTTCTAGCAACCTTAGCAGAGGATATTGGAGCAAACGATTGAGAGAATATTGCACATGGAAACTAGAATTACTACTGAATGGATCTGCAGGATGCCCTGGATTTACTTAAATTGGTCCTGATGATTTACTGGTCCTGGTGATTCACTATTTGTACAGTTAACCAAACAGCAGTGTCTGCTGTAAAGAAACAAACAGGAGTCCATTTCCAACTGAAAATAATGGACCAAATTCAGAGGTGAGTAAGTGAATACCATATGTTGAGGAAATCGAAGTTGGTATAGTTTACACCTTCTTTTGGCCCCTTCAAAGTGTGTTACATCTATTTAGGATTCCCTTCAGGCTCCATTATATTTACTTACTTATAGTCACACTGACTTATGTATCCTGTAATTTACGCTGTCTGCTTACAGATCCCTTCTGAATTTCGCTCACTGAGTTTATGCAGGTGTAGAAAGACCACAAAGGAGAAGTACAGAAAAAGAGCATCTAATAGGAAGGTAGAAGAATTACATATTTGATTATGGTGCTTAATTGCTTTTAAGGAGAGAAAGTACCATGTATTAAAGGACTTTTTAACCAACCAAAGAAAGGCAAAACAATAAACAGTTGATGGAAGTCAGACAAATTCAAATTAAAAATAAGGAATAACTATTTGAAAAATGTTGGCCATTGGAACAAACTACAAAGGGAAGTGGTGGATTCTTTACCTCTCTAAGTCTTTATGAACTCAAGACTGCACACCTACCTGAAAGATATGCTTTAGGTAAACACAAGTTATGCTTTAGTCAAACAAGTTCTCCAACTGGGCTCAGCCCAGGAGTAACACCGAAATTCTATGGCCTGTGTTATATTTGAGGTCAGACTGGATAATCTAATGGGCCTTTGGGCCTTAAAATCTGTAAGTGAAAGAGAGCCCACCTACTTTAATTTACAGCTTCCTGGTGCTTCAACATGTAAAGTATACTGCCTTAGTCTTCCTACATATGAGTAAATTGACATACTATAGCCAGTTCTATCAGAGTGTAAGCCCTGGTCTACACTTACCTGGCAAGTCAGCGGCAGTCAACAGGAGTTACGCTAGCTACACACAGTAGCTTGCATAACTCCCATTGATTGCTGCACTTCCCTTCTGCATGGCATCTTCACTTCACTGTGATCCCGTTAACGCATCGCTATGCCACTTGTGGGGGTGATTTACCAGTGTCGACTTCTGGATCAATTGAACGGGTCTACACTGACTGCTCAATTGATCCAGATGGGTCAATCTTATGGCAGCGGCTTTGCTGCTGTAGTATAAACATACCCTTAGTGTAAGGAAATTTAAATTACATTACTTTCATGTCAACTCTGAATTTGGCCGTGTGTGTGTGTGTACATTCAACTGCCTAACCCAATTCTTATCAAAACTACAGATGTGGACTATTTTACTGGGGACTTAGCACTTCGCACACACATTTTCCACATGAAATGAATGACAAGAGGCTCCTCAGTATCATGTAGAAAATCATTGTCCAGGTGAAAACTTTAAAAGGGTTACAGCTCTTAAAGGATAAAGATATGTTTAAATAGGAAGAGTGGATGGCTCAAGCAATTGCAAGGGAGCTTTTAACTTCTAAGTGGAAGGTTGGAAGCCTGCCCAATTGAGTAGTTATAGAAAATTAGTACTATGTGGTAGCCAATTGCTCACCGGTATGTGAAACAAATAGGTTTCTAGTAGACAGGTGCTCAGCTAATAAAACCAAATACCATTACTGACACCACACACCCCTGTTAGTCTCAGAAGGAAGGAAAAGATTGAATGGGCATGATGGCTGAACTACCTTTTTGTCCCTAGACTTGACCCCTTCAGTTCAGGAGCCAAGCACAAGTAGAACAGGGAGGGGACAATGATAGCATCACACAGGAAATTTCTACTTTAGTTGCACTCGCCATACATTCCTACCAGATAACCAGGTATTATTTTTAGCCATTACCGAAAGTCATTCTGAGTAAGTCCAATAAAAAGAAATTCTATAGATAATCATTTTAGTTAATTGTGTTCTACCACTTGCTTTGACTTTTTGAAGATTTTGTTTAAATGAGTCCACCCAGGCATACGAAAATGAGCTACCTTTGTCTCTGGCAGGAGACCAAAGCTGCTGGGTAATTCTGGACTCTAGACCATGGGAGGCGAACATATTTGCACTCCCTTGGCTTGGCACAGTGTAGACACTACACACATCTTGCACGGGCTGGCTGATTTCTGGCTGAATTAGCAACCAGGTGTGGAGCCAATTTTAGCAGCTTCCATGGCACTGCCTGCTGTGGAAATATTTTTCATTTGAAACTGAACAAAGCAGTAAGATGAGCATAAATGCAAATGAGAATGATGATGAATTTGCAGAGAGCTCTTACTTCAGATTTTTAAGGTTATTATGGTATTAAATTGACATATGGTCAGGATGTAGGAAACATTCTAAATATACCTCCCCTCCTCCAGTTAAAATGAACTCTTCTGGCTACAATGTTTATATGTGGGGGAAGGAGGATGGGGGGAGAGAGAGAATACAAAAGTTAGTTGAGGAGCTTTCCAAAGAAAATATAGTATCAGCTACTTTGTGGCTAAACAGATTAGCTCTCTTATAATCGCATCTCAGCTGATGAACCTTGAGATCTTAAGTCTGTAAGAGTCCTTTCTGGTTTTTCTGTTTCATTCTTTAAGTAGATTAAAAGGGTGATCCTGAAGCTGTGCTAAACCACCTGTTTGACCCCCTAGCTAATATAGCTTTTGATTCAATTCTTTAGAAGCTCAGTAGGCTGATTTTCAACAGGCCTATCTATTTGTGTACCTGCAAGTTTTGCATGCATCGCATATTCAGAGCACTGGGCACTGCACAATTTCCAGCAGCACAAATAGAAGGCCCTTTGAAAAACTGGGCCTCTCTTTCCAGCAACATATTCTCTCTCTCTCTCTCTATTCCATTTTAAGATCAGTAGTGACACTTACTGATCTTAAAATGGACAATGAACAATGTCTTACCATCTGGGTATTCCCAGATTTAAAATGAAATTTCCACTTGCACACTCAGCTTGTTGGAGATCACGACTAACTGCATGCTTGGGACCAGAACTGATGCATCCGGGGCCTGTAGCCCAGATCCTCAAATGTATTAGAGCACCCGACTCCCATTGAGCTCTTGTAAATAAAGGAAGACGTGAAAGGCAGATCCACTGGAAAGGGAAAAAGTGGAAACAGGGCAGCCAATCAGCAGTAGATTGAGTCGGCCAACCAGTCATACTAAAACTGGGACAAAATCCTATTTTGACATAATCTGCTGGGACATTGTGGCAGCCATTTCAAATTAGGATGCATTCCTGCAAGCCACACTGCCTGGTCATCCTACTCAACTGTCACTCATTACAAGTGAAACTCATAATTTTAGACCCAAATTCAACATTCCATATGAATGTGGGATCCTCTAGTTATTTTTAATTATTCAGAAACCTGAGGTGATAGAAAAGGTTATTTTCTATAAAATATGAGCTAAGCGCCCATCATTCTAAATTTCCTAACTGCTTTTTCTTGTGTCTCTAAGACATCAATCTGGAAAAGCATTTAAGGACTTTCTTAACTTTATGCAGATGTGTTGCTTTAATAGGATTACTCAAGTGCTGAGAGTTAAGCATACGCTCAAGTGCATTGCTTGACTGCAGCCTTCTACACTATATGGAGCGAGATTATGATTAAAAACAAATATGAAGCAATTCAGTAGTCTTTTCATACACAACAAAGACTCTCTAAACCTACTAAAATGAAGTTCTTCCTATTAAATCATTTACCTTGTCCCCTGTGAGAAGCCTGTGAGAATAGATAAACTTTGCAACATGACTTGAAAATTGACAAATCCAGGTGGATGGGGAGCAGGTCTTTGAGTCAAAGGATCTTGTATTGAAAATACCATGTCATTAGCCTCCTTATGTTTAAATGCGAGAATCTGGTAAGCGGGAGTTATTTTTCATGTTATTTTCTAATGTGTTGTGCCTGCCTATCCTTCACATGCTCCTTTGTGTTGGCCATAATATTTTCCAATGTACAATTCTCAGAATGATAGTTGCACATGGCTTCTGTGCCCTCCTTTTGAGTTACACGGTTTGGTAGAACTACAATTATTTAGTACAGATTTAATATAAGCATGTGGTTCATTTTAATGGAAATTAACAAAAATCAAGCATCAGCCTATCAGCACATTTCTGACTGTGAAAGGATAATTACCAAGAAACATCTGTAAACATATGGCCTTGTTCTTGATGAATCTGTTCCTTCACCCCTGACAAGGAATGAGGAGGTCACTGAATTTGAGCACGATGAATCACTGCTGGCTGCCCCTAGTTCTGACCTCTAGTAATCATCATTAACAGAGTACAGCATAATTGAATATTTTAAATTGGAAAATGGATCAGTAGAATTAGCATTTGTATTACTAGGAATGGCTCAATAGGAAAAGAATTGTCTTGAAAAGGTGTACACATGGGTGCTTGAGTTGACAAAGTGTAGGACGAAAACAGAACAGATTACTGTATGAGAAGCAAATTGTATTGTTTAGTGGGTTCCTGACACTACATCACAGATAAAGTGAACGGCATAAGAGTTCTTCAATACTCAGAATATTGTGCAGTTAGCCAAGGAAGATCATGGCAACCATATTTCTGAATGTTCGAGTCATTACTCTGATTGACTAGTACAAACCATCTTAAAGCTCAATTGTAGGAAAATCAGCATCTTCATGAATAAATTGTCAAGACGGACAAATGTCAAGATTGTATGCCATACTGGAATCTTCCTGTACAAGCTCATAGAGCCAACAGTCACGGCAGGAAGCTTTCAAAACAGAAATTTCCCATTCACTTGTTTTGCATGATTCTGTATTTATTACTCTTTTCTAAAATGGCATATAGTCTTTATAAACAACTCTTTTAACCTTGCAGAATACAGTTTATGCCACATCAGGACATTTAAAGTGCCCTTATTTTTATAGCTGTGGAGTGTAAGGGTTCAGTTTAGTTTCTGAATTATGGTCCTTGTCTACACAGATTTTAGACAGTGGTGTTGTTACATTGATGTAGCTGTCCCATAAAGTCTCCAGCCAAGCATCCGCTGCTGCCCTCGCTCCAAATTCTCCCACCTCATGAACCCTCATTTCCACACACAGTGAAGATGTAGAAAGATGGAGAGCTCTGGAGGAGGTGAGTGCCTCTAAAGTCAAGGGAATCAGGGCTATCTTCTCTCTGCTTTCAGCAGAGGAAAGGGAGCTGTGCTCTCTCTCACTCAAACTTATGTTAGCTGAGTTTCTTCTCCAGGAATTATCAATAGTGCAAGGCTGCTATAGTTGGCTGAGAAGTCTGGGCTACAATGTAGGGTGATGGCCACTAGTTAGGACTATTGAAGAGGGCCCTCTCAAGTCAGAACCAGTGAACAGCAGCAGCCGAAGGCAACCACTCCTTTCAATGTGCATACGTTGGGCTGCTAGTGCAACAGTACTCCAGCCAGCTGGACAAGCCCATCAGGCAATTACCTGGCAGGCCCTGGTCTGCCTGCCCCTCTTGACTAAATGCACATTGAGTTGAAACAGAGAAGGACTTGGCCACTGCTAGTTCTGTGTACATTTTTTAGTATAAAGTTCGGTGTACCTCATATTAATTAATGTGTTTTTTTTTGTGCTGCTCAATGAGTAACTACAGTAACCTATTTCCCAACCTTCCTACACCCCAATCCAGTAAGTGTGCAATTAACCAGACATTCATCATTTTTTACAATATACTTAATGTTTTGTTGGTGGGTTTACATTACACTGAAAGAATGATCAGGATGCTCTCTCAGATAGATCTCAATGCTACTTCTAAATAAGTTTAGCAATTTTAGGATACTGATCGTTAATAGTTGCATGAGTACTAAAATCCCAATTATTATAATTTTAAAATCTTATTTTATACATAAATTAATGCTGAATAAACAGTTTCCCTTTATTTTGACCCATTCATCTGCATGGTTCTTGTCTTACTCAGTTTAATCTCCTCAAATAGGTCAATAAATAAAAACTCTTCTCAGCAAGAACTCTTCATTGAATCTTCTGAGCAATTATACGGTAGCAGAGTGGCATTATATTACTAAGTACTGACACACAGATATGACAGCTTCACAGGAGTAAGAGAGCTGTTGAGTACATAAAGAGTGCTAAAGAAAGGTAGACTCTTTGTGAATTACTAGTCCCTGTTCTTTAGATGGCAATAGCTATATTTCTTATTGCAATAAAATATAAGAATACAGACCCATGAGAACAAAAGTGATTGCAACTGTATTTAATGCAGCTATTTGCATATTCTAGATGATAAAACGATCAAATGAGACGTCCTTTAGTTCAGTATAAAAGGATTTTCAATATTGTAGCCATTAGTTTTGTACTTTCCATAAAATACTCAGAAGTCAGACCATTTATCTTCATGTCAAAGTATTGCTAGAAATTAGCTGTAGCCTCATTGGAGCAATTATTAGTAATGTAAGGCAAATAGAAGCTGTATGACTGTTGAAAGTTGTAGGAAAGTTTGGGAGTTACCTGTATTGAGATCAGCTCAGAAAAGGAGAATAATTTACTAGTCCTAAAAAAGGAAAAGGAGAGTAACAAATTAGGTCCAACTAGGTCCTCATGGCTCATTCTATAGAATGTGGCCATTCTGGAATTTCGCAGAGGCAGTGACAATAGAATTCAGATCCTCCTGCTGCAGAAGCACAGACCCTTAGCTGAGTAGGGCCTATGACACACAATTGAGCAGATCTGATCCTATCCACTAGAGGGAATTGCTCACATATACATGACTCAGTGAAATGCAATATTAATTGCAGCTTCCCCCGAAGAAGACATGAAAATGGAAAGTCTGAAAAACAAACCACGGAAAGAACTGGAACTGCATAGCTGGAAATCCTATACTTTCGCAGAAGGCAGACTTCGCCCACCAGCATGGCAGCCAGAAGATTTTACTGGACTTGGAGATTTCACTAATCTGAATTATGCAGTTTTGATCATGTGCTGCCAAAAGCACGTTTGGTTTAATCCAAAGTCATGCTAATGAATATTTTGAGAAAAAACAAAAAACAAAAACAACACAAAAAAACCATACACATCCACACCACACACACTCTTAAAACCTAAGGATTAAAGCATGTCAAAGAAGAATTCTTGATGACAGCCTCATTCTGATATTTCAGACCTGTATATGGTGCCCCATCCCGAGCACAGGAGTGACATCATTAAAAGCAGCCATTAACAAGGAAATAAACTGTTTAAAATATAGCCTTAATAATAGCAATAAAAAAGGAAGACTTAATCATCACTATTAATCTGATGTATTAGTAAAACAAGCAAAGTCATGATCAAACAGATAGTTCTTAGGCTCAAACCTGGAGCATGCCAAAGTTATATCTGCAAGAATCTAAGAATTACATAGGGAAAGTAAAGCAGATACTAAAATAAAATTATCTTTTGCAAAGTGGTATATTAAAATTAATGCCACTTTTACTTCCAAACAGAAATTAACTAAAATAATGCCTTACCAGCAAAGGGTCAGGCAGTGCCACTAGCAGAGACCCCTGTTGGAAAGGGAGAGGAAGGAAGGGATTCAAACCTCAAGAAAAATTTGGTGCAAGCTTTGCACCAAAGGTTCAATTCTTTTCATATTTTAGACAAAATGATTCGCCCATCACCTAGCAGTGCCATCCAGGAGTGGAAGTACATGAAAAAAAATACAATTGTCTTACTGATCAACAAACCATTTGTCTCAAATATCATATGACAGAGAAGACTGTGGGCCAGATCTTTAGCTACTGTAAGTCGATTTAACTTTATGGACTTAAAGGAAATATGCTGATTTACACCAGCCACACATCTAGTACAGTGTCTCAACTGATACTCATTGGCTTTTCCCCTTAGTCATGAGTCTACTTGGAAAAAATATTTTATTGATGTTAATGTGAAAAAACAAAGAACAGGACAATAGTGAATGACACAAATCGAAAACCAAAACCTCTAGAACAATCAACTACTGGAATAAACACAATCTTATAGAGCAATCACATCACCTTGCCTTGTATTTTAATGTGCAAAAGAACATCTAATTGTTCACTTCTTATTCTTGATTTGCAAAGACAAGTTCTTTATAAACTTCTATGCAACTTGCTCTGTTAAGCTCTAATAACTGATTTTAGTACTATTGTGCCATAAGTAGATAACTGTTCCTAAGCAATTTTTTTGGTGCATTGTACATGTTCAAAATAATTTCCATTAGGATATTACAAAAAAAATCACAAGTCTATAGACAGGTTGAGTGTATAATTTCTAAAGTGAATTTAATATTCCTTTCTATTGCCGTTTTCTCTTATGAATGTAGAGTACTCACAATGTAATTGAAGGATATGTAAGTGCTGATCATTTCTACAGTATATTATTGCTGAATGAAACTAATACAGTGGTATAAATTTCAATATCTATTCCTTTATTTCTGCCTAACCCTTAAATTCCCTTGTCCTGCTATATAGCTGACATTTGCAAGACACTATTCTGACTTTTTTTTTAAACAAATGACTATTTCAAATGATTATTTCAAGAGGAGAACACTTTCATATCTAATGATTTCATATCTATTCCTTTTCCAGGTTTTAATTAAAATTTAGCTCATCAGGATAACTTTATGACTGGCAGGATCTCATTTGTTCCCATGAGGGGCTCTAATGACAACATGTGCATATTTACATGTGATATACATACATATATTACTAGTAAATGCTGGGAAAATAAAAACAAACTTCCTTACCTGCTTCTCTCCAAAGCTTTGAGGTTTTTGCAAAACAAAGCATCTGAAAAACAGAAGATTTGCAGTAAAATTGGTGGGATTAATATATTCCAGAATGTATAAGATTTGGGAATAGTTGTAAATGGGTTTCATGCATACATATACACCCAACCTGAAATGAAAGACCATTTGGGCAAATTTAGGTCCTAATCCTGCAAGCTACTCCATAAGGGGGAAAATGGGTCAGTAGTGGATCAATCATTTGTAGGTCTGAGGCCCCGAGAATTCAGTCTCACATCTGATGTGCACAGTAGCAACTTCCAACTGTTTGGAGCCACGTCAAAATCGGTGAGGGCTCCGTGCTTTCAGGAATCAGACTACAGGATCGGGCCCGTAAACTAAACTGAATGCACATTATTTATCGTATAAAATATATTAATAGTTTGCATAAGTCTGAGATCATCTTGAAACAGAAGGAGAGGGTTTTCTTTGGTTTGCAGGTTCATGTCAACTTTGGCAGAAATAATTCATTAAAAAAGATTTAAAAGTTGGAGGGACTTTCTATTCAAGCTCTTTTTATATATTATAATACACAACACATTATATACTTCAGTCAATAAAGGTGTATTTTGCCTTTCACACATCAAACATTGTTATGAACAAAAGATAAAGAAACTTCATACACTGAAGAGTGTCCAAATTCAAGTCCTCTATCATCAGCATTAAGTTCAGAAAAGAACTCAAGGAAGGCAGAGGCTACAATATTAGGTATGAATGCATCTGGAAAGGTAGATTGTGACCTTTCCTAAAATAATATTGGGACAAACTTCCAATTCCAGGCCCTGACCTTGAGAAGATGGAGGTGTCCCAAGCCAATCAATGGGCTGAATTAGTTTAGTTCATTAGGTTCTCTCTTTCATGTCTGGATTTATGCTTCTTTCAGTACAAATTGCTGAGGAGATATCTTGCTCCAGGAACTGGAATCTGGTGGACATGCCTTCTCCGTCACCATTGGAAAGACCTGGCAAGTGTTTCTTCGGTGAGAGCACAGGGGGCAGAAAAAGTTAAGGCTTTGACCCAGTACAGGACCCTTGGGGCTCCTCTATGATTTTTAGCCTGGGTGATTTATATGAGCCAACAGTTTGCCAAAAAAATTTGCCAGGCTGAATGATGGTCAGTCAGCTAGGAAAACCAACACTCTTATGTAGACATAAGGGAACACACTGGCATCATACTCCCTCTGAGTCCTATAGCTAGAACTGGGAGAGCCAGAACCAGCCTTTCAAAGCAGTTACTAAGGAAGTAGTACTACACTGAGCAGGGAATGCTCTTGGTTTTCTGACGCTCAGTTGCGCCCACACTCATAAAGGCTACTTTGGGCTGTAAAGGGCCCCATGGGATTCTGGAAGAGGCGGCACTGCAAGACTGCACATGGAGTATTCTCAAAAATATACATAGGTCGGTACATCTCTTAGCCCACCTGCATCAGGCATTTAAAACGGTGTTAATTGCAGAGCAGTTAATATTAGCTAGCTAGCAATTCCCATGCCCAGGCAGTAAGGGGTCAGAACATAAGCTGCCCAGACAAGTTTATTTTGAGCTCCTTGATACAAGCAACACTTCTAGGCTGGAGGGCCCTTCTTTTTGACTCCAGGGTTAATTATTCCGCCAAGAGAAGGCCCCTACAGAACTCTCGTCGCTTTCATGAAGCCATTGCCCCTTTACCTTGCACAGTCCGCTTTGTAAAAGGGAAAGGCTCTCGGCAGCCGGCCGTTTTTCTGGGCTCTCTCACCAGGCCACCTCTGTCCCCTCGCCTCTGGAAGGGCTGCCGCGCCCCGGGGGAGGCGGCGAGTCGAGGAGCCCACACAGCTGCCCCGGCTCAGCCTGGGCTGGGGAAGAACGGGGGGCGCTGAGGGGAAGCTGGCGGCCGTCCGGGGCGCGTGAAGCGGGTGCGGAGGCGGTTCTGAGGCGCCTGGGGGCGCGAAGGGAGCCCAAGGGGGCCGCGCCCCGGCTCGGCTGGCTCGAGGGGCGGAGCCCGCCTGCCTGCTCCGCAGGTGCCGCGCGGGCCCGAGCTGGGCGGGAGGGGCACGTGCAGCCGGTAATTATCGCTCTGCCCTGGCCCGCTTCGAGCCCCTCCCGTGCCGCGCGCCGCTCGCGGCAGAGATGCACAAGCCCCCAGCGCCTGCCGCGAGACGGGGCTGCAGGTCGGTCGGGCGGGGGCGGGGGCGGGGGCGGGGGCGACTTTTCCTTCAGCCCCCCCCCCGGGGATCTCCCACGCACACGCTCTGCTGGAGCCGAAGAGCCAGAGGTTGCCATGTAAAGACCCGACACCGGGGATTTTATCCCCAAAGGGCGGCAGTCCAACGGGGAGGTAGACTGGAGAGCGCCCCACGCAGCACCCGCATTGCACGGTGCCAGTCGTCAGTGCCAGCACTAAAGAAACCTTTCCCGAAGTGCACCACGGAGCAGCATGTTCAGGTGCGAATAATTTGTGGTGGGGAGGATGGCATAAACCAACGTGTCAGTGGTTTAAATTCCGCCTTCCTCCCCACTCCATGCCTCTCAAATCTTCGGGGAAATCACTAGACGAAACGACTCCCCTACCTGGCATATTCATCAGAAACGTGCTATAGGTGAACACTTTGCTGTGTAATGAGACAGTTCTCATCTGCGGTGATCCTGGAGCTACACAAGGTCAACTAGTCTTCCGATAACCAGGCTTATTTCCTGGCAGCCCCACGACATTAATTAATAACACCCACACACTTTTCTCCGGCAAAATTGGAATAACATTTATGCACATAATTATGAGTCGTTTGTTTTGTAATGCTTTCACAGCCATATTTTTTTACTTTGCATGCACCTCGTTTTATTTAATCAACGATGAGATAACTGGGCTTTATTTTAGTAGCAAAAGCGTTTTACTGTTTTAGAGTAAATAATGACATTGACCCATGTTTGTGCTTTCAGGTTTGCAGGGGCTCTGTCAACAGCACATTTTAGAAACCGTGCAGTGTTCAGTCTTGCCACTAAACTGTAGTGTAAAAAAGTCCCGTGATGCTAGTGAAAGTGGTCAAATTAACAAAACTAGAGATTGAAGTACTCACTATATCCACAGAACAGGCACATCTTGGTCAAGGTTCTCTTCACCACCTCAACTGCACACTTTAGCTCTGACTTGAAGAGTCTTTTTCTAGGAGTGAGGGAGCGGTTCATTCTCCATAGCTATTTAAGGAGCATGCAGAACTCCCATTGAAGACAGAGGGTGCATAGCACCTTGAAGGATCAAGCCCTTAATCCCTAGCCTCTCTGCTGAGACCACTGGCATGGGCACAAATTAGGATGGTGTTTCTTGTGTCGTAGATACCTACTCACTGGGAACTGATTGAGACCATCAATTTATTTCAGATAGGCCACCAAATAGTTTTCAAATGCTGATGAGTTACTTTCACTACAGCTAGGAATGGGATGCCTCTATTTTTGATAGTCAACAAAATACTAAATGTGCCTATTCATTTAAAAATGTGTATGAATATGAATCCTGTGAACCACTAAACGAGCATGGACAGGTAAAGGACCCAGTGGGGTTCTCTGCATGATGGAGGAAGTGATTGTTGGATTAATTCCACCAAAGAGGAGAGGTGGAAGGCAGGGAGCAGGTGGAAGAAAGTAGCTGTAGAGAGTGTAACAGAGCCATGGGCACTAGGTGCCGGCCATTATAACTACTATTCAGAGCTGTTTTTCAGTTTCCATGAGGTTGAGTCTGAATACTAGCTTAATGACTACATTCATGTAGAGAGCTGCTACAAATGAAAGGTTTATCATCTGTACTATGAACCTGGTGACCCTGCAACTTCAAATTGAAAGCTCTACCTCCATTTGCCAGCACAGGATGGAAGAACTTGTTTGAATAAAATAAGAACTGGTTCACATGTTCTCCCAAAACACTTTTTAGAGCATCAGAAAGTTTGATCAAATAGTTTTGCATGTGTCTGTGGTTTCAGTCCCACTCTGAAGGATGGTTCTTATCACAGCATTCTCTTTCCAGATAAACTACACCAGCAGTGCTACTGATCTCCAGAAGGGTCCATAAGGCAAGATGTCTAGCTCCATTCTGAACGTTAGAGATTTAGATAATACACGTAAACACCTAGCCTTTAGCTGTTTCTCCAAACATGCAGAGAAACATGTGAAAGGGATACATATGCTCCATCATCCCTCAGGACAGTGAAGCTTGGTCCCTTTTCCATAGCCAGCCAGTTCTGCGGTCATTGTAGGGAGAAGAGAGGACTTGGCCTCAACATCTCTGCCATTCTTCAACCTCTTTGCGGTGACTTACCCACAAGAGTGCTATGAGGGCAAGGTGCCTGCAATCCCTGTGTTGTGCTAAAAAGAGCAGTCGGGATCCTTTTAAGGGGAAAAGGCAGTATGCCACATTTATTATCAAATGCTAAATCAATAATTATCTTAAACCTATGTGCACACACTCAATAACTATCTTAAACCTATGCACACACAATAACTATCTTAAACCTATGCGCGCACACACAAATACACATGCGCCCAAACACACCAGGAAATGTTCTGAGGTTGTATAACTACCAGTCCTTATTGTGGCTTGAGATCGCAGCTTGGGTTTGTTGCTGGAGTTCGTGGCTCGTGGCAGCTACCTGGCCAGGGAAGCTGGGCACGAGGAGAGCGGGGTCTTTGTCGGGCGTGCACCGACGCTCTTCTTTGATGGTCTGCAGAACAGTTTTTCTCTCTCCCAAAAGCTTCAAATCTCACCCAGTCTTTTATAACCTTTTGACTTTGGTTTAAACTTAGGAGTTCTGCTGAGTCACGTCGCTTCCCTGTGTCTGTTGCTTGCTGGACAATAGCAGAGGTGACTTTCAGCTCGTTCCTGGTGTTTTGATTAAGTTTGCTCTTTTGTTTTCTGAGGTGGATTCTTGTTTTGCTTTTCAGGGATGTGTTCACACTTCTTCAGCCATTAGGGTGGACACCACACTTCATCAGAACAAGCTGGCAGTTTGGGTCTGGTTCACACATACATACACCTTCTATTCACACTTGTTCGGATAACATTACCTAATCATCTAAAAGTTTAGAAAAAGTTTTGTGCAAGATGGAGTACATTTGGTCAAAATGGAGTTTTACATTTACAATATGGAGTTTTACATTTACAATATGGAGTAGAACTGAGGGGAGTTCAAATATTACAAACAGATTCTACAGGCTTACAATTTTATTCCTACACCTGGAGTTTAGGGACTGTGATTGTCATTGGCCATGGTACAAGAGCGTATGACTCCTTTTGCCCCCCCCACCTCCACAATTCTAGGGACAATCTAGTCCCTTGTTCAGATAGATTAAAAAAAAAAAAAAAAGGTTTCTTGGCAACAGCCTTCTGTGATTGGAATTTTATTATGTGTAATTTCTTCTTGTGAGACAAACCAGCTTTCCTGATATTTGACAGCTTTGTCATTATGCCTTGTGGAAACATGCTGCCCCTTATACTTATGTCCTTACAAGGTAAAATTAGTATGAGAGTAGACTGGTAAAGCAAGAAAGTCAATTGTGTTAGGGATTGAGAGCTGTAGTTTTTTGAGATTTCAAAGAAAAATTATTGCCAGTAAGGGAATTGCCAGTTGTAAAGCTGTGCAACCAGTAACAAAAACACTAGAACAAATTAGGGTGACCAGATAGTAAATGTGAAAAATTAGGACAGGTTGGGGAGTAATAGGTACCCATATAAGAAAAAGCCCCAAATAGCGGGACTATCCCTATAAAATCGGGACATCTGGTCACCCTAGAACAAATAGGGATGGACAAGTATCTCTTTCTCCCTAGTAATATTATACGTGCAAATATTCCATGTCAGTAAAACTGCTGTGACCATACTTGTGGAAATGCTAGATACCAGAGCCTATACATCTTGTAAATGATCATTGTGAAAAAACAAGGCACTTCTATAAGAAGCGGTCAGCAGAATCCCTGGCTTATTGTTCTACTGGAACTGCATTGATCAGGAGTGGAATGGGGAAGCAGGGTTTGCCAGAGCCAGTCCCCAGGCTTGGACTCTGTACGCACATGAGCAATGTACTCACAATATACTCACTCTATACATAGATGAGCAATGAGCACTGAGGATCCAGGGGTTCTGGGAGCTGGGCAACCCCATTGCTTGCAATGTGGAGGAAAAGAGGGGAGGGTGAAGTGAAGGGCGAATATGGAATGAGCTGGCACAAACTGAATTAGAAGGACCTGGTAACATTTTCTTTTGCCAGGGTCAGGTTTATCCATGGGAAGAGGCAATCTGGCCCAGAGAGCTTCCTGTATTTTTTTTTCTAACTAGCATATCACACTATTGTCAGCCTGCTGTATATGGACTCATGTGACCAAATTAATTGTTTTCTTTTTCACAGTGTTGAGCTCTCATTGAACAAGTTTGGTAGTCTCAGTTTAGAGCCCCAATGGACAGTGATGTATATCTTCTACATACTATATAATTCACTCTCTTTATTGAGGAAAGCCTAGGATTAAGACTATGTAGAGATGCATTAATAATTTGTCTCTAGAGGATGGTTCCTTTTGTACAATGTATAGGTATTTGGAAGAAAATGTAAAGAAGATTGCACTAGTGATCTTTCTAGTATTTTCACTCCGCTCTTCGGGAGTGATCATCTCTGGGGAGGGTTTGTTAAGCACTTGCCTTTGCTAGGTTCAGTTTTTGGATAAAATAAGACTTTGCAATGATTATGCCTCATTCACATTTAAACACTACATGAACAAACTCATACATTTGAATTACATATGTTCACATTATAGTGTATGCTGGTGGTTTTTTAGTGTAAAGACTAATCCCCACTCTTGGGGGTATATGGAATTTAAAGCTTGTGAAATTAATGGAATAACCAATTTTTGCTTTTAAGATGGTTTCAAATATCCAATTCAAGAATTCCAATGATTACAAACCAGAAAACAATTAGAATTGTGATTTTTAATATTGTCAATTAACCCCACATGTGCAACCAGGGTAAGGAATTAAATGTAATTTGAGTTTTTCCTGTATTAAAACCTGTACTATTCATCTCCTGTACCTTTCTTGATAAACTACTGAATTACTACCCCTGCTGAAATATATTCTTATTAGTCTATGATGGTGAATAGCACATAGATAGGTTTTATATCAACAGAATTGTCACTAAGACCAGTTTCTATTTCTGTTGCAAGTGGAGTCACTGGATGGGATGGCTAAAGAGCCCAGCACCTGATACTCACCCAATTTCTGGAAAACTGTGCAAGAAATGGTGACAGATGATGAAACTCAGCAATCCACTGGAAGTTAAAGTTGAGGAGGTGGTACAAAAAGCAGTGTCTGCTCAGCACCCAATCCAGTGCAACACATGGGAAATTCTAGGTTTGGGGGATAGGACAAGCCGTGGCAGGTCTGCCAACTGGTGAGGAGGCCAATGGAGGTCAAGAATAAGGAAAGAGGACAGTAAGTAAGTAATCATGTGGTTAATGTTCAAATTAAAACTGGCACTCAAGGGCATCCCAAATCCACTTAAGAAGCATCATGATCTTAGAGCCTGAGACTAGGATGCTGGAGATTTGGGTTCTAGTTCTGGTTGTGCTTCTGACCTATTGTGTAACCTTAGATACATCATTTAACCTCTCTGTCTCAGTTTCCCCCTCTATAAAATAGGACTAATAATTCTTAGTTATCTACATCATAGTGTTATGTTGGATTAGTTAACATGTATAAAGTGTCTGACTGTATAAGTCTCTGTTTAAGTACTAAATGCTCCTACGGTAATTGTTTGGGGGAAATGGATACAAAACTTTGATCTTTGTCTAAAGCAATGGAACAGCATCTCAGATGGATGGGACTATTAAAACTGAAAAGAACATGACATAGAACAAATACTAAATAGCAAATATTTTGACACACAAATACCCTTGTTCATGTGTGAATCAAGATATTAATATGAAAAAGAGACCTTTCTCAAATATTCACAGAAGCAAAACTCTGTGCTGCTGTTTGTGGAGAGCAAGTAAAACAGAGTTAGAACAGGGGCTGCTCAGAATTGGAACAAATATTTACAAACACATTTTTTGCAGTGTTTGATCATCTTGAATAAAGAGCATAAAGAAGAGGAAGATTGGCCCTGATTTGGAGGCAAACAGTATATTCAGCACCATTAATAACAAGAGGCTTTTGAAAGGGACGTCTAAAATACATCTCAAACATTCACATAAATTCATGTACCTTTCAGGCATTGTTTATAGTTTCCTTACCCTTTTTGCTCATTATTAAAAAAAAATTCTTTTTAAGCAAAGATTTTCTCCCTCACAGCCCATTTCCTTCTCTTGTTTGACCCTGCAGTGAAGTCAAAAATGACAAATTTGTGACATCATAATCATTTTTTCTCAGGTAACCAACTGTGAAGCCATTAACACAGAGCTGTGACTTCACTGCAGGACCAAAGGGAATGAGCAGCTGGTTACAGAAGGAGAAAGCTCTTATTCAAACACATATATCTTCAATAATAGCAGGGGAAATACAGAAAATTACTGTCAAAGTAAATTGCATTTTGTATAAATGCCATCTCCTTTCAAGTTTGCCCCAGCATGATAATCCTTCTTTATTTAGTGGTGTTGCCCTTTTCTCTTTAGGGACCTTCAGTGAAGCCTCCTTTTATATTTCCTATATCACCAGAATGACTTAAATGAGCATGGATGTGGTATGTCTGACATTTGTTTTTAATTATTTACATAAATAAAGAGGTCTTCTTATTCCACACCTGGTGCAATTATAAAAAATGTATTTCCTTCATTTATTAAATGAGTTTAGTGCCTATGAGAGCTGAACAGACATAGCACATGCAGCGGCATTGAATAATTTCCTATATTGTTCTCCCAATATGCATGAAACCTGACTAACAGGACCAACTTTTCGAGGAATAATAAGATCTCAATGCTCACTTAGTTCTTGGCCCCACTGCTGAGGCTTCCAACAAGGGTGCACATTTTTTTTAAAAGAGGGACTTTCACGGGAAGAGAAAAATTACAGGGTGAAACTCTGTCCTGGATTTCACCGAGTCTCTGGTCCTCTTCTGAAAACTAATGTGGTAATTGTTGAACCGATAATGTGTCAGTAATCAATAAGTTAAAGCAGAAGATGAGCAGAAAACAAGCTCTGCGTGTGATTTATGTGCAGCCTGTACACACTGGTCCTAGTAAAGGAATCCTATTTAAACTTCTGATAACTTAAAACAAAGAGGTTTAATGAGAAATTAAAAAAAAATTGTTTTTTTGTTCTGGCTTTGTTTTTCATTGGACATTCCAGCAATACGCATATATTGGCATTAATCATGAAATATATAAATAATTGTTTTAAAAATATAAGAATTTCAATTAATTTAAATTAATCCAAAACTCCATATGTCAAAGCACACTGCCCATTGCAGATTATTGATTCTCTTTTCTCATGCAGTCCATTCTGTTTTCTTATACTAATAACTTATTTTTAAATTGACTGAATAAAAATTGTATCAGACACATTTCTGGAATGACCTAGGAGACATTTAAGAAATTACAATGAATTTCAATGGAATCATTCTTCTTTAAAATAAGATGCAGTAAAGGCTGGTCAGTTTTATCTAAATGATTTTTCCTGTCACATGCGTATAAAATTTCTATTTTCCTTCCCCCATCCTTTGTGGTATTGGTGAACCACAAACTCCCTTAAGTTGGGCTTTCTGATGTAGTAGACAAAAAATTGAAGGAGGCCTGTTTCCTCTTCTTCTCTACACTGGTTTTAGTGTAATTCTATTGACTGCAGTGTAAGAAAGTGAAGAATCAGGCCTCGGGAATTTTCATGGAATTTGCTCCCATGATCCAATAAGGACTTGCTCCACCTTTGTAGATTGGGCTTGAGGGGCTGTGCATAAACCCATAGATGGTCACACAGATCTCAGTCACCTGCTGGGGCCAGAAACATCCAGGAAGGATCTCTTCAGATCTCCCCTGTCTTTCTCTCTTCCAGAGCAGCATAGCTCCCTCAGGGAGGATTTGCTGCTAAATAATGGGAGATATAGTTGATTCTATAACTAAGCCACTCAAGCCTAATGTGTGAGTGCCACAGAAAGGAATGTCACCCCAGTTCCTCCCCTCTTCCCCCCGATATTCTTGTTCTACCCTCCCCAAAGCAATAGAATGCCTACCAGGCAGAAAATTCCATGGCATCCACTGGGAGAATGCAATATTTGCTGCTCTCCGCATTCTGTGAATATGCTCCTATTTCTACCATTCAGCAGAGGGCAGCATATTTAGCTGTATGGTTGTTGACAAAGAATATATGCAGTAGCAATTTGGGTATTTACTGTAACTAGCTCAAATTGTTGTTTAAAAGTTTAAGTCATTAGATAAAAGCTTTTTGATTAATGGTAGCTGAACAGCTTGGTATATGTATGACTATTCCACTGCTGAATTGATGACTTCCAGGTAAGGTGATTGATTGTCTTGCTGGTGTGCACATATGTTTCAGGGTGCACATAAATTATTTTAAGGTACAGAGCTACAGTTAGAGGATAATTTGGGGGGATTGTTCCCTCCCTTTTGATTTTAATTTTTTGCTTTACAGTTTGATTCCAGGCATCCCACAATGTGACCTGTCTTGCATTGCTCCCTTCACAGTTGTTTCCTTGCTCTCTTTCATGTAACTGTCATGCCCCAGTGGTGATGACGACAACAGCAACAATGAAAATCTATTTTAATATCTTGGTAGACACAGCAATTTACACAAACAAGTTCTACATTTTAAGTAGGTAAAATTACTTTAAACCTTGTTGTGTCAAGACAACTGGGCTCTAAGGGAACATTTTCAAAGGCACCTAAAATGACTTAGGGTAAAAATTTCAGAAACACCTAAATAACTTTGGAGTCTTAGTTCTGTTGAAAGTCAATGACACGTAGGATTCTAAGTTTAAAAGTATATACAATATTGGACTTAGTTCATTAGATATGCTGTGGCCAATTTATGCAATGCTGCCAGCACAAGGTGGCCATAAAGCTGGCATATTTGACCAGAAGTTTTTCACCTCAGAGCAGAAAGACCTTCTGGTGATGATAAGCCAACCTAATAACTCTTACACCACAATCCCTGTACCTAGGCTTGGCAGAATTCAATGTTTATATTTTAGAGGATAATATTAAAGGTTATTTTTAAGCATTTTTCCCCCAATTCTATTTAAATTTTCACAGTCGTGGGAAGCTGTGGGGGGTCAGACAATAGGATTATTAGGCAATAATTATTTAATGGTGGTAGGTATTGAGATTAAAGAAGTTAAAACTTTATATAACTGTTAAAACAGAAATCATCAACATCACAAGTCAAAATATACATACTACACATCCTTAAATCAAACTCTAAAAAGTTTGCCTATCTGTACATTTCAGTTATTATTAATGGAAGTATTTGTGTGTGTGTGTGAAATTGATGTTTGCCAGCAAAAATCTAATCCAGATGGTAGTTAGCCAGGACTTCCCTGCACCCGAGGGTCTCTGGATGCCATATTGGCCTCTTTTGAATTTTTGCAGCTCCTGTAAAGTACAGCAGCATATCAGGGGAGCAGCTCAGAATGTAGCCAGGACCGGACAGGGGGCGTGCAAAAAGTGTTTACATTCACTTTTGCCCCCATCTACTGAGTTATGCTATGTGTTCTTTGGCTGGAGCCCTAAATCTGGGACATTACATTGGAAGCAAATGCGCCAGATTGACAGTAAAGGTAAGTGGAGTGTTCCGTTTGTCCAAATAACATGTACAACATAGACAGCAACAATACATGTCTTGCCATTTTGTCCCTACCACTATGCCTCAGCCATGACTTGTAGGAATCACCTTTAAGGATAAGAGTGGCTTCCATATACATTCTGGATATGCTGAGACCGCCAGCTGTGAAGGTGTTTTGTGGTGAGGATGCCTGCCTGTTAAAACCTGGACTGAAAGGGGCCCTGCTGGTAGTTCTGGCTGGATTAAATCCCTTTGTTGTGAGGGGGAAAAAAAAAAAAAAAGACCTGGGCTGAGACCTCCACCTTGTTTCATACTAACTGTAGAGAAGCCATCAGGTGGTAACCATTTTCATTCACAAACCTTCCTTCCATCTGTTATTCGTACATTACTGTCACTTCTGCCTCTCTCCTCACATAGCTCCACAGCACACCAGCCTGTAGACGTGCAGAACAGTTTGCTGTATGCAGATCTGGGCTAGGTTTGCCATCAGAAATCAATATTTTAAATGATGTTTCCCCAGAAGATTATCATCATTGTAAAATCAAAATATTTTGCAATTTCTGAAAGCTCAAAGAAATATTCTACGTATGAGCTGACAGCAAACCATAATCAAACTGTCAAGCAATTGCTCCTACTGTGGCAAAGTGAGAATGCTAGATTACATGTGTCAGCATGTGAAGATAAAGACTGCATAGTGAACAGCACGTTGAAAGCTGGATAGGAGATAGGAAGTTTATCGCTGTAAACTGTAACCTATTGTAGACAGTTCTGCTACCTCAGCACTCCTTAGTTTGCATTAAAAACCTTTATGATCAATAAAATGTCTCAGTTTTGGCACTTGAAAAACACTTTAAAAAGTTTCTAGCAACTTTATTCAGGCAATTAAATTGAAGACTAATTGTTATTCCAAAGGGTTAAGTAATAAAAAATGCTGAATGGTAGTATCTCATGTACCCTCATTATTTACTGAATCTAATATTACCACCACTATAATCTCCTCAAACAGGCCCCTAAATGCATGCTGCTGTGGTTATTTGAGTAAGAAAAATAGCTCGTTTATTCAACAAATGCATTAGCTGCTCGTCTAGGTTTTTAGCTATTTAAAGATTTATGTTCAAATTATTTTTCTCCAGTTTTCCTGTCCTTTTATCTATTCTCTAAACTCCTTGATCTTACTGTCCAATATGGCTGTTCCGCAGACAACCACTAAGAACAATTCCTAAGGGAATCTATTCTTCAGTGACCTGCGGCCTGATCTGAAATGTACTAAGCACTCAAACTCCCCTTAACTTCAATGAGAATTGAGTGTTCTCAGCCTCTTATGGGATCAAGTGTAGGGGACACTACCTTAGCCTGTCTAAGCATTCAGATACATCTGTCTCCCTTGAAGGCCAGGGTAAGAGTGTATTTTAGAGAGTAGTACTTTTAGCCTTGATATCCGGCTACTTATTCAGTATTATTTAGTTATGGTACATATCACAAATACATTATTCCATACATATTGGAGGCCAGATCCAGGACTTTTGTAAATCAGCATAGCACCACTGATTTACACAAGGCCTACATTTTGGAAAATGTACATTGTTGATACAGTGGGCTATATATGTTGATTTATTTGGTAAATGCTTATTGAAGTGCCTAGAGTTCTCTGTGTAACTCCTATTGACATTTATGGGAGCCACATGCATTTACAGCCAAATCCCACCCCCTGTCAATGGGACTTTGACATTGACTTCACTGGACCAAGATTTGGCTCTGACAGAGCGGAGAATTATATACACCTGTATTAATGTGGAAAGTGTATATTTTCTTTGGGGAGATTCTAGGTTTGTCAGATGCAAAGAATTACAATAGTTAAAAGAAAAAGAGAAATATAAAAGTTAAAGTTCTGACAGCAAAGCCAGCTTGACCATTTTGCACATAAATGTGCTGAACATAAATAAAGCCGAACAAAAAAGTTGTAGAATACAATTCTATATATGGGCAACACAGCGATTGTAAAGGTATTTTCAGATCTACAATTGCTGCTTAGAGACACACAACAAAACTAGGGCAGGAGGGAGCAAAAGGGTGCAAAGTGATTACTATTAATGACAATATCTACTATATAGCGCTTTTCATCAGTAGGTCTCAGTGTATTACAAAGGAACTATCATTATCCCTATTTTACAGATGGGGAAACTGAGGACTAGAGTGGTGAATGTTACACAGCAGGCCAATGGCAAGCTGGAAGTTGAACCCGGCTCTTCTAAATTCCAGTCCAGTGCTCTAGCCATTTGGAAATACTGCTTTGGCCTTCAGAGCCTGAGCTTACGGTGTGCCAGGCCAATCCTTAGTTACAAGTGAGAGCAGCCCCAAGGAGCATCTCCCAGGTTAAAACATCTTTGGAGCAGATTTTTAGTTTTATGAAAAAAAAAAGGTGATGTGATTCTAGATTCAGGAAAAAACAATCTTCTTTCTACAGTATAATATTCTAGGGTAATACTAAGGAGTCACACAAGCAAGGAAACTCAAAGATAAGGCTAGGCTGTAAGCTTGTTGATGATTTTAAGCTGTGTATTCTTCAGTCTTTTGAAACTCGTGTTTATTTCCGACTTGCTGGTCTTTTCACTAGTCAATTAGTATTCACTGTCAGTCATTGTCTCATCCTCCCCTAGGGCTTCTCAGTTCTATTCCGCTAGGCAAATGCATCCCTTTAATGAAAATTTGTTGAATGTCTATCTTGACAACTGCAATGGCTACTCACTTTCATATATCACCTGTGTTTAAGTAATGAATTTCCATTGGCTGCTCACTGTGTCCACCCCCCCACTCCCACAGAGTAGGAGCTGAAAACAAGCAGGAATTAAGTAACAATTACTATTGCTTTTAACTCTTGATTTGAAAATGCTTACTTGTGGTTTATTTTTGATCAGCTCTCCAAAATGTCTAGCTAAAAAGACATTTAAAATGTATCTTGTATTTTGAGTCAGGTTATACTGCCAAGGTTTATTAGATTGATAAAATAAATGATAATGGTCATTTTGCCAACAGAAATATTGGAACACAACCTTTTCCTTCAGCAGTTTTCACAGTCGCAATCTATCTGAAAGTGTGTGTGAGGGTGGGGGAGGGGAGGAAGGGTGTAATGAAAGGACTCGGGTTCAGTATAGTCACTCTCTTTTCAAAAGACCCTAAATAGACATGTTCAAGGGATGAATCTTACACAAGGATCCCATCCTTCATCTCCCTGCCTCCTCCAATTTCTTCAGTAATTAGCAGGACTTTAGAATTAGAAGAATGTCTTTGTTGTATCATTCCAAGAGGAGGAGGCTTTTTTGTCTTACAGCTTAATAATTTATCATTCACTTGATAAGAATTCTAAAAGATCAGTTGATAAGAATAAACAGTCTCAGGGAGACAGCTCTTTGATGCTGATTTTGTTAATTTTGTAGCAACTGAATCAGTCTTTTGTCGTCACAATTTAAAAAGCAGAATTGTAGAATCATCATTTTGGGTAAGTTCCTAGTGTCAAATCTTTTACAAGATGACTCGTATTAGTTAAGCCCTTTAAAACAAAACAACAATGAAAAAATTACAGCTCTCCTTACCACTGCAGAGGCTGAGGACTTCAGAACAATCATAAATGAAGAGACAGCTACAATCTCTGAAAAAGGGGAGGAGAGAGAGCCAAATGCTCTGGTAACTACTCAAGCATAGTTAAGCAGGGGCAGACTAGTTCAAATAAAATTGGAACCAACTCAAACCTTTATTTACAGCTCTGAAGGTCCAAAATATTATGTTAATTTAATATTAAATATTAAATAAACTTGTTTCATTTTCACATACCTCAGTTTTTTGTAGTTTGGGTAGGGACTTGAAGTTCCTGAAATACTGCAAGGAAGGTTGTTCTAGAGAGGGGACAATCTAGTGGTTTTTAAACACAACACTAGGAATTAGGAGTTCTTGCTATGACAGATTCTCTCTGTGGTCTTGGACAAGTCTCGTAACTGCTCTTTATCTGCTTCCCCATCTGTAGTCTAGGATAATAGCACATACCTACTTTGTAGGGATTATTTAGTTAATGTCAGTAGAGAACGTTGAAGATGAACAGTTATGTTTTATAGACTAAACTGTTGTCATATTTAAACACACTTATTGAAAGGGTGCAAATGCAGAGGAGCACCATCCTAGCAGAAGCTCCTGGAAGAAGCAGTTCTATGGCCTCTAGAACTTCGCAAGGAGCAGAGCCACCCTGGCAGTTTTGGAGAAGATGCCATCTGTGCTGTCTCTGTATCAGGGCCGAATCCACTAGCTGGTCTGAACCTTGGCTCCAGCATGATTGATGAGGCATTTTGCATGATTTCAAGTGTGAGGGCCACGCACTACTCATTTTACTCATGTGTGATTACTTTCAAGAGTAAGGACAGCAGGATCTGAATTCCAATACAGTAATGAACAAAGTAAGGGCCAGCTTCTGATTTCAGTTGCATTAGTGTAAATGCAGAGTAACTCCACCAAAATCAATGAAGTTACTCTAGGATTATGGGTTTTTGTACCATTGTAAATTAAGGTATTTAATAGCACTAGGAGAAGTGAAACCAAGTGGGATTTAGTCATTTTCTGAATATGCTGGCAAATGTTGTCACTTAACAGCTGTTTATGTTGCCTTTTTCAATAACATTATTATTTCTTTGAAGCATCACATTCTATTTGAAGAAATGAAGATGATGAAAAAGAGGAAAATTATCTTTTAGCATTTTCTTATTGTAACAGTTATGGTAATTTTAGAAGCGTGTATCATATCAGTCAATGTTTAAAAGTAATTTGAAAATATTAAAACAAGATAAAAATGATTTCTTTCATGTTTATCATAGCCATCTTATCAGCAATGAAATCCTCAGTCTTCATTACTGAAGCCTTCTTATACTAATTTCACTAGTGCACTAATAAAACATGACAGATAATTCAAAAGAATGTTGTGCATTATGGAATGGAAAATGTACAGCCTGATTCTGATCCTACTTATGGCACTATAACTCCATTGATTTCAAAAGACTTATTCCTGATTTACACCCAAGTAAGTGAGATTGGAATCTGGCCCATAGTTCTGGTGTGCATCTGCCTATGTCTCTAAGGACTTGTTTACACTGCCCAGCAGTTTGAACTATAGTTGGAATAACAGTGTGTACCAAAGTGCTGTGTTGTAACTTCCCTGTTTGGATCCTATAGGTGCAAACAGAAAGGTTCCTAGTACACATTAATGTAAGCCATTTTACCCTCCTGTAGTCCAAACTGCAGGGCAGCATAATTGCAGCCTAACTCTTTTTGGAGTCTCTGATCAGTGGATTAAATCAGACCTTCTGAAGGGAAACAGATCTTCAGAGCAAGATTTATTACTTACTTATATGACCTCCATCATGGGAGTATGTGAGCGCCTCAGAAACATCAATTTCCCTCAACACCCCTCCACGCATCCACTGTGAAGTGTTATTCCATTTTACAGGCAGAGTATGGAGGCAGAGAGATTAAGAAATTTGCCCAAAGTCACACAAAGTCTGTGGCAAAGGTTGGAGTTTAAATCACATCTGAGACCAAGTCCAGTGCCTTAATCACAAAACCATCCATTCCTTACCAACTATGCTTTGTTCCATGCTAGCATATGAATCTAGGCTACATGGAGATTCATAGATTCCAAGGCCAGAAGGGCCCATTGTATTAATCTAGTCTGATCTCCTGTATAACACAAACTGTATAATCTCCCTGAAATAATTCCTAGAAGAGGTATGTACATAGACGGCATAACCATCAGCAAACCACACAGGGAGTAGGGTTCACAACCCAAGATTCACATATGGCTTATGCTGGCTTCTTCCTGTGCAAACCGTGATACAAATCCTTTTGTGGAAAGTCTGCCAAAAATAGTTTTAGAATTGCATTTTACTGCAACCCTGCAATCTGACCTCCTTTGCTGTGGGAGCCAACACATGCTGAAGAGTAAAGGCTGAGAGAGGGTGGCCGGGGCAGCCAGAGGACAGCTCTAATGGATTGATGTTGGGATTCTTAAAGGACATCCACAAAAACTAGAGCTGTCCCTAACCTGGTGTAAGTGATAACTGCCCCCCCACAGAGGATGGCTCCATTGTGCTTAAAATGCATGTGTGCATCTCTGCTCCAGTAGGAATTCATCTACTTGGCAGACTCAGGCTTCCAAACCATGGGTTCTCCTGGGCAGCAGAAGGATTATCTTTGTCTAGCTCATTTAGCAGAGTGAATCTATAAACACTTGAACAAGACTATGGTAGAGTGTATAATCGATCCAGGAGGGAGTTAGAACATTGCAAGTCCACAGAAGACTTCCCTCTACACTGAGAGCAGTGGAGAGGTGATCAAGAGAAGGCTGACTAAAACATAAAGCTGAAAACCATATTAAAGAATACTGTCAAATCTTTACATTTTGAATCCCTCATTCACCTTTCAAGGGGGACCAGGGTAGCAACTGGGAGAGCACAGCAGAACATAATCCTGTGGCTCTTAAAGGAGCATGGAAGAGAGGTATATTATCATGATTTGGATTGCTGTAGTGCCAAGGAACTTCAGTCATGGGCCAGAGCCCCCTTATGCTAGGTGCTGTAAAAACACAGAACAAAAGGACAATGCCTCCCCCAGAGTTTACAGTCTGTATTGAAATCAGAGTACTGAAGGCTTCCTTTATGTTCCAGCATGGTGGCTTTCATAAGAATTAACAACAATCTGCCCATGAAAATGAGAAATAAAGAGATACCCAATTCCAGATCTTCATGTGAGGCAAGCTGAAGGTGCCACCTGCTTTGCCTTGACTTCACCACACACAGAGTCCTGAATCTGACCTCACTCATGTCTCTCAGTTGGCTTCCCTGGGGTTACAGCTCATCCTCACCCCCTGTAACTGGGAGCAAAACTTATTCTGATAATGTAAGGGTCTATAAATAATAGGCTAAATCCCAGAATTATGCATAATTGCCCCAAAAGAGGTGCACACACTTGTTCCAAAAGCAACATTGATGTACTTTTGTATCAACATGTACGTAATAATCTGGCCAGTAGCCGCTCCCTGATGCCTCTCCCCTCATTCCTGTTGTGGATGAAGAAGAAATCTACATAGGATCCACCTCCATTTATCTCTTCTCTGAATGACACTGATTCCTGCAGAGTAGCTTTGCTGTGGTTTTAGGGGAAGCCATTAAGTATGGTCTGAATGGGCAGAGTCCAGATCTAGCTCACAGTACATGCATGCTGCATTAATGTCTAAAACTCACAGCCCCTTCTGGGAGCTTTTCCTTAATTCTTAATGACCAAATGAAAATCTTAGCCAGAGCTTCCTGCTGAGCTGGATGCTTCTAGCATTTAGCCCTGCGAGAGCTCCAGTCCCTCCGACTCAGAGAACCACCCCAGTCCCCTTTGTCAATGAACGCCATCTGGCATGACTGAAAAGATGAACTACAAGAGTCCTAAACCTCAATGTAAGGGTCTTGGAACCTGGTAGCCCATGGCAGGTGACATGGCCAACTTGTGCTCTATGCTCCTTCTGCTGAATGCGTGGGTTCTGGAAGCCATCTTTTCAGAGTAGCTTTTAGAATGTGACCTTATTTAACATTGATTTCTATTTGCCTTTCCCAGTACTAAAAACCCACTTATTCACAACATCTGGAATTATTTACTATCAAACAACTCATCGCTTTATTAGCTAGTTCGTCATTTTCACGCAATGTTTTCCAATGCTCAATATTATCCTGGGTATAACCAAGGAGCATAAGTTACACAGTAACTAACATATTGCTGTTTACGATGTATTACATTTAAATATCCGTGTTACTAATCTTTGGATACTTTTGTGTGCATGCATTCATCTGGGTGCAGAAGGACGTGTGTATAAATCATGTTACCTTGAGGTAAAAATATGCCTCTGACTCCCAAAGTCTCTTTGTAGTCTCTGAAGCCTTTCAAGAAACATGCACAATGTACAAGATGAATTTTATATTCAACATGCAGTTCTTTTTCTTCCTTACTGTATGTGCCAGATCGAGCCTGTGACAATTTGTATTGTACAAAATGAAAACACGTCTTCTTTCCATTCTGCTCTGGCTCCTCATGGTTGTCTTAGTCATCAATTTTGAAAACTTTCTTTCTAATTAAAATGAGATCTACAGTCTTTCAATTTAATAATTATTGTTTGTTTGTTTTTTTTAAATCCTGCCTGAACAAGAGAAGCAGAGAAAGAGTTCAGTCTATGGGATAGGACCCTGAACTGAAAGTCAAGATACCTGGGTTCTGTTAACCAGATTTGTGACTAACCCTGCTGTGTGAAGTTGCATAAATTGCTTGATCTCTCTGTGATTCTGTTTTCACTCCTGACCTGTATCTATCTTGTCTATTTAGATTGATAAATTTTCAGGGCATGAGCTATCTCTTCCTATCTGTTTAGTTTGTATGATGATTAGTATCTTGGGGCACTGATTTGGTTGGGGCCTTTGGGTGCCAAAGTAATAAAAATAATATAATATTAAAAGGTTCATTTGTGTGGACTGTCAAGTGCTAATGCACAACTGCATAACATCTTCTGGAAGCCTGAGCTTTTTACTAATGAAACCAAAAGAGCCACAGGAAAAAACCTTCTTTCTTTCATGTATAGTTAGGATGCCAGGCCAGTGCACATTCAGACACAGCAATAAGCTTTCTGCTTCTGTGTAAACTATGTACAGCAGGTCACATTGTTGATCTGTTTGGAGAAAGAGACAAGATTCTTAATAATCCAAAGAACCCTCTATGGACCTGATTTTTAAAAGAAGGTCTGCACCTACAACAACAGCCAGATTTTCCAAAGAGCGCAGCTCCAATTGAGGCACCAATATATAGTGACCAGATTTGCAAAAGGGCTCAGCATGAATTCTATTTAAAAATCTGACCATAAGTGTCACATTGGAAGCAGTTGGGTGCTGAGCCTTATAGAAAATCTGGCCTTTATTTAGGAGCCTCAATGGGATCTGAGATTTTTTAAAAATCTGCCTTCAATTATGGGTGTTAAGCATTAGAAAATGTAGTGCTAAGCTTTTTTAAAAACCTGGCCACACATCTGTTAAATTAGAAAACCATGGGAATGATCTCTTGTTGTACATATTTACATCCCTCATTGATTTCAGTGGGAGTTGGCTATAACATCTGGTGATTATTACTTGTATATTATAAAGCATAAATATGTTTTGGGGAATGAAAAAAAATCATTATCTCTTAATGGGCTATGACAAAGCCCTTGAGTGCATTTATCATCATTCTCTTTTTTATGTTTAAAGTATGCATCTCACCCACAAAGTAACTTTTAAATTGATGACAGTTTGGGGCAAACTTAGCTCCACTGTAAGTGAAGCAGTTCCTACTGAAATTAATGGCAGGTCCATTCCTTGTGCTGGTTCTGAGTATGGACCACTAGATCTCATAAACAACTGGCTATTAAAAGATTCCACATGAAATCATTTTAAATTTTTCACAGCACTTGTATCTATTTCCTAGTTTAAGGCAATAGAAGGGTTTTAGAGGCAAAATCCTGTCCCCACTGGAGTCAATGGCAAAACTCTCATTGCCTTCAGTGGGCCAAGATTTCATCCTAGCAATCAAGGACAATCTTCATTTCGGCCTGCCTAGATTATAACTGGTTTACTCTATGTTCATTTTTATGGTGATGGTGCTTATAGTCACAGCATCTTGATCTCAGCAAAAGTTCTGAGAGTTTAGAGATCAATCAGCATCCGAGTTTGGGGTGGTATGGGCTAGCTAACTGCTTTGATGATGTCACACACGAGCCATCAGAACATCACCTGGGGCAAAGAGGTGGAGGCCCAACCAAGGATACCAGTACATTTAGCAGTACATTTCCTTTACCCTTTTCCACAAGCAAAACCCTCTTATGGAGACTGTAAATGTACCCCTTTGAGTACACACTAGAAAACACACAGGGTCACTGGGTGAAAGGGCCTACCTCAAACTGTAAGATATCAGCATTGTTAGTGATACTTATAAGTTATTTATGGATGCGCGAAAGCAATGTCAGAAACTGAGGTGAGGATGGTCAGGCCTAATGGAGGAGCAGCAGCAGTCATGCCTAGAGGTCAGGGTCAGGAGTCAAAAGTGGAGTTGGAACAAGGTAAGATGTAAGCTAGGATCATGTCTAGAGCAAAATCAGGGCTCAAGTAGGACTAGGAACAAGGATGGAGCAGGTTAAAGCCACTGGATTCCATCAACACTATCAGACAGAGGAGCATTCCAAGCCATAAAGCAACATTGAGTAGGCTGAGCTGCTGGTTCTCTTATGAGACTTATGTACCTGCCCTGAGCGTCATCAGACCAGCTCCTAGGTTGCAGATAGGCTGGAGCCTAACACAGGAATGACTCATCACTGCATGTGGCTTAATCAGGCTTTCTGTTCAGGATGATTCATCATCTCACAGGCAGCACTTGGATTCATTGGAAACACCAGATCACACATCTGGGGTACCCGAATTTTCAAGACCAGCTCTTGAAAGATTTCAATTACAGTCCCTCAATTATTATTATGTGGTGTTAGGATTTTAGATTTCAATCATCATATTTTGCTTATATGGTATGTATTATTTCGCAGATTTTTAGACAAATTTGCTTGAATGAAGCCAATGTGGCAATCTACCAGAATTTTCATGGCATCATTTGCATTAAGATAAACACCCTGAGCCAAGTTTTCTGCTGGAATAACTCTAGTGATTTCAGATAACTTATGTCAGCAGAGAATTTGGCCCTCTCTATTTAAAGGTGCATTAAGATGGTCACACATTACCTGTGGATGTTCATGAATAGAAAGGGAGATATCCTAAAACTGTCCTATGGAGAACTCTTTCTGAGCTAAAAGCATATTGGGGCAGTAACAGAGTGACCTTTGTCTGATAAATAATTACTGATCCAGCCTAATGTCTCAGGTCCAAAGAATAGGTCACCAAGATTAACCAACAATAACTTGCCATCCATTAAAGTCAAAGAGCATATAGGATTTTTTTTAAAAAAACCACTCTCACTAATCACCTTCATTTAAGGCATTATACAAAATCACTCACTTTCATTAACAAGTGATCAATCTTCAAATGTCTTATCTAAAACCTAAGTTATCTATGAATCATAAGTGTACTTTACTACTTAGAGAATAATCTTCGATGAAGGTGGAAAAATGGACTTAAATTTCACTGCACTTCAGTATTCCCTCATTTATGAGAAGAAGTGACAATGGGATGTTTCTGAACCAGGCGGCTTATCTACAAAGTATGGCAAAAGGTGTTTCAGTCAGTTGTTCAGTGATAGCTTAGCACTTATACAGGGCTTTTCTTCTGTAGATCTCAAAGCACTTTTCAGACGTGGGTCAGTATTATTAACATCATTTTACACATGAGGGATCCGAAGCCCCGAGAGGGGAAAGCCAACATTTTAAAAAGTAACCTCTGATGTTGTGTGCCTCAATTTTGTGGTAAGGGACTGCTTAAGCTACCCAGCATCTCATAGCAAGTCATTGGCAGAACTTGGACTAGAACCTGACATCCACTCTGGTACCCTATCCATTAGACTATATTGCCCATATGGTCCACATTTCATCATACTAGGTTTCAGATTATAGCTAACATCTCGTTTTCATTCTTGTTAAACCCCAATAAATAGATAATTGCTGTTTTATTCTCTGTCATATTCTACTTGTATTATTACATGTATTTATATAGATGTCAGTCCTGTAGCATCCTGGGGCAGAGATTTAAACTGCATATTTCATCGTCTGTTTTCAGCCAGCGAAATGTGAATAGTGTGATGTACTTGCTCGAAAACGTGTTTGAAGCTTAAACATACATATTTGGGGAACTATGGGAGTCCTTAATAAAAGAAATAAAATAAAAAGTAATAAAAGAATGTATTGGATTGGGGCACACAAACACCGAGACAGATTTCTGCTGGAGATGATTTAACTTTAACTCAACCCACATCATTAGTGCAAACAGTGAAATTAGTGGGGTGCAGATTGGGCATTAAGTGACACAGTACAAAATGAGCAGGGAGTCTATGTGGCATGGTTACAAACAAAGAAAGAAAGAAAGAAAGAAAGAAAGAAAGAAAGAAAGAAAGAAAGAAAGAAAGAAAACAACTTATCAGAAGTGAAGGAAACCAAAATACCAATCAAAACAGGAATAAAGGGTTTTTGACAGATGAGACACTAAACCATGATTTCATTCATAACTAGATCTGGAATAGCAAGGAGTCAATCCCTGAAACTGCCTTGCTTGTTACAGTTTTTGGTTTCAGAGGCACAACGCATGTTTTCAATTCCCCTACCTATCTCCAACAGATCCATAATAATTTTGACATTCCTTTGAAATGTCACTGGAACTTTTTGTCAGTCTTATCCTGTCCAAAAATTCTGCATATCTTTCCAAACCCTCTTTTGTATTTTTTGCATCAACCTGAAGATATTTTGAATTCACAATTTGCATTTGCTGTTTCACCCCACTCCTTTCTTTTCTAGAGGGTTAGAATTCATTTGTGAACATTTGCCATTGACAGAAACTCATCATAGAAAGTCTCAGTCTAGGAACACTTTTTTTTTACAATTTTTTTTTAAAGTCAGTTAAAATTCAAAAGCTGTTGACGTCTCTGTACAAATATAAATCCCAGGTTAACGTTTCAATTACTTTTTTGTACTCAGAGAAATAAATAAAAATTAAACAAGACACTTAACTCAGCAGAGTGGCTACTGCACATGAACTGTAATTTTCTGACATGACAGACTAATTATTCCCTTTCACCATAAGTAGGAGCCTCTGTGGGAGTTGGAGGGGAGGGGCAATGGATTCCTCCAAGCACCTCTAGGATCATTCAGTATTCCTCATGTTTCTCAACCTCAGTCCCTATACAAAGACACTAGATGTTGGTAACCTACCTTCCAATGAGCAGGTCAAGACAAGAAGAGCCTGTCAATTCCATTCTTCAGACCCAACGATGTCACTAAAGAGCGACATGCAGTGCTTTCTGTAGCATTGCAGCATCAACTAAAGAACTGAGCTTGGGTCTTTAATTTGACATGGGCCAGTTCAACAAAATAGTGCATGGGCCAGTTCAACAATGCATTTGAAAAACATTTACAAATATTTGTTTGCCTAGAATCAGTCCAGATGAAATAACTACTCCATATACTGGATAGGAATTCCCTATCTACCAGGTAAAGCTATTTCAGCTATTGGGAAAAAAATGTTTTTTTTTAAAATGGTCAGAACATTGTATTAAAAACACAACAAAACTGTAAAACCAAACTAAATTTTAAAAAAAGAGTATTTGGGATAAATTGTCAGGAGATAAACAGAGTTTAATTAACCATCTCCTATTTAAATCAATGTGATGCTCTCTCAAAATGAAAAAGGTAATAGTGTAATTAGAAACAAAGTAAAATTCTAATTAAGATTCTGTCTGTGGGTAATATGCCAACCCTTTTCACACTGGCAGCAGCTAAACTGCAGTGGAGATGCACAGCCATGGGAAGACAGCTTTAAAATCTGTTCAGGCCAGGAATCTGTAGCAGCCTTGCCAACAGAGGCAGCCCTGGAAAAATGATGAATCATGAATCTTTGGACCATCCAGGCCCCGTCTGCTTCTGGACCAGCACTACATGTTTTGGGGGATGAAGGGTGCCAACTGGGTTAAGTCTCCTCAACAGTGGAGGGTCTGCTGCACCCATGCTCTTGGTGGTCTTACCATCATAGAGAGCCATGACCAGGAAGTGGATCTGGCCCCAAATTTTATGCCACTATACCTTTCTAATACTATGAGTTTTCAATCTCCTTTCTAACTCTGCACAGGGCTGGTTAAAAAAAAAAATCTGGGGTTCAATCCAAAGCCATTATATTGGGCGCCTGGTTGCAAAGCCCAAGATTCAGGTATATTTTCCTGTGTGCCCCAACTTCTAAGTCATGTCAGTAGGGGAGTATGGTCCTTTAGGGAGTGGGCAGTGAGCAATGAATCCAGAAATGGTGTGTGTTTGGGAAGGCGAGTTAACCTGAGAGGGTGATGTATTCCAACCAGGGCCATGATAAAGAGAGAAATCCCAATGCCCTAGCCTAGGACCCTCAAGTTATTACCATCATCACAGAGCTTTCAATCAGCTTTTCAATATTAGGGGGAAATGGAGCACAACAAGTAAGCATAAACTGGGGACCTCCTGTGCTTGCAGGTTTGACAGAATCTTCTGAACCTGCCCTGCTCTTGTTCTGTCTTTCTCGAAGATTTAAGAATTACTTGTGAAATTACTTAGGTTCTGTGTTTAAATTGTATACTGCTGAGTGGGGGTTGGGAGGGTATTGTGCGGGAAGGGAATTAACTAAGAGCTGAAACTAAGAGTAAACTCTGGTGTTTACTATCAGAGTGAAGTTTGTTCTCTTTCGGCCAGATAGAACAGAAGTAGAGTTTACACACTAAGCAAGACTATTTTAAAAATACCAATAACTGCATTCAATTTGCAAACACTTGTTATGATAACCCTATCGCAGCCATCTGTCTACAAAGATAAGTATTTACATTTGCATTGTTTTCCTTCAGATCAGTGATTCTCTCTGATGCAAATGTGGCATTCCAAGGTTTATACAGAGATGACATCAGCAGCATAACATCAGCAGAACAAATATGGACTTTAGATGTAAATATATGCATGTCCCAATTTGGCAGTTAATATACATCACATTGGACTTTAGATTGAAATAGTCGAGATTGACATCATCTATGTATGAGGAATGGAAAGTAGAGACATGGTTCAAGTGATCTGTATAGGACATCAAGGCACCAATTAAAGAAAGCATCTCTGTTCAGGAAAGCACAGAAATACTTGCTTAACTTTAAGCACATGCTTAAGATCTTTTCTGATTTGGGTCCTAAATCTCTAGATGCTCCCAGATGAACTGAAACTACACCACAAATAAAATAAAAACCAATATGCTTCATTATTTTTTTAAACATTTGTGGTTTACAGCAATAAAGATTTTGGTGCTGGACATTTTCTGGGGACAAAAAAAAAACAAAAAACCGGCCATCAACTCCTTCTCTCCAGTCATATGGAATTCAATGTGCTTTAATTGCAATACACATCTTTCAAATGAGGAATACATTTGCATTCTTGAACATTGTGGTCATTAAATATCCCTGTTACTTTCTGTAAGAGTAGAGGAATTCATCATGGCCTGGTCAAATTCCAGTTTGGGGAACAACAGGCAAGATCCTCAGATGGTGAAGATCAGCCTCGACCTTTTTTGCCAATTCACTTCAATTTCAATTTCACCGGCATAAAGTAGTCTCACTTTCTGACTTATACTATTAATAATAAATAATTATCACTGTTGCTTAAGGAAATATGTAATATTTGTATACTCCAAACTGTTTAAAAGGTTTTTATACGTGGAGTTTATATTTACTTTGAATTTACACTGCTGTTAATTTGAATTGATATATCTCCACGTTTCAGAGAGAAGCATTGGATATTTCTAATATAACTAGAAGCACCATGATTGCTAGGTGCTATGATTGTCTTTTGAAGAACTTTTTTAAAGTAAGGATCATATGAGATTGTGTTCACCTTTCCCTAACACTTTCTCCCTGTGCAACATTCAGCAAGAGAAATCAGGATATTTTTATTAGATTGGTTTCAACCAAAGAAGTGCATGTGCTGGAAATATTTAAAAGAGATATTCACTAAGATATCATCTTACAGTCTTGGCAGCTAGATAATTTTATTCTTAACATAGAAAACCAAAAGGCTAAATACTCCAAAGAGGTGGGTGTTCAAAACCAAACCCAGGCTCATGACCCAAGAGCAGTCTCTTCAGAGAGCTTGCAGTTGAAATTGATTCAACAGGCTTTTTCACTTTCCTTGCCTTTAATTTCCACTGTGTTGCCCTTTAATTCAATAATTTAGGGACTTTTGAGGATCTCAAAGAAGAAGTATCCAATCTCTTGCTTTTCAATTTCTATTATTCCCAGACAAAATGCTTTAAGGAGTTGTTAAGGGTTGAGAGTACATAGCAGTAACTTAAGGGTGAAAATCTTTATAATAATGTTGCTCTTTATTTAAAAATCCAACCATTAGAAAGCCACCAAATGTTAAGGCTGAACTTAGAAGAAACCCCAGCATTCTGGATGATAGATGCACATTTAAGGTCACACTAAACAACATCTATTCAGCCACTAGAGCAAAGCCATGAGAAGAGCTAGAAACTCTGGGACAACCGGCAGCATATTTTTTATTTTTGGGAGATGGGGACGTACTAAAATTCACAGCATCAAGTTGGAATCCCTGAGATAGGGCGTGTTAAACACAGACTTCTTTTAATAACTCATTTTCACAGTGTACCTTAAAAGTATTGGCCAGATCCTTAGCTAGTGTAAATTGGCATAGCTCCATTGAAACTAAAGAGGCTAAGCTAATTTACACAAGCTAAGAATCTGGTCTATATTGTTCCAGAAATAACATTTTTAAGGTAACTGCTGTCATCCATAGGTCAGCATTGCCTCCTTTGCATTTTAAAAGTTAGCAAAAACCATGAGGACGTTCCTAATTCACTAATAAACTAGTTTCCAAAGATGCCTTTCTCTCTCTCCAAATTGCTTCTGTGCAGTAGGGCCCTAATCCAAAGCTCACTGAAATCAATCAGAGCCCTAGATCTTGCCAAGATCTTTCAAGTAAATGTCATTTGAAGTTTCTAAGACAAAATCTTTTTTGAGATAAGATGTGGCAAAAAAAAAAAGTTAGAAGAATTTTCACAACATGATTAACACCTATTTATTCTGAGGGACCATATCATAAAAACAGCTTGTCCATATCACCTTTGATTTAATCAAAAGACTGTCACAGCCACAGATTGCACACGCAAAATATGAAGTAGAAAAGCGCTTTGGAAGATTTTTGAAGAGGATGGGGGTAGGGAGGGAACAAAACCACATTTATAATGAGTAGCAAGTCTCAGCCATAAACATGAGGAGGCTGTTGTCTCCCCAGAATGCTCAGAGAAAGAGAGTCAGTTCAAATCCTTAACGGTATATGCTTTCCATTTTCCTTCAGGTCTGATTTGTTGGAGAGAAGATTTATACTGTTTCAGTTTCATCCCAGAGATTCATACTGTTGTGGGCGCAGTTTGGCTCCCATTAAAAATATTGGAGCTTTAACCTAGGTTCCAGTAGGAGCAGCATACAATGATATTATCCTAATTTAAACCTCATCCCGCAGAGTGGAGAACTTTACTACTCCTTTCTGAAATCAAATCATAGTTCAGTGAAGGCAAGTGGAATGCCAGCACACCTTGGCCGCACATATTGCCACCCATGGGGAGTGGGTCAATACCTAGAGCCATTTAGAGGGATGTCAGAGATGTTCTAAATTATGTCTGTCTGCCCAACACCCAGGAATTGCCAACACTCAGGGCTCTCCAGTGCGCCCCTTTCTGGAGGCCAAATGCCCTACGCAGAGGGCCAGGTATGGCATGGTATAGAACTCCCACCTGGGAGACTGATTAAGCTGCTCTGATGGCTGTTTCACATTATCAAAGTACAAAGCAACTACAGCATAGGATAGGATTGGAGCCCCTATTTCTAGCCTTCAACAGCACTGTTGTTCCAGAGTTGTGTCTAAGGATGCCATATTGTGTGAGCACTATAATCCCATAGCGACGTGATTAGCTCTTCAAATTTCTCTCATCATTTAAATGTAGATCAGGGATCGTGCTGAAGGGTGAGGTATAAGAACATAGATAGATAGGACCTGCACAGAGAGATAAGATAGTACAACTCCTAACCCCCTTTCTGCTTGACACTGACACATCTGATGACATAGTCCATGCTAAAGAGCTTACAATCTAAGATAAATAATAGGTTTTAGTTCAGTTAGAAACTTAGTCTTCGGAGATAAAGAGCTTAATTAAACTCACTGGAGCACATTGTCACAACCATTAATCTTTTGCTGAAATCCTTGGATGGCATATTAGGGGACTCCCCAAATGGAAACTACCACATCAGTTTCATATATTAATTCTTCTAATACTATTTTAACTGGCTGCATGTTAATCTCTGATCTAATAATCTTATGAAAATAAATGTATGTGTCCATAAACTTGGTATCAGGCCATATACATGAACTGGATTCATATACAGACAACTCCCACTTAGTACAAAACTGTTTCAGTCCAGATGATCAGAGATGATAATAGTGATAAAGTTTCAGATGTACCAGATTCAGGCCATTGACTCATCTCCTTAACAAGAACTAAGACTTTCCACAGTCTTTTGCAGTCTTCGCACCTTCAACCTGCTCTC
>ML675646.1:21475739-21506661 GCA_007922155.1 Mesoclemmys tuberculata
TCTCTAGGGTCTCCAGCTGGCCCCCTAGTTCACTTTTTAAATGCAGACAGCTGACACACCTCTATCTTCCTTTTTTTGGGTGGTGATAAACTAAACCTTACAGCAGATTCCCTAGTACCTCAATATATTCAGGAGCACGTGAGGTCTCTGGATGGGGTAATGGGTAATAAAGCTGGTGGTGACAGGGTCAGCAGCAGGATTTACAGTAATGTTGCTGTTGAATAGGGATAGGTAGCCCACTACCTATCAATCAATTTATGTGATTTATACAAAGGAGTTTATGTTTCTTTGCCAGTTCCCACCAAATATAGAAGATGAAAGAGTAAGCTAGCTCTCTGCTCCTCAGCCAACTGGCAAGGGTGTTGCAGTCCAGTAAGACCCACCAGAATATTGCACATATAGGAGAGTGTTCTGGGAGCTGCAGGGAGTTGGTTGATCCAAAAGGGAAGGGAGGTCCTGGTTTCTACCTGAAACCTTGAGCCAGGTGAAAACAGGTGCCTTGTAATAACCTTGCAATCCAGCTACAACGTGTTAATCAAACTCACAGTACATTAAACAGTCAATTTTATCTGTGCATCAATCTTTCTCAAAATAAGATGGGAAAAACAACATCGCAGCAAGACAGCCTAGAATAATAATTAATATGCAGTATTAAATCTCTCATAAGTGAAGAGTAAGGGAAAAGAAAGCTCAGTCATTACATTGGATTTAATTTGCCGAGGGAAACAACCTTCACACCTGAGCCACAGTCACAGCTTGGTATTCTCTCAATTAAATCCATGCTTGTCTAAAGCAATGAGGGTTTGGAGGACAAGGTCAGGGCACATGCTAATGAAATTCCCTGCAGAACAAGGGCATTAGGCAGAAACTATTACAAGGAAAGAATCACATAATCTGTATTTAAAATTCTCTCTTAAGCAAGCATTATAAAAGCTTATTGAATATCAGATGTGGGCCACAATATTGATAATATAAATCAGGGAATATTAGAGGTTTCAGCTGGTACACAGAACTACACCAAAATGATCTTGACATTTTATTTAAATAATGAAAAATCCATACTCTATAGATTTAAACATGTTTAATTAAATGAATCCACAATGTACGTATATTTTCCAATTACAGTACTTTTAAAAATGTACATTTGTTCTTTACAGGGCACTGCCACTAACGCCTATATCATAAGACATGTGGATTTCAATTTTTAACTCTAAGTCCAGTGTGATGAAAGATGAAAAAGTCTACTGCATTCCAGTGCCCAGCTATATTGACAACTCTACCCAACATACACGTCTTTGGTCATTCATATTACAGTACTATGGCAATAAACCTCTGAAACAAGTTATTTTGCTAATACAGTGGTGTACCAAGAGGGTGATGGGGGGGCATGCCCCCAGGTGCCAGCCTGGGCGGGGCACTGGCCAGGCCCTCCTCGAAGGAACCGCCCATGTTGCAGGCAGCCAGGGTGTTCTCCCGGCTCTTCCGCTCCTGCGCTGGGCACCAACAAGGGAGCCACAGGGACCAGAGTCTGTCACGCCCCTACCTCTAACACTGGGCAGCCCCTGCCACTTCCATAGCAGAGGAGAGTGGGAAACGGGCCCGCGGAGCCCCACCCATGGGGCACTGCCACCAATGGATGGGACGTCAATGTAAGTATGGTCCACGTGTGCCAGAGACCCATGGTATACCAGTGCACTAATAAAAAGTCTTTGTGCCAGACCATTAGAATTTTTGACAGTCACTTACAGAACTTGCAAATTTCCCAAATTTTGCTGGCACTTACCATGAAGGTGGAAAATAATTTGGTGACAGAGATCATCAATGGATAGATTTCATGATTCGAAGCAAAGGAAGGAGTGAGAGCAGCAGAATAAGGACAAGGGACTTCAAAAAAACTTTAACAAACTCAGAGAACTGGAAGGTAAGGGCCCCTGGGAAGAAAATATAAAGAAAAGAGGACTTCAGGAGAGCTGTTATTCCTTTAATATCATCTCTGAGAGACTAAGAGCAAACTATCCTGAGGTAAAGGAAATATGGGAAGAACAGTAAGGACATAATATGGCTGCTTCAGGAGTTCTTTACATTAACTAAAAATAAAAAAGACTCCTACAAAATCAAAATCAGAAAGGTTAAGACACAAAATGAGTTACATCTAGCAAAGGACATATAAGATAATAAGAAGAGTTTCTACAAATGTATTACTAGCAAGAAAAGGATGAAAGAAAGTCTAGGTCCACTACTTAGTGGGAAGAAGAGCTGATAATGGACAAGAAGGCTGAGGTGTTTAATACCTGTTTTGCTGAAGTTTTCACAGAAAAGGTTAATTGTGATCAGATACCCAACACAATTAGTTTTAACAATAAAGTGAAAGGAACACAAGCTAGTATAGGAAAAGAACAGGTTAAAGAATATTTAGATGAGTCAGAGATATTCAAGTTGGCAGAGCCTGATGAAATTCATTTTAGGGTATTTAAGGAAACAACTGGAGCAATCTCAAAACCATTAGTTATTATCTTTGAGAACTCATGGATAATGGGTGAGGTCCCAGATGACTGGAGGATGGCAAACATAGTACCTATGTTAGAAAGGGGAACAAAGAGGACACAGGAAATTATAGACCAGTCAGCCTAATTTCATATATGGAAAGATATCAGAAAAATTATTGAACAATCTATTTGTAAGCACCTAGAAAATAGTAGAATGATAAGGAATAGCCAACATGGATTAATCAAGAACAAATCATGCCAGACCAGCCTAATTTCCTTCTTTGACAGGGTTACTGGCTTAGCGGATGTGTGCAGGGAGAGGAGGGAGCAGAAGATATGCCAATTTTGATTTTAGTAAGGCTTCTGATGCAGCCCTACATGATATTCTCAGATGCAAAATGTGGTCTAAACAAAATTACTATACGGTGAGCACGCAGTTGTTTGCAATACCATATGTAAGGAGTAGTTATCAATGGTTTGCTGTTAAACTGGGAGAATATATCTAATGGGATGATCCAGGGGTCTGTCCTTGTTTGATACTATTCAATATGTTCATTAATAACTTGGATAAAGGAGTGCAGAGTATGCTTATAAAATTTGCACATGGGAGGAGTTGCAAACACTTTGAAAGGCATGATGAGAATTCAACAATACCATGAAAAATTGAAGAATTGATCTGAAATCAACTAGATGAAATTCAGTAAAGAAAAATACAAAGTATTGCACTTAAGAAGGAAAAATAAAATGAACAAATACAAAATGGGGAATAAGTGGTTAGGTAATAGTACTGCAGATCACAAATTGAATTTGAGTCAACAATGCGATGCAGTTGCCAAAAAATATTATGCCATTCTGGGCTGTATTAACAAGAGTGTCATACGTAAGACACAGGTTATAATTGTTCCACTCTAGTTGGCACTGGTGTGGCCTCAGCTGGAAGATAGTGTCCAGTTTTGGGTGCCACACTTTAGGAAAGATGTAGAAAAAGTGGAGAAAATCCAGAGGAGAGCAACAAAAATGATAAACTATTTATAAAACCTAACCTATGAGGAAAGTTAAAAAACTGGATATATTTAGTGTTGAGAAAAGATATCTGAGGGGGACTTGATAACAATCTTCAGATATGTTATGGGCTTTTATAAAGAGGACAGCGATCAATTGTTCTCCATGCCCACTGAAGGTAGGATGAGAAGTAACGGGCTTAATTTGTAGTTTGAGAGATTTAAGTTCAATTAATTTCTCCAGGGGAGGTTGTGGAGTCCCCATAATTGAAAGGTTTTAGGAACAGGCTAGACAAGCATCTGCCAGGAATGGGCTGGTATACTTGGTCCTTTCGAAGTATGGCTAGATGGACTAGATAATAGCTGGAGGTCTCTTTGAGCCTTACATTTCTATGATTCTGTGAATAGTTATTAATAAAGGTTAATACCCTTTACTAAGATCTCTGAGCTGAAGGTATGCAAAACATTCAGCTACGTCTTCAACTATACTCAAAATCAGCTTTGGTGTGATTTTGAAATTGGTCATATACTGGCAATGATTTTCTTGAAATATGTCTGTGTCCAGACCACAGACTTTTCTCTCTGAGTGTGAATTTATTTTTATTCTATCTGGATGTTAACTTTGTGAAGCTGCTGTTCCCCAGTGCATTTGAGTTCAGATTAGAGAAGCTGGACAGTCATATGGCAGATTGCATTCTGGTAATCGGTTCCACTTTAGTTTCTGATGCCCTGATGCACATTGATATGAAGTTATACAAAGCCATATAAACCCAATTGCCCAATGGCCTTCTATACTATGTAACCATGGAAAAGCCTGATTTGTTGAAACTTCAGGGTCTGAAAACTCATATGAACTGTTTCTGGTATTAAAGAAATCAAAAACTCATTCCATACCAAATATGTAAAGATTTCTCCAGCTCTACTCTGAGCCTCTTCTTGCTAAGCGGTACTGGTATTTACTGACCTAGTTCAGCTAAAATTTTAACCACCTTCCTCTTCTCTTGCCTTAGTGTGTGCTTTGAGTTCTAACAGTGAAACAAGTCTTGAGAAGACTATCAAAAAATCTTGAGTTGCTATAGAGGTCATAAATGTTAATGGGACTACTTTGATTTGTGCCTCTGAGAAATTATAAATTGAACATTTTTTGATTTAGAAAATCATGAACCTCAAAATTAAATACTAAGAGGGGGAAAGTATCACTACAAATTCAAGACTCTAGAATGAGTCTGATACAGATCTCATTTACATGGTTTAAATGGGAAGTAATTGAAATCAATGGAGTTATATCACTGTAAAATTAGTGTGAGATCACAATAAGGAGCATGGTATTCTATTCAGTGCATTTTTAGAATCTCTTATTTCAGTGGGAATCATAGAATAAGAAAAATTAGAGATGAAAAAGACCTGATAGGTCAATTAGTCCAGCCCATTGCCTGTTCAGGATTTCTCTATAGTGCTTCATTCAGTCTAGTTTTAAAGATTCTAAATGACCTCTGTCCTCAATGTCAGGATATTTTGCCTGATATTCAGCACAAATTTCCCATGTGCTTTATTTTATCCCCAACCTACAGTTATGTCCTTTTATGCTATCCCACATTTCCCCTCAGATGTGCCAAAATGGAAACTGTCATCACCCTGCTCTGATGCCTGAACTTTGAGATTTCAGATAATCCATGACTTGGATCTGGAACAGCAGAGTTTTGTTTTTCAAAACACAAACCTGACAGATAAGATTTTGCCAAAACAAATTGGCAATCACCCTATTTTGCATGTGTCTAATACTTACATGCTTCACATTTGCCAATATACCCCCACCTCAGACAATTTAATTACACTATACAGATTAAGATATTTTAATCTTTCAAGTCACTTTTGTTGCTCTTTTCTGAACTCTTTCCACTTTGTCTATAACTTTCTGTTTCTGGGGTTCCCAATATTAAACACAATATCTATGTGAAGTCTTACTACAGGATAATTGATCAACTCCATGCTCTGTGATTTGATACCTCTCCGCACGCAGGCCAAAGTGCCACTGGCTTTTTTTTAAAGCTGCTTTTTCCAATTGCAGGTTGAAGTCATATTAATTTGTTTTCTCCTTTCACCCTTATGCCATCTCACTGCTTCTGCTTCACTGCTCTCACTTCACTGCTAGCCCTTTTTCAGCATTACTTTCCATTGCATATCTGTGTTTTGGATTCTCTGTTTCCAAAAATGAGGTTTTTGTATTTTTTTTTTAAAGATGATCCTACATCACTGAAAGTTGACACTCTTAAAAGAAATGGGAAAATTAAAAAACCTCCAGGCAATTTATTATTATAAATTTCAGCCTCCACTAGTGTACACAGGTCAGGCCTGTCTTTGCAGTGTCCTGTTGGTGTTTATTTCATGTATTCTCCTTGATCTCAGCTAACAGTGTCGAGCACGATGTTAAATGAGATCCTGAAAATAAGTATATATAAAACAAATGGAAGGTCCTTGGTAATGTTGAAATTGCTGTGGCAATCTGATCAGCGATTGTTCATGTGAGAATCTGCAGGTTTAAAAAAGCAGAGGTAGGCATAGTAATGAATAGATGGAGAAATTTGGCAAAAGAGAAGGAATATTAAAAAAAAGTCTCCAATTGATGCAACACTTGGAATGGAAATGGACTTAATAATCCAATTTATTAAAGGAGAAAAATTAATTAAAAAAATTCCAGAATTATAATATAATTGTCAAAGAAGAAATACTTCTCCCTAAACCAGAATATGAAAAACTGAGAAAGGAATGGTTGTGAGAGGGATTTGCTGCTTTGTTTAAATCTAAAATGACAGGGATAATGATTTTAGTAAGAAAAAGCTTACCTTATAAGGCAATAAAATTTATTCTAGCTAAAGAAGAATGATACACAGCTTAGTAAATGGTATGATTGCAGTCCTAACCAATATTGGTGCTCCCAGAAAAAGAACTAAACTACATCAGCAACAGGACTGTACAAAAATAAACATGTGTACTTTGCAGAATTTGATATGACATGATTTTGCAGTCCTCAGTTTCCTTCCATGTTCTTTCACAGAAATGGCAGAATTTCATTAAAAACACGTGAAAGCCATGAATTTCCACATTTTCAATGCACAACCATTCTTGTTAAAGAAAAGTCAATATCAATAGAATTAAAAAAATTTAGAAATATACATTTTTGAATAATTTTGTTTTGGTTTATGACAATTTTGCACAGCTCTAATTAAGGACCTAATGCTGACATTGGTAACTGTTGCCATGGAGAAGACACTGCTTCCTGAGTTTGAGTGCAGGTAAACACCCATGACTCCAACTGTAGACAATGGGGTCTTCAGGTGCTTTCCACCTCTGACGACAAAATCTTAGAGGTGTCACAGTGGGCATACAAAAATGAGGAGGCACCTCTGCAAATGTTGGTCTTAATGCATTGATTCTAAGAAAACAGGATGATTGTAAAATACAGCTCATGAAGACTGGCACTCAATTTCTGGATACACAAGAAGCAGTGCTATATCTGGTTATTTGGTCCAAATGCAGTCAAACTTTTAATACAGCTTTTATTATATTCCTGCTAAATTAGTCTCCCTGAAGATCCCCAACCAGAAGGAGAACTTGAGGTAGTTCATGGGGGAGGCATGTAAGAACATATGCTCTGGGACTTCCCTTGAGTAGGACAGTTCTGAAAACAAATTACAGAAGTTCATGGCAGAAAATTAAACTCCCAGGGGTAAATTTAACTCCATAAAGTATTCTCCTAGAATCACTTGACAATGACTTTAAGAATAAGCCTATGAAAAAAATCTTTTTAGCAGCCTCAGAGCTGTCCAACCTTTTATAAGTGGTTAAAATATCTGTGGTTTATAGTAGATATGGAGAGACTTATAATAGTTATATCATTTTAAAGACATACGGAATTTTTTTTCTACAGATGGGTGAGTTCCTGTTATTACATATGCATTCATTATTCCAGATGTAGTGAAAAATAGGCCTAATGCTGCTCAGAGTTCAACTGAAAACTGGCAAAATTCTTCACTAAATTCAACTGATAAAAATTCAGAGTAACTCCGCTGAAGTCAATAGAGCTTATTTGTTGTTGCACCACCATAACTGGCTTAGTGAGAGATCATGAAGCAGTGTGTATTTGGCAAACTGTAGAGGGTAAATTTAAGGTTTGGTTGATGGGATAAAATAGCTGGAGTCAAAAGGGTGCTGAAGGATTATATGGCAGCGAAGAAATGTCTGGATACCTTAATGGTTCAAACACTTGGGTTTAAAAGGGTGTAGTTTTTTGCAAGCAAAACTTAATATTGTTTTCTCAGTGTTACCTGAGTGAAACACAAATAAATCTTTTTTAAACTGTTTTTTCTTTGGGAGTAAATCAAAAATAAAATCATGTGCTATTTACAATGAATGCTATTGGAACTGCTGTCTAGTACGTCAAGGTCTGACCTTGACAAAACTTTGTGATGTATAAAGAAATGAAAATGAAGCAAAGTTTGTTTCATCTGTTTATATTTGTTATTAGGCTGTTTCTGATCAACATATCTGTGATCCTTCTGGTCCAGTGGAAAAGAATCTCCTTTTCTGTTAAAATATAAGTGGTAGGGAAAGCTCTTACGACACTTCTCTCGTCTACGTTTTTGTTTGGACAAGATATTGTTTGCCATTTCCTGTTCATGGGATTCCCTTGGGGTTGTCACTTTTAATATACTATCTTACACTGCAAAGAATATTTTAAGACCTCTTGGGGACATATAATTTCACAGAAATGACAGAGAAAGAAGCAAACATTTTGTTTTCCTGGGGAATGAATGTACATTTCATTCCAGTGGTCTATGCATTTTTAAAATCAGGTCTCATGATTGATACTCCCATTTTAAGATCTTGGTTCAACTGAATTGTACTTGACATAGTGTATACTTTGTAGTATAGACAGAGGGAAAATGTAATCCAAAGACCTTCTCATTCCTTCTGATAATATTAGTTTCATGTTTTAAAGCAAGCGTATCTCTAAAACACACACAGCATTTTGAATTGGTATATGACCTCTGCTGAGCCCCCCATCTTACCTGCTTCAGACACTCTATGGGGAATAGTGCACTCTAGTGTACGTAAATCATACAAATGTAATAATTTATCATTATTATTACAGTAATACCCAGAAGCCTAATCAAGATCTGGGCCACATTGTGCCAGGCACTACACAAATGCATTAAAAAACAGAATCTGCTTTGAAAAGCTGATGATATCAGAAATGTGACTGTGCAATTAAATTACTTAATATTCAAACAAATATGGCACCATAAGGACAGGAGATTCAGGGAAAGTGGTCTAGAATGTGAAGACGGTTTGATGAGCTAAAAGATTAACAATGTGAGGTTCTACTTTGCAATGTGACTATGTAAAATGGCCACCTAGATTTTCATGTTTATTGTCTCCCCTTAATTGCCATATCAAAACATCAGTTTATAAGTAAAAAAAAGATTTTTTTTTGTATGTAAGCTCTAAGTCTAAATTTTTTTTGTAACTGTCAGCTCTAAGTCTAAATTCAGAAAGTCAAGCGAGGTTCTTTCCGGTTCTTGCATAATTGCCAGTACTGTTGACACAGCTCACGTGTTGTGTGTGCAAAAGTAGGGGTCCCAATCATGCCACGCTCTTAAGCAGGTGCTTCGCTTTAAACACATGAGTAGCAGTACATTCTTTGGTCCTGATTTAGCATTGCATTTCAGCATTTCCTTACCTTTAAATATGTGGGATTTAAGTGCATGTTTAAGTGCATGTGGGATTTAAGTGCATGTTTGAAGTTAAGCATGTGTTGAAGTGCTTTGCTGAATAGGGATGAACTAAAACACATGCTTAAAGTTAAGCATGTGCTTAAGTGTTTTGATGGATTTGTGTGAAAGTATATACCTCAGAATAAAGATTCCATAACTGGAGCCAATTTAATAATTCACAACAGGGTCCACAAGTCAGAAAAAGAATCAGTTGACTATCTTGAAGCTGTATGGCTTCTGCAGTGTTAACAGGAGTAAAAGAAAAGGTAATAAAACCATTTTAGCACTAAAGCAAATCTAACTCAGAATACCCAACAATAGATCCTGTGTGTAAGAAGGTGACATTGTTATATACTGCAGTAACTTTCCTGACCATAACTGAACTCTGCAAAAGGTGTTAATCTTCTGATTTACACCACATTTCAATGTATGATGCTCTAGGCACATATGGTGCCATCATTCTATGTCTGATCATTCAAGTGAATAAAATGGTCAAAGCAAACAAACCGTTTCGAGGGAGAACGGTGGAATATATGTATTCCATTTCCCAAACTGTGCTGCATTCTGAATCAAGGTATGAAATAGAGAAAGACCTTAAAATTTTTTTGGCATCAAAATTTCATTTTATCTATATTGGTAAGCTCCATGTTTATAATGACACCTGGAGACTTTATTTCAATTATTTTTTAAAACAAAAACTCGTCTTCTTTTGTCATACCTCACTTGAACCCATCCAAGCATCTTTTGACATATCAAACACAGACTAACTTTGATGGGATGGCAAAACATCACAAACATCACACATATCATATTACTGATATCAACATACAAAAGTGTAGCCTAATTTAGGGTGCAAAATGCACCTGTCTCTAATAACAGGTCCTGCTGAGAGTTGGGTTTGATTCCCTTTTAATGCACCTATTCCTTACACCCCCCTATTTCTGAGACCATATTTCATACAATGTCCATATTTGCCATTCCTGCTGCACATTTTGGGGGCTCCAATAGTTGTCATAAGCATTGCACAGATAGCAAGTTCTGTATACAATGAGTTAGGGAAGTCGACACAGTTTATCACAAGATATATATTGCTGAATCTTCTGACCTCACATTACCTACTAGTGCTAACTTTTATTAGGTCTAATGTGGTCTTTTGCTAACTATTACTATTGTTAGGCCTCAAGTTAAATACTAGGCTTCAGGCTTAGTGAAAAAGCTCATTTTAAAATAATCTTTACTTTTCTTTTGCTTATTCCTACTTGCATTGTAGCTTTAGTTCCATTTGCATTAATTTAACAAGCATCTTAACTCTTTCTAAGATATAAATAAATTCAGGACATGGGTTAAAGGTCAATAAATATAAGTGGTCTTCTTTTGCACAATACAAGACTAATTAAATCAAAGAAATACAGAAATTAATTCCTATTTAGACTAATCTTTTTATTTGTTCACTAAAATACTTGGCTGGATTAATTTCTTTCCAGGGTGTAGGGTAGGAGGGAGGAGAAAGAAGCACTCCTCTGCCTTAATTCCTCACTTCTTTATTCTGGAGCCAGTATTTTTGTATTTCTACTTTGAAGTTCTTCCATCTTCTCCCTAGGAGTATCAACTGTTGCTCCTATGGCAACCTTTCATCCTTTAACTAGAAGGGCAGGCTGCTACTGCTGTCAATACTGATCATAGTTCAGCCAGCAGGAAATACTTTAACAGCTGTAAAATTGTCCTTGTCTCTCCCTTGTCGTCATGTGTATCACCTTGAAAACATGAACACTCTCTACTCTCCCAAGAAGCGGAAATCTTCAGGTTGTTCCTTGACCTGGTATTACGCTTCCACCCACCTGCCCCTCTGGGCCATGTAGTTCATCTTTCAGAGCCTAAGACTTGTTATTACTTCGCATAATTTATTCTGGACTTTTCGATTGAGAATTGGAACTTGCTCTAAGCACAGTTATTTTTTAAAAAAACCTCTTTCTCGGTATTCTGATCATACCAGCAAAATATTCACACTCTGTCTTTGTTCAGACTTTTATCACATTCCTTCCATCTACGCAGGGAAATCTCCTGTCAACAGAAAACTCAAGCAAGTCAAAGACCACCTTCAGGTGACTATGGTGGATCAAGTTGCCGTACGGCAATTTCATACACAGAATAATTATTCCTATTCCAATTTCAATAGAGATCAGATGTACTTCTGTGCAATGTAGAATTTTCATGCTACTCACATTTTTCTTCTATTGATTTCCAGTGCTAAAATCCTGTTTTATTGAAAATAGCCTCCCCACCAATTGTAAAATGTCAGCACAGTTTACAAAATATTTCATCTTCTCTATCACTGATTTCTATTCAATTAAATGCATAACACCAGCGAACTTTAAAACCGCAGAGCTTTCTAGAGGAACGTAATACAGAATAGAGCATTTCCATTTTTTTTGATAGTCTGAGTTTCATCCAAATTAGGTAGATTAAGAAGGCTGTTACTGAGAGGCAGCTTTTCAACAGCTGAAAAGAACTCTGATGCTGCTGAGTATCATTCACATTTCCGATCAACTCGGTCTTAGATAATTATTTAGTCAAAGTTTGTGATCCAACAATTTGTATGCCTTTCCTGAAACGCTATAGCTGCAAATGGAATAGCTTTTGATCAGTTCTTATGTGGGGAGTGTATTTGTTATGGCATTTTCTGAAAGAATTATCTAATTGAGGGTCTGATTCTGCTGTCTTCCCCATGTTGAGTACTAGGTTACTCCTCAAGTAATTCCATTCATTCCAAGGAGTCTGTACAAAGAGTAAGGTATTGCTCAATGTGAGTGAAGATGGTAGAATTGGGCCATAAGATAACATGAGGCAAATTCATTTCTAATTCAGGAGGCCTCCATTAAAAATACATGTCTTTTGAAATTTCTTTCTGCAAGAAGGATTCGGCAAGAAATTAGCTAGTCTTCAGAAGTTTATTCAAGAACACATTTTCTTTCACCAGCTCATAAGCTGTTCACGTGGCTGGATAATGGAGAGCTCATACAAATGAGTTACCCTACTCCTACAGGGCCTAATAGAATAGAATTTTATACCCGGGTGAGACAGGGTGCTGGGCAACAGAAAGATGAGCCAGCCTTCTGTCACGTGAGACCTAATTAAGGGAGAATTGGTGCTGGCTGAGTAAGCCTGTTGTAGGGAGCCAATAGAGAGCAGCTGCTGGGCTCATTAGCCAGGGGCTATAAAAGGCTCACAGGAAGGCCATGGAAAGGAGGAAGGGAAGAGCAAAAAAGGGAGAAGTCACAGAGGAGGGAGGAGTGTGTGTCTCCCTCAGTTGGTGGCTGAGACTGCAAAGCTCCTGAGGGTGGTAAACTGGACTGTTTGTGCATAGAAGGTGCTGGGCCAGTAACCTGTAAATAAATTGCATGGGAGGGAGTGTGAAGCTGAGGTCTCTGAGTGGTTTGTGAGTGCGGAGGACCTGAACAGCAGAAGGGCCCCGTGTGAACCTGCTACACTGGGGCACTTGACTTTATAGAACAAAACAGAAACTTTGTCAGGAGTACAATTACAAAGAGCCTCTAAACTGCATAAATATTGTGATGTTTGCTGCACTGATGGTTGGATCATGTTGTTGTGTCATTCTGATGGTATGTTGTCACATCATATGACACTGCAATGCAACATCAGGAGGACTGTGCACCATGATTATTTTTGTAGCTGTCTGATTCCTTGTGACGCAGTAGGCTAGATTCACTAGTCCACTGAGATTGCTTTGTGCCACTCCAGCACACAAAGCATCTTTGAAGACAGCTTAACTGGCCAGTGGAGGATTCACCTGCTGGCCATACACAATTGTCTTAGGTGACATGACCAGAGGAAAAGGTGCACAGTTGGGACTTGTAACCAATAACCCTTGCTGGGACTGTCCTTTGGGGCCACAAGAAGCTGGGCATAAAGTTGTGTAGCTATAAAGCTATCCATAGTCTCTGCCCTTCTGGTCTTGTGCTGAGCCCAGCTCACCTGGACTAGAGAATCTGACCCGAGAGCTCTTCTCTTCCCTCATCTCTTCTAGGAGGGGTGAGAAGGAATGAAATATTTCTTTCTCCCCTGTCCTCGCTGCAGGAGGAGATGAGGCTTTCTTCCTCCCTCTCTCCTCCATCTGTTTGAAGGAATAAAGAAGGATCCCAGCCACTCCGTGTACACAGCTCTTCTTATTCTGCCTTGTACATGTCAGCTGGCATGGAACGTTTGAGAGGGGAGAAAAAGGAACTCCTCTCTCACTCATAGTGGCACATGTTAACCCACAGTACCACTTATGGCCACAAATGAGGTGTCACTTCCTGAGCCTGCTCTTTCCTTCCCCCGACTGACCAGGCAGTAGTGCACAAGTTCTTCTAAATCCAGGAGTCATTTCAAAATAGCCTGGTTTTTTAAACAAAAAAAATTATCTCCTAGTAGAAACCAGTATGCTGGGAAGAAAGGCAGATCTTTCTTTGCCCATCAAAGAACTTCTGTTCTATACAGGTTTTTGTATTGTGCTCATCACTGCTGTAACTGAGTGCCTTCCAGGAGTGCATTAAGCATAATCAAGTCCTATATGGAGTCTCTTTATATTAGGACCAAAATTCTTAAACTTAAATTTAAGCACAAAAAACTCTATTCATATAGTGGGAGTTGCAGTTGTTCAGAAACTCTGAAAATCAGGCTGCCCATTTGACCTGCCGAGTAATTTTTGGTGCCTAAGCTTTGGGAACCTGAGTTTAATAACTGTGGCTTTTACCTTTGGGTCCAATGCTTTTTTAATGCTCTTTCTGGCTGATTGACAGTGCTTATCTAATATTAGGAAGAGAAAAGCGATGTATCCGGAAGCACATAGGGAGAATCTGAGTCAAGGTTCCCAATGCACAATGAAAACAGAAAACATCCCCTCAACAGCCTGTGCCGGCTCCACACAAACCTATTCTGAGTTTAAGGTTTTCCTTCCTAGCACAATATTCTGCAGAAGGGTGGTGTCAACCATAATCCCATCCTCCTTCTGGTTGTATCCTTCCTGAGTTGCAGGGGAGAATAGGACAGTGAACAGCTAGTTCTGGGAGTCTTCTGTAAACCTGCTTTAGTGAGTCTGGCCCAATATATCTATTGAAAAGTAATCCATAGCAGTGACTCAGGGTCATGGATGCAATGTCAGGGTGGATTGCCACATAATGGTTTCAGAACAACAGAAATACTTTATCTGACCTGTGATTGAAGATCCCATTTAAAAGGGAGATGATTGAAACATGAAGAAGAAAATGAGCCGGGACTCTGTCCTAGCCTACACTTTTCAGTATTTTCCTTTTTTAAATCAGTTCACTTTACCCAATTAGTCAGAAAAGCTACACAATTTTTGCAGGCGAAACTTGATTTTTATCTTTTCTTCCCTGTTAGTCCAACAGCTTGACACTAGTCATGAGTTCTAATTCTGATCCTATGCATTTGATTTTAATTTCAAAACAAGGCATCTATTTTGACTTAAATTATTACATATAAAGGGACTTAGTCCCCTAGGTTAGATTTATCTACAAGTTTAGATAAACAGTATTTTTTTATTAGCATTGGGAGCCATTTTTATTGCTCAGTACTTGATAGTGATGATTGAAAACCAGGGCACTTGAAAAAATATTAAATGGGTTTAAGCCATTCATGCAAGTGATACATTTACAAACAGCTGTAGGACTAGTTCTCCTGGAAATAGACTTGAAAAGTCATCAAGAAAGAGAGAGTGGCAAAATGTATTCCATCATCCCCTGTTTAAAAAAATAAACTGTAAATAACTTTATATGAACTCATTAGAGGCTCCAGTATGATATTAAAAAGACCGGTCCCTATAAAACAGGTTTAAGCATGATGCAAAAAAAGTGTTTTCTTTGTGTACATATTTATCCAGTCTGCCCTCTGTTTTTCTCTAAAAGCTTCTTTGTTGTTACCCTCCCACATCATTATAGTAATAGTAATAACTACAGTGCACTGATATTAATGGGTGAGACCATCCCTTCCCACAGCAAAACCCCTGGGATGGTGCTCAGGGGGCAGTGTTTGGACCCTCCACTCCCATAGAATAGGTTATAAGACTTGCCCCCTCACAATCCTATGTACGCAAGGAGATATCTGGGATACCAGAATTATGAGCACAGAGGCCCAGGTCTACACAACAACTGTGTTCCCACAATGGCTCTGTCCCTGTGCCCTGGCAACTCAGCCGTGCCGGAGCTGTGCCACTAAGTCTCTTCTGGCTGTTACTGGGACACAGGTGCATCTGTGAAGGAATGTAAGACAGGCACCTCTGTCACTTGGTCTTACACCTGTCCAAAATCTGCTATGGTTTTTGCTCTGAGATGCAAATGAGTCATACTTACATAGAACACCGACATGTAAATGTATACCATGTATGCCACCTCCGGTTTTGACCAAAGTAAGAGTGACTTCAAAGTATGCATGAAACAGGCAAATAGAATCAAATTCATTTCTGGTGAAAGTTGGCGCAGTGACACGTTACTTTTGTATGACATTCTTGTACGTGAGCTGTGTGCAGAGATAGTTAATGTACATTACACCATCTATTAGCATATTTATTACACTATACAGTATTGTTCATGAATGTGTAGGTTCAGTAAAGTTGTTGTTATACTGCAAAATGCTTCCTGACTACAACCCTTAAAAGGCAAAACTTTATTGATTCCACAGAACACTGATAACTTTGGTCCATAGATGGTCTCTGGCCAGTAACATTTCCACGATGCCCACAGAGGATAGGCAATAAGTTATATATCCAAATTCACCTCTGGCTTCTCCTTCTATCTTTTTAGGAAAGATCACAAAGGTACAGTTATGTTCCTGGTTGAAAAAGTGGTTTCTCCTACATTAGACTCCCCACGCATGGAACCAAGATTTGTAGCTGAGTTTTAACAAAAATTCTTTGATAGCTTCCTTAGACAGAAACACTCCCCCCCCCAATCCATTTTAAAATAGCGCATGCAGAAACTCCTCTTCTTTTCAGAAATTGTGAAGATCAAGACAGGAGAACCACCCCCACACATATTTTCAGTTCTCAGAAGCATCAAAATAAGCTCATGTGTCAGCCTTCAAACACTGCGTCAGAAAAGCTTCACAGGAAAATTTCTTACATTTTTCACTGACCTGAGACAAACTACATTTTCAAAGGGCATGGGTATAGATTACTATAATTGTGCTCTTTGCTACATGAACTTCTCTAACTGAAAGTAGGGTTGTAAAGTCCTCTGGCTCTGACAGAGAGGACCCACGGTAGGTGCAAACAGACGGCAGAGCAAACGGGTAGCAGTGCAATGGGCACAAAGCACTTGCAAAAAGGAGCAATGGTTCTGCAGAATGCATCCCTCAAAAGCTCATACACACGTCACTGATATGGTTCTTAGAGGAGAAATGAGGAAGAGGCCTCTTTTGGTAGCATTTAAGTTACCTGTGGAGGATTTGACAGAGTCCATTTTATCTTATACTGGTGACTGATAGAGAAGTTTCTGAGGGACTTGACAGAAGTGTGAAGGCATCAGGCCTCCACACAAAAACACTTAGATTTCAGGGTATCTGTGTGCTAGGAAGGATGTCCTGCTGGTAGCATGAACTAAATGTAACTCCACAACTGGAACTCAGATTCCTGGCTCTCACTTAAAAGTAGTGGATAATCTGGCCTTTGAGGGAGTCAGAGGTTTTGGGCCCATATATCTCAGAAGTAAAACTGGATCAGCCACAAAGCTGTGAGGACGCTGGGGAAGAAGAGACAGGTTACAGTCTTTTAAATGATGTTTTTATATAATCTAGTTCACGTACTGGCATGTTACTAAACTATACCGAACCACGCATAGTGGCACTGTCTCTGCACTTGTGCTGCACAGTTTTAGATTTCCTCCCCACCTCCCGTAAATAACCTGGGCCAGATTCTCAGTCAGCGTAAATTAGCATAGCGTCACTGAAGTCATTGGCGCAATGCCAATTTCCACCTGCTGAGTATATTGTCATGACTGTTCTCAAAACTGGTCCTGCAAGGCTCAGAGGAGCAGCCTGTTGGCTATTGCTTCCTTGAGACTCATTAAATCCAGCCCCACTATAAGGCTTCACCCAAGAGAATCCCTGAGCAGCTAATTGGCCCACTGGCTCTACTTAAGGTGGCAACAGGAACAGGATGCTGCCTGAGCAAATGAACTCTGGGCTGTGTGCTGGGATTGGCTGGCATTCTGACCTGGCTTGTCTCCTAGCATATGATATGTGGTTCCTGACCTGGCTGGTCTGTGGTTCTGATCTCTAGTTTGTCTTCCGTTTCTGAGCCATCTGGACCCAGCTGGTTCTTGACTCCTGTCTTGTGACTGTATACTCTGGCTCTGACTACAAAGTCTGGCTGCCTATGGCTGATATGGTCCTACTATATAATTCCCACACTCTCAGGAACACTAACTTCCCTATAACTCTAGCTTTAACAGGTAAGTTGTCCTCTCTTTTCCTTTGTGAGTTCCCTCAGCGGTTGCATGAATCCTTGGATTTCTTACCAATAGTAAAATGAGACCTCTGGTACCATTCTACGGTATTGAGGCAGGCTATATTAGTGAGGCAAATTATATAGTTTTTTCCTTGGCTTCATTTGGCTGGATATAAAGCTTACATGCTGTACTGTAGATAAAATGCACCTGGCTAATTATTTAACTGTGCATATAGTTTTGTAGAGTAATGAAAAATATAATCACTGGTTTGCATGTAGTCTCTAACAAAGGGCTAGTTGTCTGTCAGTGTTAGGAGGAGTTCAGAAAGACCTGGAGTTTAGATAAGAACTTGTATATCGCGTACATTCTCACACATGCCTAAAGAGATAACCAGGCCCTAAATCTCAGACAAAGAAAACCAAACTGCGCATACTCTCCCACAAAACTTAGACAAAGAAATACACACTGCGCATCCTCACTCAAGCTTATCTATGTAAAATATAGTGATGCTATGTATGAATATTCATGTAATCTTAAAATGTATATAAGGCAACGCCCCAGTATAATCGGGGCTCAGCCTTTGGAAAAGATTCCGCTGAGTCTGTTGTCGACAATAATAAACTGCTGTTTTCCTCACGTCGGTGTCCGTCTCATTAAGTGTGCCATAAATCTTGCTACAGTATCACTAGTGATATCATGTCTGATCACGTCCTTGCTTCCTGTTTCAAAGACTATTTATCTAGGACAGTTCTCCCGAGTGGAGAAATCATTCAGCTGCTAGACCTACTTATTTTCCTATCATCTTGCTGTCCCTAGTAAATTCACGGTGTGAATCACCTGTGTATAAACAGAGGTAAATTTTAAACATCGTCACAGTAGGTATTGCACTAATATAACCACACCCCTAAGAGGATAAGGTTGTTTCTCAGCATGTCATTATAAAGGGAAGCAACACCATATTCCTAAAATAACTTTCTGTAAAACACAAAGCACTTAGTATGTGAGTGATCCTAAGAAAACATCACTTTAATAAAGTTGCAACCTGCTGTGGCTTGCTCTTTATCACTGCTGCTAAATGATAATTACTGCCTATCAACATAGAAACTTGCAGGAGCCTCTGATCTCTGTAATCTCTTCATTTAAAGTATTTGGGCAAGCATTTGCTGGTCTCCAAGCTTTGTATCTATGTCAGGGGTTATGTCTTTTAATTACTCACTTCTCTTACCCTGGCAAATCATAACAGGCACACTACTTTGACTGTATCCACTCTCACTCTGCTAAAAGGATTTTGAAACTGAGGCATGACAATATTCATAGGAAACCCTGGCATTTTATAACAAGAAACATATTTCCCCTGTTTAGAGACAAGCAGTGAAGTCTTGAAAATTGAGGCTTCTAACACAAAAACAGCCAAACAATCTTGAAAGAAATATGGTTCTCTGGGCAGACTGTCTTTCTTTTAAAAATATCTGTCTTTGAAGTTCTGCAGGTTCCCTTTCTCCTTCCTTCCCTCTTACCAGGTCACTTCAGCCTTGAGTCTCTTCTCTAGCCCAACTCCTTTCCTTCCTACTATACTTCCTGTCTGATTCCTTCACTCCCACTTTTAAGGATGTGGTGTTCCAGCTGACTCTGATATATTCCAGACTATTTTATAGCTATTTCTGGCATGCCATAGTGCCTGATGCAGTCTGCTGTGCATGAAGCCTCAGAACACCCCAGTGAGAACAAGAATTGAGAATTGGAAGTGCTCACGACAAAGCAAAGAAGCAGCTGGAGCCAGCAGTGCATCCGTAAAAGTATGGAGATCTGAGGGTCCTGAATGGGGAGAGGAGGCACAATGTGGTAGAGAAAGGAGAGGTGTGAGAGGAATGGAGATAGTCGGCATGAAGGAAAAAGCCAGGTCCTGAAATGGGCAGGAAGGTTCTCTGAAACCAGCCTAATTCCAACACATATAAAAAGTTTAAGTTCATGAAAAGCTTAGTGCTGCTTCTTATAAGAACTGGTACATTCTTACCTGCAGCCAATAGCATTTGAAGTGTTTTTTCACTCCATTCAACCCAGGTGCCAGTTCAGCATACTGACTATTGTTTTGTCCATGAAAAGCAGAGGGCTCTAGCTCAGTGATATCTGAAGCAAAAGGAAGTACTGTATAGAAATGCTGTGAAGTTGTCTGAAGAAGAACTGGATAAAGGAACAATTTACCACATTCCAAACTGGAATATTAACCCTGGGTAACTTAAGCAACCTGACCTATATGAGATTTGTTTCACCTTTTTAGATTCCAGGTTTTAAGACCTCCTCATGTTCTTCCCTCTTAGGCCCATTTTCACCTTTATAGTGTAGGCATTTTATTGACCTTGATCACAGATGGCTCAAGACTGGTTTGAGGTGCTAAGGGTGTACTCCAGGAACACTTCCTCGAGACAAAAAGATATCTTTTAAAAACTGAAAGTCAAATTCTACTGAGGAAAATAGAACGGAATATAAAGTTTGGCAAGTCAAGTGTAAAAGCATAATTAGGCAGGCCAAAAAAGAATGTGAAGAGCAACTAAAAACGACACAAACTAACAGCAAACATTTTTTTAAGTACATCAGAAGTAGGAAGCCTGCCAAACAATCAGTGGGGCCACTGAACGATCAGTGTGCTAAAGGAGCACTCATGGAAGACAAGGGCATTGAGGAGAAGCTAAATGAATTCTTGCATCTGTCTTCACTGCAGAGGATGTGAGGGAGATTCCCACATCTGAATTAGTCTTTTTAGGTGACAACTGAGGAACTGTCCCAGACTGATGTGTCACTAGAGAAGGTTTTGGAACAAATTGATGAATTACACAGTAATAAGTCACCAGGACCAGGGGGTATTCATCCAAGAGTTCTGAAGGAACTCAGATATGAAATTGCAGAGTTAGTGGTATGTAAACTATCACTTAAATCACCCTCTGTATCAGATGACTGGTAGATAGCTAATGTGACACTAATTTTTAAAAAAGGCTGCAGAGGTGATCCTGGCAATTAGAGGCTTGTGAGCCTAACTTCAACCAATTTGTCTTGTATTGAAACTATAGTAAAGGACAAAATTATCAGACACATAAATGAACATGGTGTGCTGGGAAGAGTCAACATAGCTTTTGTAAAGGGAAAATCATGCCTATTAGAATTCTTTGAGGGAGTCACCCACCAAAGGTCGACAAGGGTGATCCATTGGCTCTAGTGTACTTGAAGTTTCAGAAAGCCTGTGATAAGACTCTTAAGCAAAGAAAGAAATCATGGGGTAAGAGGGAAGGTCATCTCATGAATAAGTATCTAGTTAAAAGGTAGGAAACAAAGGGTAGGAATAAATGGTCCATTTTCACACTTGAGAGAGGTAAATAGTAGGGTCCCCCCAGGATCTGTACTGGGACCAGTGCTGTTCAACATATTCAGAACTGATCTGGAAAAAGGGGTAAACAGTGAGGTGAGAAAATTTGAAGATGATTCAAACCTACTCAAGATAGTTAAGTCCAAAGCAGACTGCAAAGAGTTACAAAGGTATCTCAGAAAATTGGGTGACTGGACAATAAAATTGCAGATGAAATTAAATGTTGAAAAATGCAAAGTAATGTACATTGGAAAACATAATCACAACCACACATACAAAATGATAGGGTATAAATTAGCTGTTACCACTCAGGAGAGAGATTGTGGAGTCATTGTGGCTAGTTTTCTGAAAAGCTAACAGAACATTAGGAACCATTAGGAAAGGGATAGATAATAAGACAGAAAATATCATAATGCCACTATATAAATTCATGGTATGCCCACACCTTGAATACTGCGTGAGTTCTGTTCACTCAGTCTCAAAAAAGGGACAATAAAGGACAACAAAAATATTTATGCATGTGGAACAGCTTTCATATGAGGAGAGATTAAAAAGACGAGGACTGTTCAGCTATGAAAAGAGATAAGTGAGAGGGAGGGTTTATGATAGAGGTCTATAAAAGTGTGAAAGGTGTGGAGAAAGTGAATAAGGAAGTGTCATTTACTGTTTCACATAACATAACCAGGGATCACCCAATGAAATTAATAGGCAGCAGGTTTAAAATAAACATAAGTAAGTACTTCTTCATACAACACACAGTCAACCTGTTGTTGCCAGGGAATGTTGTGAAGGCCAAAAGAATAACTGAATTCAAAAAAGAATTAGATAAGTTCATGGAGGATAGGTCCATCAATGACTATTAGCCAAGATGGTCAGGGATGGAATCCCATGCTCTGGGTGTCCCTAATCCTCTGACTTGTTGCCAGAAGTTGGGACTTGGCAGTGGGGGATGGATCACTTGATAAATTGCTCTGTTCTGTTCACTCCCTCTGAAGCTTCTGGCACCAGCCACTGTCAGAACACAGGATATTGGGCTAGATCATTGATCTGAAGCAGTATGGCCATTCTTATGTTCTTATGGGCTGAGGGATAGAATATGTGAGTGTCTCAAGGTCATTTAATCCAAACCACTCAGGTATTGTTTGCTCTTTCTAATTTTTTTCTACTTAAATACATCATTGGACAATAATAAAAACAACGAGAGTCCTATAGCACTTTAAAGACTAACAAATTTCAGAACTCTCGTTGTTTTTCCTGTATACAGACTAACACGGCTACCCCTCTAGGACAATAATAAGTCTTCAAATGAATTCAAAAGCTGGACAAGAAACATTTTTGCACAAACAAGTGATATTAAATGTACAGCTGCAGGCCTAGTGTGCAGGCATTGATGAATTTTGTTCCTCAGAAAAAGAGAAATCCACATTTTTGTTGAAGAATTACTTCATAAAAGCACAGGTTTTGATCTTTCTCATGATTTGTTTTATTCAAATCAGCATATTAATTTATTTCCTAATATTGTGCAGCATGTTTTAGTCATTTGGGTACACGTCCTCATGTTTTAATGGAGAAAGAAATGCATTTAACAGCAGTTTGGCTGTATTTTAATAGAAACATTTCCGATATACATTCCTTTACAATTACATTGGCTATTCAATGTGTTTTGCAAATGCAGAATTTGGGTGCACTATTTAGAAAACTGCAGACACCACTGTTTCCATTGTCAGCTGTTTACTTCATTATTTTGACCTATTGATTTTGGTTGAGTGCCTACTAATTCCACATATGATTATACAGGAATTTTGCATAGACTGAGTACAGTATGTAATATTCTTACTGTCCTTAAGTTTCTGCTCCTTTCAATGAAGATGAGTCAATCAGAACTGCGTGGTGGGTTTCTTTCATTTCGTGTGAGCATCTTTAAATATCAGAAGTGAACAGTTAATACATCTTTAGGATTCTCCATAGCCAACAAAGTTGGAATAAAGCTAATTGATATAATGGGTTGGAGCACATATCTAGATGGTTAATGCAGTCCACGTATAGTTGCACTGACACTGACTCCTAAATGTAGAAAAGGGCAAGCTGAGGTTTACACTGTTAGAACTCATCATGGTTTTAAGTCATTTGGCATTCTGACTTGTCCCTTGTCTACATGCAGGAATTAGTTGTTTGCCACTGAGAGATACGAGATTGGGGCTATTCCTGAATATAGTTAAGACCTCTGTAGCAACTGTTTCCTCTGAACTTTGGTTTCTTTCACTAGTACTAAAATCTTTTTCATAAACACTTTCAATAAAAATGGAAGTTTTTCTGCCACTTATTTTACCTCATCCTGCTGGAGTTTATTAACCACCTAGACATGTTCCAACTGCCTATGGAGATTCCTAAAGATATATCAACTACTCAGAAATCAAGGCACCCATAACCACCAAATTTAAGTCACAGTGATTGTTCTATAGAAAATCTTAGCCCTGCATTGGAATGGCTGGGTATCTCTTTGAAGTGGGATAATTATTTATCTTTTGTACTAATGAGATTTGTTCATTTTATTTTAATTTGGCTTTTCAAAATGTTTTGTATGTTGTATATGAATCTCATCTGACCAGCTTTTACACTTGTGTAACTTCACTGTCTTCAACACATCCTAATTTACACCAGTGCAAATGAGAAACGAATCAGTCCCATCTGCATATGTGTGTGAACATGACTTTTAAAGGGAATAAACATGTAAGGTTAATCTAGATAACTAATGAAAATTGCAGTTGCTTCTCCTAAATACAATGTAGGTGCATTTATCTGGATGTTCTATATAATATAACCCTTAACGCCACAAGTTCTAAATATGGCAAATGTGGAAGCTTGGCTTATGTCTCTATTCCCTAAAAGTTTTTATTTTGATTTTAGTATCCTTAAGTAGCCATTGATTTTTCTAACCTAATTTCATTCCTGATGTATTTAAGATCAAGCCAGCTTTGCCATCCATCTACAAATCACTTTGACTTTACAAGCCAGTTCTGCTACATAGCTACAAATCACTTTGACTTTAGTCATGAAATTAGAGGCAGGTTTAATTTTTTGGAAGGTAAATGTAATTCTTAAATCACTTACCCTGGCAATCTTTATGATTCAACTTGTGATTTTGTTTGCTGGCTCATGGACTCCATCAAGGTAATCATACAACTTATTGTAGCTGACTTCAATCTTGGCAATCTGATCAATTGTGTTCAGATTTTTCCTTTCAGAAAAAAAATGCCTTGATTAAAAAAATTCTAGAACACGTGTTGTAAGGATAAAAGAAACAATGCTTTCTAGTGTGTGTAAGAAAGAACCAGATTGTATATATTATTATAAGAATAATATAGTGCCTTCCACCAAAACGTCTCAAAGCAATTTACCAACAGAAATAAATTTAGCTTCACTACAACTATGTGATAGAGGCAAGTATGACTACTCCAGGTAAAATTTTCAGAAGCACATCATGGAAGTGACGTAGGAATCTAAGTGCTATTGAAAGTCAGTGGGATTTAGGCTCTTATTTCACTTATGTGCTTAAATCATCTGGGAATTCTAGAAAATGTTACTCAAATTGACTTGCCCAAGACTACTCAGGAAGTCTGTGGGAAAATTGCAAGATTGTCTATACCCAAGCTGTTTAACAAGATTATCAATGGGTCATTTCATACCTTATTAAAGTGGCTTATACATAGGACTCAATCCTACAGACAAGGATTATATCTTCAGAAACTCAATGAAAGAAAAGAAAAAATGGATTATCTAATTTATTTGATCAGTACTCTTATCAAAACTTTCTTTTCAATATGATGCGAGGTTTCCAGGGATTCATTCATAACCTTTGTGAGAAATGTATTTTTAATTGGCTTCGGTTCTGAATTTCTTCTGACAGATTCTAAAAATCATAAAAAAGGCCTTATAATTGTTTTCATGAAGCTGTCCTGAAGCTTATGGTTCATATGAAGAAGAGAGTGGCTCATTAGATCTTTCTGACATTGAAGTATTTGAAGAATGAATCATTTTTTATCTTTGATAAACAGTGTCAATGGAAATTCATTGGAATCACTGTTTGGTGAAATTATCTGCATGGAATCATTATATGATAAAACATAGTGGCATCTGTGAATTTCAGATTCTTCATTCAGTCTTGGCTAACATTTAATGTTTGCATTAGCTTTAGGTTTGCCCCATATTCTTTCCTTCTCAAAATCTTTTCATACTTTATATTTTGTATTTGGACTATTCCCAAAGTTATATTTTTCAGGGCAATAGAGTGCCACGTTTTCAGAGGAATTTAAGCATATGGATTTCAATGTGAGTTTAGGCACTGAACCTGCTTAGGTGCTTTTGAAAATCCCACCAGGTGCCTGGCTGCATCAATGGGCCCCTAAATAACTTTTAAAATCTAGCCTAATATTCCAACAGTCCAACAGACAGAAGTAAGGAAGGCAGAATCTCACCCTAGGACTGTTTGAGAATGTGCAGAAATATTAAAATACAATAGTTGACATCTTTTTATATGCATTTTAATGGAAAAGAAGTATTTAAGTGAGGAATTTCTTGATTAGTCTGACACATTAAGGGTCATAAAAGACATCTGTTGAAAAAACAGAAGTTTACTGAACAAACTGCAGAATCCCTGGAACACCTGCGTACTAACATCAGGCATTATATAGTAACCTCTCAATGGGATGTAAATCAGCTTTGATAGGGCAACTTTTTCATTCAGGCTGTTGTCCTTTCCCTATTTTTGTTGAGCCATCAAATATTCTCTTGCACCTGTTTCATAAGATTATTACAAAGCAAATAATTTTCTGCTTATGCATATATTTTAACTGTAGATCCTTTATCGATTGAACTAAAGACATCCCCAGCAAATTTTTACAGAGATGACTCAGTTTTATTGTATATTTGACAGATTTCTTGTAATGTATCATTTATTGCGGAAGGAGAACTCATCTAATATAAGAAGAGAGCTGATGCATTTTAAAGTGTGCATTGCTGCCAAAAACCTCATGCATATGGACTGACTCTATGTTTGATGATGTGCAATGGGAATACCAGATGTCAACTAATCAATCTATACAGAAGTTTCAAAAACACAAATTTACAGATAAGAAGTTACCCATTTTCTCCATGCCATGAGCTGCTGGAATGAAAATTGAGAACTATTGAGTGACTATATTTATGTGGGTGTTATTATATGTTAAGCTAAATGGGAAGATATACTGTAGGTGAAGCAGTAACTCTTTTCTCTATGCCTGATGGGAGCAGCAAATCTCAGGGAATCTGTTAAGTATGTTAAAAATGAATCAAGTGCATGTTTTAAATGTTATAAAGCATTACAAACAAAAAGACAAAGAAATTATGTATAATAACTCAAGATTTACAAAGGAAAAAATATTTAAATTTTAAGCAAACTACAGCAGTGCTACATAAATGTTTTTCCCCGGTCATTTGGATCTATAACAAAAAGGTTAAAGATTTTAAATATTTAACCTTAACTCCTCTTGAGAGGCAATCTAAAATCTGCCCAAATCATTAAATTAATCCTCAATGGCTTCAGTAATATCAAAGTTTTATTTCTTTAGTATGCAAATGATACTATTAATGTTTGAAAATATACAGCACAAAAAATCATCCACCTGTCTAATCAGGTTCTGGGCTGAAATCTTTAACATAGTTACTTCTATATTGCATGTGTATATAGTAAAATTTAGAATTACAATTAGATTGCAAAGACAAGCTTTATTTGAAGGATAAAAAGATTAGTCTTTCCCAGAAAATGTATGTGCCCATATTGTGAACTGATAATACAAGAAAAAAAATTACTATCAAAGAGGTTTTTTTGTATTAATTCACTAATTGTGAACCTTCACTTTTTCTGAAATTCCATTGGATCAAATAGTTATAGGTGCCGAAAACTTGCATCTCTCACTGACACCAGTGCTTAGCATGTTAGGATTTGGCCTATTGTGTGTTATCAAAGAATGGCATTTAGCATAGTTAACCAGACTTCATCTCCAGCAAAGCACCTGCTTCACTTTTCAATGCCAGCAGATTTATGAGGAGTCCTGGAAGACTTTGCGCTGGTCTATGCTGCAGTATTTCCAGGGATACTAAAAAGTACCTCTAATTCCTTTTCCTAAAAGCACTTATGAGGGTGCTTAACTGTAACGCAGTCAGATCATTCATGTTTATTAAGTAAAGTACAGCTGTGAAACATGTTTGCAGGACCAGATTCTTAGTTTTGCATGAAATTATTGTATGTTAATTTGTTGCCTGTTTTTGATAATTCTCAACTGTGGATGCATGAACACTGCTGAGGGAGAAGTAGGGGAGCTTATTGTTAAGTGATCTTGTTTGACATCACTGTGTAAGTGGCTTTATGTAGTTCTTTTAATGCCTGTCACATCTTTGTCTTAGAAACAGTCCCAAACATCCATCTCCCCCAGACTTTGGGACATTTTGGATCTGAATCCGAAGTGTAGGGGGAGACTGGGACTGGAAGCCGGGGAGGGAAACTGATGACTGATGGGGAGGAGATTGGGAGCCAGTAGGTTGGGGGAAACTGAGATTGGTTGAGGAGTCTGGGGGGAGCATGGGATAGGCGGGGAAGAGACTGGGACTGAAAACCAGTGGGAAGGAGATTAGAGACAGGGAAGATTGAACTGATGAAGAACCAGGATGTAGGGGAGAACTAGCACTGACTAGACAAAGACACTGGAACTGATCCAGTCCCTATTAAGGTCAATTTAACTGTGTCTATCATTTATAACTATATAAATTCTTTGAGAAACTCTTCACTTTCAAGGCTCTTCACAGCCCATTTCCATCTTATTTATCATCTCTTGTTCAGAATTGAAGGGTGTAGTAAAGTCAGACCAGAGGGCTACCAAAGGGAATACCAGGGCCGGTATGTGGGCCCTAAAGGGTAAAAAGCCCTTCACCCACTATTTGAACACCAGGGGACATAGGTGGGCGCAAGCCCACCCACTGCTAAAGGTTCCCCTCCCAACCTAGAGGAGGAACCACTGAACCTGGGTTCAACTAATTACGGGGGACAACAAATGAATAAAACAGGAAAGGGCGTGAAGGTCACAGGATCAAATGTAGGAGACCAGAAGGGGACACCGAGCAGAGAACCCCGGACAGTGCCCACTGCTCCTCGAAGGTGTCCAGGGAGCCAGCGGACACCGCCCAGTGGAACTCTGCCCGGAGACGTGAATTAACAAGGAAACGGAAATAGGCCCCACAGTCGCAGGGAGCCTCCCCTGCCAACCTCCTCTCCCTGGACTTGTAGATGGTTAGTTTGGCCAGGGCTAGGAGGAGGTTGACAAGGAGGTCACGCGACTTCGTGGGGCCACGGATGGAGTGTGAGTGGATGAACAGGTGCGGGGAGAAGTGCAGCCAGAACCTCAACAAGAGGTTACTCCAGATACACGTGCGCCAGGGTCTCCCTCATGCCGCAGAAGGGGCAGGTGTCAGGGTGGGAGGTGAACCGCGCCAAGTACACGCCTGTGCTCACGGCTCCGTGAAGGAGCCGCCAACTGATGTCCCCGGCGGGCCGTGGGGTCAAGGTGGAATACAGACTGGCCCACCGGGGCCTTCACCCTGCAGGCATAGGAGAGAGCACAGCAGGGCAATTAGAGACACCTGGCCCCAATGAAGGGTGACGCCCATGTACTTAAACCCTGCCTTCCCAGAAGGGGGAAACAAATGAGGAGGAAATTGCCAGAAGCCTTGTAACAGCTGGAGGAGAAGGTTCTCTTCCAGACCAAAAGAGAGGGCCTCTCTGCAGCCAGGGGAGATGAAGTAGCTGGGGGTGCCCTGGTGCATGAAGAGAGGTAAAGTGTGAGATCCACCAGGGGGAAACTGGCTCGTTGCCACAAGGGTCAATCCTGCCTCCAATCAATCCATGATGCCAATGTCCATTGAGCAGTTAAATTTTCAAACCAGTACCTTTATGCTTTCTCCCCTGCTGACCCTCATGCTTGGGAGGTACCTTCTGTAAAGCCACTTCCCTGTTCTTCAAATTCCTCCTTAAAGCTAATCTTTGCTGTGATGCTTACAAAAAACTTGACAATGGTTAGGCTGCTGGGGTGTGAGACCACAGCCTATCATGCTGATCAGTATGATCTTCTAGTTAACTTTGTATGACCCCACTGGTTTGTCTACATCCATCTGCTGTCTCTTATCTTAAACTTACATTGCAAGCTTGGAGTAGGGATTGTCTTCTTATTATATACTTGCAGAATGACTAATACTGTGGGGTCTTGGTCCAGGACTGGGGCTTTAAGGCAGTATGATAATACATATAATGTACTGTACTGCAATTGGTGGAATGCCAACAACATTTGTGGCATAATTCCTTAAAGCTTTTACAATTCTTGTGCAAGACAAATTCTGCCATCAGATGTTACATGCAGAATTGACTTCAGTGATGCATATCTGAAGGTGGAACCTGGCTCTGTTCTGGGTATGTCGTGCATTCTCACACCTCTGGGGGGGGAGGAAATATATATATATCAGAGTTGAGAAACTGAAATAGGCACCAAGAAAGGGAGAAGATTACTGCTGGAAAGTAGGCTTTTCTTGTTAATGAAAATGGTTGAAATTGCTTGACTGGTCTACTGAGGGATTACAAAGCACATATTCAGTCATTTTTTTTTCTTTTAAAGACAGTTTGCCATTACTAATAGACACAGATCAATGAAAGCTACAGAAAAATTGCAACTACTGTATTTATTGAATATTTTATTACCTAATCTGGTCCTTTGCAAAATAAATAAATAAAAAATAGTGACCCTTTCCATGATTATGAAAGAAATTTAAAAATAACATATATATGGTGTATATGTGTATATATATATACATATACATACATCCTGGAGTGCCATTGCCATGACATCTATTAAAAAGTTTTCAGATTACTAGTTTATTAATGTATTGAAAACAGGTAAAGAAAGTATGATTTAGATTAGAGATTGGCCTAAAGCAAAACTACATGTGCAAACTTGGGTTCAGTTCTGAACTTTGCAGCTGGTCTATCTCCAGTGGCCAGAGATGGGACACTAGATAGGGAAGGATCTGAGTTACTACTGTGAATTCTTTCCCAGGTGTCTTGCAGGTGTGTTTTGTCAATGTGTTCTGAATCCAACTGATTGCCGTATTTGGGATCAGGAAGGAATTTTCCCCCAGGTCAGACTGGCAGAGACTCTGGTGGTTATTTTTTTTTTGTCTTCCTCTGAAGAATGGGGTCACTTTCTGGTTTGAACTAGAGTAAATGGTGACTTCTTTGTAACTTGAAGTCTTTTTAAGTCATGATTTGAGGACTTTAGTAACTAAGCCAGAATCTATAATAGGAGTGTGTGCTTGAGTTTCTATGGCCTATGATGTACATACATGGCAGCCTGCTAACTATTGACCCAGGACCCAGCTCCATTTTGATGCTCTTCCCCTGACATCTTATTGACAGTGTCCCAGAGCAGTCAGTTGGCCCACTGGCCCTACTTTATCCAGGAAAAGGAAGCTGTCTGTACAGGTGGGCTTTACCCTGCTATGGACTGCTGGTCTGGTGTTTATCTGTTCCTGCCTTCTGATCCTGATATCCTGTCCTGGCCTGACTCTTGATCCCTACCCTCTTGTTACCTGGCAGCTCTGTGTTCTTGGGGAACCAGGGTGAAAAACCCCTATTCTGTCTCTGGCTCACCTGAATCCCCCCAGTCTCTGCTTGTACCAGAAACAAAAGCTATGAAAAGGCTGTGGGAGACACACGTAAACCCTCCCAACAAGGGTGATAGGATTAAGACAACTCCCCATGCCT
>ML675646.1:21511661-21684651 GCA_007922155.1 Mesoclemmys tuberculata
TCCCTTCTGACCTATGTTTCTATGTTTCTATGTTTCTAAAAGTAAACAGAAGAGAAAATGAAATGATTTGAAAAGAATCTTGGCATCTGTCAAAGAAATAAGTGGAACTAACTTTTCTCTTCATATTAATGTCAGTTTTAATTTACTTTATCTGTGGAAGTGCTTGAAGAACCACTCTCTCTAAAGAGAAACAAGAGGGTAATGAAAAGGCTTGAATTAAAAAAACAGCCTGATCCGATGAGGGTTATTTTGAGCTATTATGGCAAGATATCACCACAGGAAAGAACTCATTCATTAAAACACTGCCTTTGCCAAGTTTACAGGACCCAAAAAGACACGTCAACTGAGTTCTACATCCACTCCTTGAGTGTTTAAGTAATCATACTTCCACATTGTACATAACAATTTCAGATGTACTATGGCCCAGCTTTTAAAGATATTTAGGTGGAAAATTTCACTTCTGAAATGAGATTGAGGTTTCTAAATCAGCAATGCCTAAATATCTTCAGAAATCTAGGCTATATATGCTTATATAGCAACACACTGTAAAATATCTTGCTATGTAGTATTGTTTACAGAGGATGCTCTTCTCTTACATGTATGAGCAACTATTCACAGAAATAGTCCCGCTGAAGCTGATAGGAATTATGTTTGCACAGTATGGCCTATAATTTTATGCTTTTCATTCCTATTTGAGGCATGAAAAATAAAACACATCAAAATAGCTCAAGGTCATGACTTTCTTTCTTCTATGGAGTATTGTAAATCGTAATAATAACACCAAACATCTGAAAGGCCTCTACACTTGATTCATTAAATGAAAGCAACCTCACAATACCACTGTTTGCACATAAATATTATCATTTTACGGCTAGAGAAACAGAGGTGGAGTACCCAAATTTTAACCAAATTCTGGAGATTTTTAGTCTGTTTTCAATCTGAAATTTTAAGTTGGTGAAAGAGAGTAAGTGTGAAATGTTGCTTAAACCTGTGTCTCTGCAGAGATGAGCCTGCAAACTAAGCTCTCAGTTTTAATGTATTTGGGCATTAAAATTTTGTTTTTTCTTGACACAGTAACCTGCATAAAAGCACTACACTAACTGCCTTTACAAGTATTACCAATTTAAACACTTACATGGGAGCACTTAATAACTGTATCCTCCAATCATTCATTCTATTCTGAATATCTATTACTCTGGAGGGCCAATTGCAGAAGGTCTGAACTCAATATTTATTCAGTCTCAATGCAGGCAAACCTCCCACTGGCCTCAATGGGACATTTGCCTGAGCTATAACTAAGTAAGCCCTTTAGAATCTGGAACCTAGTGGAAATACAAGATCTGAATTTAAAAAGAATTGCCTTCAATATATAGAAATGTAGCATACAAGGGGTGAAGAAGAGAATTCACTGAATACTAGGATTTAAATTATTAACTCCTATCTGAATTTGTTATCCTCTACCTTCCCTCAAAACTTTTCACTTAAATGTTTTGAAAGAAATTGCCCTAGTTTGTGCTGGGTTGGTGTCAGTCAGACTCCTGGTACACTTCCATCAAGGATGAAGGTCGATGGTTTCCCTAAGCAAGCTCAGTGAAATCCATTTACTTTTCTGAGTACTGTTCAATTTCCATATACTATACAGCCATAGACCAGTGACTGACTTTGTGAGTGGTGGCCAATGCAAAAGCTCCAGGACAATGTTTCATGTCTGAGAGTCAGAATTAGACTCAGCAAACTTTCTTAATGCTAAATTTAGGCAGTCAGAACTATTACATTCAGCTTATGTGGAGCCAGCCTTTTGACTGCATAGAGACCTTAACTAAATGACCTGAAGATAGATTGTCATTGATAAACATTGAGCCATGTGGTAATGCTTTCAGTTCTTCACACAGTATTTCACTTTTCTTTGTTTTTATTTAAAAAATGGTACTGGGTATTTCATGCAAAGTAGGGTATTTGCGTTTAACCTGCAAATACACGGATAGTTCACCCAACTCAAGTGATCTCACACATATACCAATTCATCGTTATTATTTTCTTTGTATTGCCATAGCACATTCAAGCCTTAGTCATGGCCTCAGTTGAACTTATGTAGATACTTTTTTTCCTTTTAAGCATGAAAATATGACATTAGAAACATTTCAGAATGGGCAAGTGAGCACAAAACCATGGAAGCTATATAAAAATGCATTTTGCAATATTGCCAGCTCTCACAGTTTCATTGTAACTCTAGTGATTTTGGGGTGTGTTGTTTTTTCCTACCTGATTCATGAAAGGTTGCAACTCATGAATTATCCCTTATTCAAGAAGGTTACTGTCTGACAATGGGCCTGAAGTCAGTAAGATGGCTATCATTTCCTCATAGGATATCTGTGTATGGAAGTTCACTGCCACCTCCTACTATTCTCAATGAGATTCTAGCCCTGCTCACAGGCAAAATGGCTGCCATAATGGTTCAGGTGTCTTAACAGGACAAAGGGACTGAGAGGAGCAGCAGACACCATGAAGGGTGAATGAGGGGAAACGGGACTGGGGGAATAAGAAGCAGATTTAGGGGTTACAGAGTGGTGTGGGTACAGGAGGGAGGCTGAGGGAATACAGAGAATAGTGATCAAGTTAGGAGATGGAGAGATTGGATGGAAGGTCTGCCAAGCTGGAGGTAGTGGTGGGGAAAGGCAGTCTCTTCTGAGTAGCCAAGGGAAGGCAGTGTTGCATTATTGCCAACTTGCAAACTCATCATGAGTCATGGGATTTTGAAGTTTGCAGGTGGAGCTATTGCAATAATGTGAGAAGCAGCACTGATCCTGTGACTTTTCAGGGCTGGGCACATGGACAGAATGCTGTAGAACAGCCTTGGTGCTAAGGACACATAACAGCCTTTCCAGTGAGCCCTTCTTTCAGATATGGCTCTGTAGTAGAGAGAGCATCCTGGGGCAATGGGATGCAGGAGCTAGGGGAGTTGGGGAAGTGGTGCTGCTGTGGCGTGGGTGGAGGAGTAGTCAGGGAAAGGTCTGCTCACCTGGATCCAGTAGTAGTATTGGGACCATACTGCCTGGGAAGGGGGGATGTGATGCTATTGGAATCCAGGCAGAGGAGAAACCCTAGGACATCAGGAAGCAGAGAAGTGGGGAAATGGGGAACTGGTGCTGTTCGGTCCCAGGAAGTGAAGTCCCAGAGCAACAGGTGGCAGAAAAGTGTGGCAGTAATAGTACAGTAATAGGAAATGGACAGCAGTTCCCTAATTTAAGGAAGAGGAGGAGGTAAGGGGAGTCTTCATCTGAACAGACAGGGAGAGGCATGCATTTAAAGCTGATTTTTTTTCAGTCTGAAATTATCTCATGCTCTGCCAGAGGAATAGAGAAGAGTTACCAAGTCAATGGCAGACTAAAAACCATGATTTTATTTTTAAATCTCAAGCTGTTTTGGGCCAATGTCATGATTTTTGGTCTCTTGAGGCTGGCAATACTGATTTGTCACTGTGCATCCCCACTTCCCTGTTTTTCAGGTAGCACTCTGCCTCTAAGAGAGCTGCTCTTGTAAGTCTGCACATTCCCAGTTGACTCATGCCTTTGGTTCAGAGCACTACAAATTAAGGCTGGATTGGCTGCTTTAATTTTGAATTGACTAGATTTTTTGGCTTCTTGGGCTGCAACAGCATTCACATTAGGCAGTATGACACCAATACTATCAGTGGATCCAGGTGGGCAGACCCTTGTGCTTGTATGGAGCCCATTGGCTTTGATGGGGCTCTTGGGAGAGCAAAGTGTACATCTAATTGCATGATGGGATCCAACTAACGTTTATCCCTCCCTTCAGTGCCCCAGCAACCGGTAAATGAGCAGGAGAAACTGCTTTGGTTATCAGGGCCCATATGGCTCCAGCCTGCCCTCAAACTCAGGGAAGAAATAAACTGCTGGGAGGAGTCAGTTCAGGTGCGGGTGGGACCAGAAGGCAGATTTTATGAGTCAAAGTAGCTGCATGCCCAGTTCAGAATCCAGTGTGCAAAAATCAGTGGCTGGCTAGAGCCTGGCTGTAAGGTCACCCCAAATGTACATCACTATAAATCACAGAATAGGTGAATGGTACACAAAAGCTACTATGTATATTCTTCAAGCAAACAATTGTTACTTACACCAGTAATAGGAATTTATTGGTATGTCCAGAGAAATTCGTATGAAATACTGTAGGAATCCATTTATTGTCCTGGATCAGTGAAATCATTTTTTAAATATACATCACTCTGTTTCATCTTCCCCAGAGTATAATTCAGTCTAGAAAAATATAATTTATCTCATTATTTTGTTTAAACATTGACACTTTACATTTCATCTCTAACAAATACACATGATACCATCATAGCTGAAAAATGTCTTTATTTTAATATTAACATAGCACTTCCACAGACCTTTACTCTATATCTTGAGATAGCTGGTTTTATATTATTCATGTCACTTAATTGAACTCTCCTTTGAGATCTAAGCCAAAAGCATGTACAGTCACTTTATCTCAAGGTTTCCTTACCACCATTTCCTCCAGCACCTCCAACCAAAGAGTTACTTAGTGGATAGGTACCTCACAGTATAATTTATACAAATATTCTTCATTATTGCCATATCCTGAACATAAAAATAAAAACCCCAATGTTCTGAAAATATATATATGAAAAAAGATTTCTCTCATCTAGTAAGTTGAGAATGACCTCTCAACATTGCATCATCCTTCATCACTCTCGATTATTGACTTTCTATCTAAATACTTTTATGGTCCTCATCACGCTAGTACCTGAAAACTTCACAATCATTAATGGATTTTATGGAAATATTATCCCCAGTTTAGAGGTGAGGAACGGAAGTAAGGGGAAGATTAAACCTAACTTGCTCAAAGTTGTACAGAAAGTCTGCTTGTGAGGCTGGAACTCAGTCCAATGCCCTTTCATTAGCTATCCTTTTCCCTATGGAGCTCATGAAATATTTTTATATAGAACATAGTAAATAATGTATTTAATAAATTTCATTTTTCCTTCTCTACATTTTACTGAATTTTCCAAAATAGTCACTGAATATTTTCGGAGTGATTCATGACAGATTATTTGTGAGCAATTTGTTGTGACTATTCAATATTCAGAATTAGAAACATGAGTATTAGACATGTAGGTCCTCTGGTATGATTCTGCTTTCTCTGAATGAGTTCTGAATTGTGATTACAAACTATAAATTCAAATTCTGAAAATATTCTATAGGAATTTCTGAAAATTGGCTGTTTTGGCAGTTAGTCCTTCCAATAGACTCATTTTCTAGAATAAACAGTGGGAAGTAGACACAACAGGGGGTTGAAGACAGCCTACATGTATTTGTTTAAAATAATTCAGGGAAAAATACTTTGCTGGATTATATGGGTTTGACCAGCACAGTAGGACGCTCATCTGTAATGAGGTTTACACACTCATACTGATCTTAGAGGCAGGAGAACATCTCCTATTTACAAGGAAGCAGCTTAATTACACCCCCACACAACTGCTAATCATGGAGTCAGCACCCATAGCTGCAACCAATAGAAGAAACAAGGCCTGCTATGAAGGGGAGAGTATGGCAAAAGTAAGTGAGATAGTCCCTTTTGTGGAAACTACCTAGTGCAGAGCTAAGAAACTGAAGCAGCCTGTAAGCCCAAAATTAAAAAACTGCTAGGTTTAATTAGAAGTAAAGTTCTAGGTATTGACCTGATTGAAGACAAGCTAAGGAGGGTCAGCTAGGAGCATCTGGGGCCCTTTGAAAGACCACACCAAGAGACCATGATAGTCTGGAAGTGGGCCTCAACCCTTGAGAGATTTGGCAGGGGCTTCAGTAGGAAAAGAAGAAAAATCAGGGGGAGTAAGGGGAAAATGCATACATTAATGTCAAATAATTTAGTCTCTCTTGTTATTAATATTTCTCTTAATCAGTTGGGCTTTAAATGGTATCACTGGAATATATAATCTGCTAATGCACAGTAGGCAGCTGTAAAAATAGCTGCTTTTTCCAAACTTACCAGTTTTCCTCATTTCATAAGCTATAAATAAAATAGAAAAGAGACACATTAAGGTGAAACTAATTTTTCAATATGAATGGCTAAGTGAAATATCTTCCTTTGGAAAAAAAATCCATTAAAATGAATGACTATTGATCCTATATATTTCTGTTTTCAGACATCAGAGAATCTGTGCGGTGACTAAGCATTAGTTGGTCCTGGGCAAAGGTAAGCCACTCCTGTAGGGTGTCTGTGATTTGAAACCAATAAAATGATATAACCAGACTGAAGGAATTGTAGGACAGTATCTCTGTGGAGGGAAACTGCTCCCACCTTCCAGAAAGTATCTTCTGTTCAAGTCTCCTTCTGTACTGACAGTATTGAATCTTTCATTGAAAATATTATTCATTGAGGTTGATTACTCCAAATAATATAATGGATTAAAAAGCTGAACCTGCAACACAAATTGGGAAGGTGATTTACTTATGCTAGAAGTCTAAATTCTAAGATGGGTGAACATGTCTAGTAGTTTTTAATATGGCTAGTGATAAAATAAGCAACACAGGATCTTGGTGGATCAATGAAAATCAATGGGGCATGGTAATACCAGAGTAGAAAATACAGAGGAATAACAGCAGGCCATGCTGGTGGGGGAGTGGCACTATATGTGAAAGAAAACAGAGTAAAATATAGTAAAAAGTCTTAAATTAATCCAAACTGCACCATTTCTATGGATAGAAATACCTTGCTTGAATATCAGAATAGGGTACTTACCAGAATGGTGATAGTGAGTGTGAAATACTCTGGGAGATTAGAGAGGCTTTAAAAAATAGAAAACTTCATAATGGAGGATTTCAGTTATTCCTATATTGGTTGGGTACATGTCACCTCAGGATAAAGTTTCTAAACACCATAAATGATTTCTTGTTGGAGCAGCTAGTCCTGGAACCCACAGGGATAAGGTAATTCTTGATTAAGTCCTCAGTATAGCATAGGACCTGGTCCAAGAGAGGAATGTAGCTGAACTGCTCAGTGATAGCAACCATAATATAATTAAACTGTAATGTGTGTGAGAGGGGAAATACTAAAGAAGCCCATCACAATAGCCTTTGACTTCAAATAGGGGAACACTATATAAATATTGAGGAAGCTAGTTAAATGGGAATTCAGGAAGAAAACTCACAAGAGTGTAATGCCTGCAGGCTGTATGGAAATGTCTTAAAAACACCATAATAGAGGCTCATATGAAATGTATACACCCAAATTAAAAAACATGGTAAGAAGACCATAAAAGTGCCACCAGGGCTAAACAATGAAGTAAAAAGTGCAAAAAGACATCCTTTCAAAATTGGAAGTTAAACTCTGCTGAAGAAATTAAAGGAGCATAAACTGTGCCAAGTCCAGTATAAAAGTATAATTAGTCAGGCCAAAAAAGAATTTGAAAAGCAACTAGCAAAAGACTCAATTTTTTGCTGTTAATTTAAGTACATCAGAAGCAGGAAGCCTGCAAAGCAATCAGTAGGGCCACTGGATGATTGAGGCTTTAAAGGAGCACTCAAGGATGAGAAGGCCGTTGCAGTGAAGCTAAATGAATTATTTGCATTGGCCTTCACTACAGAGTAGGTGAGGGAGATTCCCATATCTAAGCCATTCTTAAATTGCAGAACTACTAAGTGCAGTATGTAACCTATCACTTAAATCAGCTTCTTTACCAGATAACTGGAGAATAGCTTACGTGATACTGAAATTTTTAAAAAAATACTCCAGAGGTGATCCTGTCAATTACAGGCTGATAAACCTAATTTCAGTACCAAATAAATGGCTGAAATTATAGTAAAGGACAGAATTATCAGACACATAAAATATGTTGTGGAAGAGTCAACATAGCTTTTGTAAAGGGAAATCATGCCTGACCAATCTACTAGAATTTTTTGAAGTGACCAAGGGTGATCCATTGGATATAGTGAATCTGGAGTTACAGAAAGCCTTTGAGGTCCCTCACCAAAAGCTTTTAAGCCAAGTAAGCAGTCATGGGATAAGAGGGAAGGTCCTCTCATAGACCAGGAATTAGTTAAAAGATAGGAAATAAAGGATAGGAATAACAGGTCAGTTTTCAGAATGAAAATAGTGGTTCCCCCAGGGATCTGTACTTGTACCAGTGCTGTTCAACCTATTCATAAATGACCTGGCAAAGGGGGTAAACAGTAAGGTGGCAAAACTTGAAGATGATACCAAATTACTCAAGGTAGTGTGGCAAGGGGGGGGAGGGGCTGTTCTGCCCCTCCATGAGTCCTGCTCTTTTTGGCTATGCTGGTGGTATAGCTCGGTAGAAGCAGGGGGAGGGGTGCACAGTCCCATGCTCTACCCCAGGGTCCCTGTGAGGAGTAGCCTCAAACCGCTTAGTCCATGAGAGCTACTACCTTCTCTGGGTCACCTGTCCTTAACCCCATGGCTCATGGTTCACTTCCTGGAACCAGGGCAAGGGTTTTTCCATCCTCCTCACCATGGGTCTATCTGTTTCTGAGATCCTCCCATTTGGGTGAGGTCACCCCACCTCAACTCCTTTGCTCAGTTGTCTGAGCAATCAGGTCCTCCTTCAGGCCTCTGCCTATGGCCCTGCCCAGACAGGCTTCTCCTTAACTCCTGTACCGTTGTGGTAGTACAGCAATCACTGTAGTTGCACAGCTTTTTCTACTCAACTCCCTTTCATCTGCCTCTATCTGCCTGACAGGAAGGCTTTTAACTGCTAGGGGCAAGCTCCTTAATTGGCCTCAGCTGGCCTAATTGACCTGGAGTAACCCCAACTGAATCACCCAGGGGCAAGGATTTGTTGATCCTGGGGTTAATAAATATATATATTTATTATATATTTATATTTATATATACCCTCCACTACTCTCCTATAGCCATCAGGTCTGACCCTGTCACAATAGTTAAGTCTAAAGCAGACTGCACAGAATTACAAAGGGATCTCACCAGGCAAAAAAAGGCAGATGAAATTCAGTGTTGATAAATGCAAAGTAATGTACATTGGAAAATATAATCACAACCACACATACACATTGATGGGATCTGAATTATCTCTTATCACTCAAGAAAAAGATCTTGGAGTCATTGTGGAGAGTTCTCTGAAAACATCCACTCAATGTGCAGCGGCAGCCAAAAAAGGCTAACAATGGTAGGAACCATTGGGAAAGGAATACAGAAGAGAAAAATATCATAATGCCACTATATAAATCTATGGTATGCCCACATGTTGAATACAGAGTGCAATTTTGGTTGCCCCGTCTCAAAAAAAGTATTAGAATTGGAAAAGGTACAGAGAAGGGCAACAAAAATGATTAAGGGTATGGAACAAGTTCCATATGAGATGAAATTTAAAAGTCTGGGACTTCTCAGTTTGGAAGAGAGATGACTAAGGGGGAAGTGATAGAATCTATAAAATCATGAATGGTGTGGAGACAGTGAATACAGAAGTGTTATTTACTCTTTTCAGATAACTCATGAATTGGGGTCACCCAATGAAATCATAGGTTACAGGTTTAAAATGAACATAAGGAAGTACTACTTTACACAACGCACAATGAGCCTGTGGAACTTGTTGCCAGGGGAAGATGTGAAGGCCAAAACTATAATAGGGTTCAAAACCAAATTAGATAAATTCATGGAATATAAATCCATCAATGGCTATAAACCAAGTGGTCAGGAGTGCATCCCCATGCTCTGGATGTTTCTAGGCACTCACTGCCAGAATCTGGTAAGTGATCACTCAATGATTGCCTGTTCTGGTCATGCCTTCTGAAGCAACTGGCATTGGCCACTGTTTGAAGACAGGACACTGAGCTAGATGGACCATTGGTCTGACCCAGTATGACTGTTGTTGTGTTCATATATCTGAACTTAATGTCCACATGGTATTAAGAACATATGTTCTTATGGGACAAATTAACTTGTGCTGTAACTCAGTAAAACTGATTGAGTTACACTGGGGATGAATTTTCCCCAATATAGTTAAAGTAGAAATCTAATAACTACATTTTTACATGTTTTAATACTTGCCTTTTTTGTGTCTTCTCCCGTAGAAGGCCTGGGGATATTTTTAAATACCACACATCTCAGTACTGGTTTATTTCATCTCTCTCTTCCATGAAATGTTTTGCCACAGGTGAACTTTCATCTTCTTCCTTAGTATGTTTTGTGATATGATATTCTGACCTTCAGAGATCTAGGCATCTCATCAACATACATTAAACCACAAGGGCCCTTAATCATGTAAACTACAAATTCAGTGTCCAATGGCAGATTTCTTTCTAACATGGTTTAGTGATGAAAGGAATTGCTTTTTATAGTTTTATACCCCAAACATTCAGAGCAGTGAAAGCTTACCTATATGGGCTGTAATTATATATTTTTTTCTCTTGATATGTATATGCGTTAGAGTCAGATTGGATTATAAGGCTTCTCTGATTTGGGTTCTTTGCACATTGTAAAAGGAGGAAGGTCAAATGTATCCAATAATGTTTCCTCTGTGGAAAGAATGTATCACTATTTCTTCATTACTTTAATAATCCTTTGAGATACTGGAATGTGGATGCAAATGAATTACACCAAAAATCTTTTTAATCCTGACTCATAAATCCAGTGTTTAATAGCTCTTATCCACAGATGGGTGGTTTACAGTAAGTATCAAAATGTCCTGACTTGTATTTTGTAGTGTGGAATGGGGTCAGATGATGATGAAGATTAAAGCTTGCCTAAAGAGTTTCCTTCCTTTCAGTAGTATTAATAATTCTTTTGAATGAAAATGATCATGTCAAGAGGACAGGCAGATTATTGCATATTGATGAGTAATGGGATTTGGGAGAAGATGTGACGCTCCCAATTCCAGCTCTGCTAGTGAGGTGGTGGATGACATTTTACTGGAATAATTAAAGCTCATCATAGAGTGAACTGTGAAATCCATGAGTTACAATAGAACGGTGAAGGGGTCAGGTGCAGTTGTTGTTGGATGAGTTATATGAAGATGTATTTATCAAGACACGAATTGTGGATAAAACAGAGATTTTTAATGTTCGGGTGCACAAACTCAGCTGGTATAAACTGTCACAGCTCCATTGATTTACCTGTGCAGTGTAATCCCTTTAACTGTCACATACCATGGACATCCTATTGCCTCAATGAAGTCTTTTCCAACTTTAGGCCCAAGGACTTGCAAAGTGCTGAGCACTCTCGATGCCCATTGGCTTCAGTGGGATGTAGGAGCACTCAAGCACCTCTGAAGCTTGAGCCCCATGTCAGGAAAACATTTAAGCACACGCTCAAGTTCCATTCCCTTGAAATTGAGCATGTGCTTCAGTGTTTTCCTGGTTTGGAATGCTCTCCTTAACTGGGGCCTAAGGGCCTGATCCACAGTCCTTTGTAGGTAATGGGTCCTTCCATTGGATTCTGGATTTGGCCCTAGAAGAAGATGTCATGAAGAAGAAATACGTTTTCTGTAAGGAGTTAAAATGATGCACAACATTGTACTAAATAATAATGAAAAGGGAAGTTCACTGCATTTCATCTTTATTTGATCTTCAGCTTTATTTGATCTTTATTTCCCACTTTCTGTACTAAAAGACTCTAGTTTAGAATTTCCTACCCATTTAATGCCTGTTTAAGTACCATTTAATCACTTGTTCCTAGCCAAATATGTTCCCGTTAGGCAGATTCTATTCCTATACTCTCCCCACTAAGCAGCAGACATTACTCCACGCTATCATTAGGCGAAATAGATTTCCTGAGAGATGTCCCAATATATGATTGGATTGATGTATTCCAATTAAGTGCCAAATATTGTATTTTACTAATGGTACAGGAACAACCAGGTGTATCCTTTGACCAAAATGCAGAACTTTTAAATAGAGTTCTCAGAATACTGATACGGAACTATAGGATAGTGTTAAATATTACCTGACACATTTTTCAATAATTTGATTGGGATCAAATAAGAGAGATTCTCTAGCTTATTTATATCAAGGCAAATGTGATTCATGATTCCTGTACCTTCATCTGAGTCCACAGCAAGAGAAAATGGCACATGCTGAGCATTTTTTATGCTTGTGGTAATCTCACTGTGACAGATCAACTCTAATCTGCAATAATTCATGTCTGATATAAAGTTGAATTAATGTTAAGAGAATTATAAAACTAGGTGAACCTTGTCACTTTATGATAACATTCAAAGCAGAAAGGCAGTTTAATACCTACAGCCAGGACAATTAATATACTAAAGCACAGTTCTTAGGCTAAAACCAAAGATCAGATGTTCTTGGGATGATGGAGGAAATATTTATTTGGGGGGAAAAAGTGGGTTTTTTTTTTTTTAAAAGTGCAGGAAAATAAAACCATTTAATTCTTTAACTCAAGAGCAGCTATTTACAATAAGGAATAACTAAGGAAAACATACAATGGACTTGGCCAGAGTTAAATTGTACGGACGCATGTTTTGTTGGGTTTTTTGTTTATAATTAACCAGACTAAGAGAAGCCAGAAGAGTATAATGGCATCTATAAAGGGAATCTAGAAACAATGGGCAGTGTCCATAATTTGCTCCCTGGCGAAGGGTCAGAGAGAAAAACTGAGGAGAGAAGATGCTCTTGAAATGCAAAGTTTTGTTTGGGAGCACACAGATTCTACCTGTCTATAAGCTTGGTCCTGACTTTGCCATTGTCTTTGATGTTGCAGTTTTGGACGCTAAAGCAGCTGTTACAGAGTTTGACTAAATATATCATGCATATATTTTCTTTGAGTTTTCTGTCTGCTTTTTTATATGATTACATATGAAATCGTGTTTTATTACAGCTCACTTAGTTACACTGCTTCAGCATTTAACACGGACCAGACGGGCAAGGAGAAACACCCTTTAGCCTCTACGAAGTACTCATGCTGGAAGTCAGTCTGGAGCCTATCCTGCTCCAGACACAATCAAATTTACCCTATGAGTCCTGCGTTGAAGGTTGACGGGGATATTCTGTATCCCAGCTGTCCTGCCCATGTGAAGAGAACCATGAGCACTCCAGAGGTTCACAAGCATATCTCCTCAGCAACAAAAATCACCCTCAGATTAGAAATGAAACAGAATTTTTGCATAAATTAAATAGCAGAGTTCATCACTGAATCTGTGACTAGCATAATCATACAGGGCCCAGTCTAAAAACCATAGCCATGTGACTAGTCCTAGTGATCAGCAGGAAGCTCTTGCTCTGGTAAACATTCAGGTTTTACTCAGCCTTTGTTGGTCAAAACTCCAAATGAAGACATGATTTTTTGGTTGAGTAAGGAGTTCAGGTTTTGTGTTGGAATTAGTTTACTAACCATATATATAATATATATATTAGTGCAGTTTATATGTTTATTTTAAAAGCTAGGAAACAAGGGAGTCTGTGCTAGTGTGTTTATGAAAATCCTTTCATTTCCAAAAAGAAATTATGGCAAAATGCTATTCATTAACCCTTTGTTCTCACTCATCCTGATCTCTAGCCTCAATGAACAGAAAACATCCGAGTTAGAAAACCTCAGTTTCACCATCGGGCACCTAAGCCAGTGCTATGTTTTTTTGTACCAATCATGATTAATAAATTCAAAAACATATCAATGAAAGTGATTGTCCTTGACATAAATGTAAAGATTAATGCAGAAACAACCATGTAACGCTGTTTAAACTGCTTCTTGTCAAATCACATTCTGCTAATGACTTTTCAACTACAAGTCAGGCCATTTAAATCCCAGATTCCTACTGCATTTATCCAGTATGAAGGGGTAGCTGGATATAAATACTGATGTGGTGGTACTTGTACACTTGAGGTGAAATAAATAAAAGATTTTCTTTTTACTGGGAGGAGGAAAAAAGAATTTATAAATGACTATTGAAATAGCAACTACTAATAAACTGAAGGAGGAAAAAAGGAGTACTTCAATTTGTATAGGCCAGATATTATTCAGCTGTACAGATTAGTGTCTTGCAACATTTTTAATAATGTAGGTAGGGAGATTTCAAAACTTGCTTGCCAGACTTTTTTTTGCCTTTTCTCCCCCCTCACCTGTTTTCCCCAGAGCTCCTCCACATATGTTTTCTTTAAAGCCAGGTCAGATTTATAGTGGAGCACCTCACACTTTTTAGACTAATTCAAAATGGATTTTTAGTCCAAACACACCAACAAACCATATTTTTCAAATGTGTTAAAGAGGGGAATAGAAAAATTCCTCCTTTTTTAAAACCATGTATTTTCCAGCCAGTCATGATGAAGAGCTTTTTAAGAAAAAAGAAAGTTTACACTGAGAAATTTCAGGATGTGCTTTATATGAAGCTGCTTTAGAAATCAAAGATCAATCCTCATAATTTCATTTTAGACATACATCAGTGTCATTCTGTATTCCCCCCCATATATACATCTAAAAGAATGATTACTCAAAAATACCTTCTGCTTTAAAAAAAAAAAAGTTTTTTGTTTCCCATTCAGGTTAAGGCTGTAGCTCAGATAGGTTTAAAAGTATTTCAGTACTTGACTGGAAAATACTAATTAACAGCTTCACAAGTAGCAAACGATTATCATTAATTCATTCAACAATTTCTGTATTAATGAGGCTATCATATGTATTTCCCTCTTAACCCAGTTTCTAAGCACTGTAAAATGTTACTAAATCACATATTTTAAAAAATAGAGTGTTTAAAATGTTTCAAATCAGGCAAATTGTGAACAGTAAGATAGAAAATTGTAAAATGACCATTAGTTAGGAAAAAGAGTTTGAAAATAAAGGTATAAAGACATACTAAATTAAACCCTTAGGCTATGCACCTTATTTATACAACAAAGGACATCTACAGAATAAGCAACCAGTACAACAAACAAAGGTATGACTAATAGATAGGCATGAACTGCTTGTTTTGTAGTCCTCTCACATCTCCCATTTCCCCAAAGCAAAGAAAATGAAAGAATTTCCCCCCCTCCTCTCCCTCCCAGCTCCAACCTCTCTCAGCCATTCATCCTTCTTGGATCTGATACACAAAAGTTTTGATTGTTCAATTTTAGCCTCAACCAGCATAGGGTACAGAGCTATAGGGTGTTAGGTGCCCCTTCTAAACTAAATCACCTACTCGTGATTCATGTACTTCCTTTGTCTGTTCAGGAAAAGACAACTGGGAAGTTTTCCAGAGAGAAGTCTCCCATTTGTAAAATGGTAACAAAAATATTTGAGGAAGATTTTCAAATATATTAGGGGCCTTAAAAGTCAATACTCAACAGGGGTGTTGTACAGTTCAATCTGTGTTCATGAAGTGCTTTGATATCCTCAGGTGGAAGATGCTATAAAAGTGCAACATGTTATCACTACATTCCATGATTAAAAATCTCACTCATGTCGGTCTCCATAAACGAAGTATAGCTGAAGAGTCAGCAATCCTGTAAGAGTAGTGTTCTGTCTCTAAAGTTTTTCAGTAGATTTTTATAATGCATGTTGGGTCCAATCCTGTTGTCCTCATGCATGTAAATATTCATTGATTTTTGTGGGGATATGTGCATCCAGATAGTCTGTACAATGAATCTTTTCACCAATGTTATATTGAAGTCAATGGAAAACTAGGCATTTACTCTTCCTGTTCTAAAGGTACATTGTTGTATCCAACTAGATGTTGTTTTCTACATAGTTGTTTCACAACCTCAAAATAGGTAATAAGCAAATCCTCAAGTGTGAAATTCACCCTTGGACAGAGAGCTAGTACAAGTCCTGTGCCCCACTGAAGTTCCTCTTTTATTTTGAGGGCTTGTGCTGGACTTTTGCACAGGAGAGAATTAATCCTATTGGAATATGCATATAAACCTAGGCCTTGACTTTGCAAACACTTATTTATGCATGTGCTTTAACTTTACTTGTAAAAGTGTAAGTAGCTCCTTTGATTATTATATGAAGCCATATATAGAAGTATCAGGTTTTATATATGAAGCAAGAATTGGCTAGAGCCAATATTTTGCTAAAGATTTGACCTTTCTCTGTATTATTAAAACACTGCAATCCCCTTTTCAGCTTTGATAATGGTTATAAGGTACGTTCAATAGGGTTGTGCATAACGTCTGTTACTCAGCTTCCTCATGTCAAGTTGTTTCTGTCCTGCTGCTGTAATTAATAGTAATGTGGTTTCATTGTGTTGCATATCCATAACGTGGAAATGACAGAAACATATGCCATGTCTGATGAACCTGAAAGTGAGAGTAGGTAGGGACAAACTTGCTAAAAGGCTTATTCCAGTTGACAATCAGCCCCTTGTGAAATTAATAATGTTTCAAGTATGTTGATTATAAGTCAAGATATAGCCAGAAGCTAGCCATAGACATCATGGGGAAACAGTAGAATCTTCTGTTTTAGTATCCCTGGAGCTGATGAAGGAACATGGCAGTTTTTAATATAGAAGATAGGAAACTCCTAAAAGTAATCGCATTCAGCGTCTGGCTGTATACGGTGATTCAAACCAAGAGTTTCCCGGACAAATCTGTGAACCCTAATACAAAGCCTGATCCAAAATCTAAGGGTGTCTGTTGGAGTCTTTTTATGGATTTCAGTGGGGTTTGGATTAGGTCCTCAGTGTGGCTTACTTCACAGATCCAGTGACCGGGTGTTTTAATGGGTAGGGATTTAAAGGATTTAAGTGGCCCATTGCTTATGCTGATCCTCAGTTCAAAGGTGAATTTCAGCCCCTTTGAGCACTACAGAGCTTGTCTTGTCTGGCTGGTATGGAAGAATGTAGGGCAATCCCATGATTTTCAGAGCTTGAAATGGATGCTTAAACTAGCCCCAAAATGATTGCTTGCTTTACTTTTGCTGGAGTTTCTGCCTAAGAATGAAATGGACCTTAGCCAAAGAGTAAAATTTTCCCCACCCACAAAATATTCTTTTCTGGAAATATGGTGATGGCTTGTATTTCTTTTAGATATGTGCCAATAGATTTGCCTGCTTTTCTAGTGTCGGACATATGGGGCTGTGAGCATGAGGATAATATTCTGAAAGTAGAAACTCTGTTCCCAGCCCCCTAAGAAAAAATGTATCTCTGTGAAATACAGTATATACAACAATAGATGGAAAAAATGAAAGAAAGGGGTCAAAAGACAAGACAGCTGTTACTTTTTTCTAGCAGGAGACCGAATGCAACAGAAATATTTAGTCAATCTATATTGTTTCATTTCTTTGAACAGATAAACATGTTGTTCAATAGAATCTTACCAGGAATCTTGAGAGTCCTAAGATTTGCTGAACTAAGGAAATTTGGGGCCAGAATAGCAAGGAGGAAACTCTTGAAGCTGTTGTTTCTGGCAACACTTATAATCCTTCAGCTTTCCATTTATGCACACTTTGTTTCAACTCCTTTATCAGTTAACTGTCACAAATCTGCAATAGGTCATTTAATTCAGAAAGTTGAAAGAACGTGTTGTACTGAAAGCTTGGGGAAAAAAAATCTCGAAAAAGGCAAAAAGTATGGGTTTTCCAACATGGAGTGTATGCTCATAGCCCATGTACAGCCTTTTAAAACAACTTCATCCAAATCAATGAAACTTCCTACTTATTCTAAGATGGTTAATTTCCCTTCAGTGCAATTCCCATTAAAGCAGATGTGAGTTATGCAAGTGTATCCATGGGTCATGAGATGCCTAAATGTATACTGGGGAGACAACATGATGAGAAGGCATGCCCACTCCAGAGTTTGACTTCACAGAATCTTGTCATTTCCATCAGGATGTAATTTGGGGAAAGGAGGAGGCCATCTTTACTGAAAATTGTATTAGTTCTTGAGAATAACACAGAGGATGGCTAATACAGCAGATATTGTAACAAGTTATAAGGACTGGTGAGACAAGAAATCGTGAGTCTGACAATGTAACAAGGCATTTGCTTCTCTACCTTGCCCAGGAATAAGGGAATCTGGGCTTATTGCTTGTATATTATTGTGGTTAGGTTCCTCTCTTCTATGCAAACTAACCTCATTTACATCTGTCTATTATTGTTAAATACTTGGTTTCTTTACTTCTAACTGATCACCATGACATTCTCAGAAGTTATACTCTGCTTATATATTAGCTTCTGTTGCCTGAGATGTTTGTCTTGCAAGGGGCTAGGAGGCCCAGAGCGGTCTCATTTGTCTTGTAATCTCCTTTTATTACTAGATAAAGCTGCACATGTCAGGCCCATTGACATTTTGACCTGCTGGTCTTGTTCACGAAACAAAAAACAAGACCCTTTGGCTAAAAAGATGGTAGTCCTGGTTCCCACAGCTTTATGGCCATAAAATAAAATCCCATTTCTTTTCAATTGCTGTGGTGGCTTTTTACCTGTGTCTGCTCTCACAATATCTTCTGAGAGTTACGTATTTCTTTCATCCCTCGAGGATGGAACTGAGGTTCCGAGAAACAATTTTTCTTCTCAAAAGAAATTATCTTGTTAATTTCAGGAAGACTTTTTTTTTAAATGCTAGCCTATATTTTTCCACTGGCACTCTCCCTCCTCCTGCCCCTAACAATATTCAGATTAGAAAACATTCATTATTTCTTATACCTTTAGGAATGACATTATTTTCTTACTTGACAAAAGGCCTTGTCTATTTTGTACTAAAATGATCTATTTTGGTTACAGACTGTGGAGTTTTTGATGTTCAATATTAGTGCTTAACTGCACAGCACACAGACCTAATAAATACTATATTAGAGTCCTCTTTTGCAAAGACAGCCAAAAGGTGCTATTTTTACAGGAATGACATGATGAAAACTCTTGTAATTTACTTAAGGTACAATATCTCATTAAGAGAAATGGAAAGCTGATTTTACAGTCTGAAGAGGTATCTATATAATAAAAAGACATCTCATTGACAGAACACAATAAACTATATGTCGTTGATACAACACCCCATATCACTTTTAGTAAGCAAAAGCGCATGACATTATTCCAAACAATTCAGTCTGTGATCAAAGTATTGACAGACTTTTTTTAAAAACCATCTCTGTTGGAACCATTCTCCTACATTACTCTGGAGCAAATACACCATTTAGGACTAAGCATCGCTGTCTCCTTTAGACATCTGTAATTGGGCAATTAGGGCCTCTAAGAGCTTGTGGAGGTATAGGGGACAGGGAGCAGTCACCTCTGTTCCAGAGAGAAGCCCAGCAGACAGGTGCCCGCATACTCAGCTGGAAAATTTAAAGGAGGACTCTGCTCCAGGCCACACTGGAACCAGGGGGTTAAAATTGGCCTGTGAGATATCTTGGTCCAGCCAACTGGGGGTGGAAAACAGAGTAGAGGATACTCATGCAGTTATTTTGGCCAGGCACTTTCTGAGATATCAAGGATTATTGTGAATCCTGTCCAGAATGTTAATTTGTGGGCCCCAGCCCAGCCCACGGGGGCCTCTTAATTCTCTCCCACTAGGAGGCATCTCTTTTGAGGGGATCGGGGTAGACTTTTTAGGGCCCCTAGAACTGAGTTCACGTGGATGTCTATTAATTTTAGTAATTCTAGATCATGCCACCCAGAGGCTGTGGCCTTGTACTCTGCAATAACATAGGCAATAGCAAGTGAATTTCTGAAATTGATCTCCTAGGCAGGGAGCTTGAGAGTCATCCCGACAGATCAGGGCATGGCCTTTGTGTTGATTCTAATGCAGGAGGTATGGACCCTTCTGAAGGGCCACTTGGCAAGAACCTCTGTCTACCATCTGCAAACAGATGGGTTGGTGGACTGGTTTAATTGTATGCTAAAAGGAATATTACAAAAATTTGTTGCTATTGAGTCCTGGAATGAGAACAAGATGTTACCCTACCTGCTGGGGAGCAGGGAAGTTATGTCGTCATCTATGGGCTTCTTGCCTTTTGTATTACTATATGGGAGGCAGCCGTGCAGTATACTAGACCTCCTATGGGAGTTATGGCACAAATAAGGAACCACAAGCCCTAACATAGTACAGTATGTCCTTAAATTAAGGGAAAGCCTATATCTGGTAGGGAACTTTACCAAGGAGAACTTGCAAGCAGCACAGAGCTCTGAAGAACAATAGTAAAATAGAAAGGCCTGCCTGCAGGTTTACCAGCTAGGGGTAAATGAATGCCTTCGCTGCTTCCCTCCTATAGAAAAAAGCTGCTGGCAAAATAGTAGGGCCATTTTGGGGTCCTGAGGTGCAGTGGAAGGCAGACTATGGGATGCAGTTGGAGAAGTGACAGGAATCCTAAATATATCATACTAATGTGTTTAAAGCTTTGGAAAGCCCTAGAGGCTTACTTTATTCACTCTCTAATACAGGAACTGGACATAGAGTCCCAGCTGGTGGTCCCAGAGCCACACATTAAGAGGAAGATCTTTCTCTCACATAACAGGAGGAAGCCAGTGAGCTAGTTAGGGACTTTGCTGATGTTTGTTCTGCCAGACTTGGGAGAACCTATTTGATCAAACACAACATTCATCTTGAACATGGGAACTTGGTCCAGAAGGGCTGCTGCTGGATTCCGGGGCAGTTAAGGGGCACTGTAAAAAGGGAACTGCATCGTATGTTCCACCTGAGGGTAACTAAGGAATTTCATAGTGGATGGTGTAGTCCAGTCATAATGGTCCCAAAACTGCAACACAGTATTTGGTTTTGCAGTGGCTTCTGCAAAATAAATGGAGTATTTAAATTTGATGCATATCCCATGTATCAGCTTGATGAGATTTTGGATGTACACTGGGGAAGCCCAATGTGTGACATTAGATCTTAGTAAGAGATATTGGCAAATTTCTTTAACCACAGAATCCAGGAGGCTGACTGCATTTGCCATACTTCAGAGCACCTGCCAGTTTCAAACCCTTCCATTCAGTCTCCCTGGGGCCTCAATGCCATTTCAAAGACCAATGAATAAAATACTCCTATACCACCAGGCTTATACTGGGGTTTACCTGGATGATATGGTAGTTCATACAAATACCTGCATGGAACATCTCCAGTGACTGGAATGGTGCTCCACTCCCTCAGGCCAACCTCACCGCCACCCCACTAAATGTCAAATTGGTTGCACAGAAACAAAATACATGGGTTACACCCTGGGGAATGGGAGAATCCATCTGCTGATAGACAAGGTGAAAGGCTTTTATAGAATCTCCCATCTCACTGGTTTGTGACAAATGAAATCTCTTTTGGCTGGATACTACTGGTGGTTTATACCCAAGCTCTCAACAATTGCAGTCCCTTTCATGGACCTTCTGCACAACAAAGCACCAGATAAGGTATATTGGAATCCCTCATGTGCAAATGCATTTGGAGAAATAAAATGAATCATGAATCATGAATGAACCGGTTTTACGTAGCCCAGATTGTACTAATGACTTTATCCTACTGACAGATGCCTCTGAACCAGAGTTGGGAGCTGTCCTCTCTTAACTATGCAATGATTGAAAAGGAGTGCCTGGCAATAAAGTGGGCCATTTTGCTCAGAGCATCCTTCACCCTCATCGCTAACCATGCCCTGCTCCAATGACTGCATGCCATGAGGGAGGCAAATCCCAGGCTGACATGATGGTACCTAGCCCTGCAGCCATGTGCATTTACAGTTCGCCACCAGTCTGGAGCCACACCTGTGAATACGGACTTTTTTCATGGGACAAGGGGATTTGGTGGACAAAGCGTATCCCCAATGCCACTCGTGGGGGGGGGCGAGGGGAAGACATGTAACAAGGTGCTCTGTCCCTTTAATAGACCTGGGGGTGGGGCAGGGAGCAGCTGATCCAGCCCCAGAGGGATGTCCAACAAACGGGTGCTGGGAATCAGTTGATCAATACTTCATATTGCTCCACGCTCCCAGATGGACAATATAAAGGAGAAATCAGCCTCATAGGTGGGAACGGGGAAGACCAGAAGAGAGGACACACTCAGGTAACTGGAGCACAGGGTGACAGGCAGACTGGCCAATCAACCGCCCCACCCACTCAGTGGCATCCCTTGTGGTCTGAAAGGGCCTTACCCAGTAGCTATGGGAGGCAGAGGACCCAAGTCTGAACTCCCTAACCATACTATTGCTTGTTACTTGTTGCACATTATTCTCTCTTTGTTTGTGAAGCTAATAAACAGGCTTGAAGAAGGATTTTGATTTAGTTGGGATTGGTCCTGCTTTGAGCAGTGGGTTGTACTAGATGACCTCTTGAGGTCCCTTCCAACACTAATATTCTATGATTCTAAGGGACCTGGGTGTGGCTGATTGTATCCCCAGCTGGTCACTAGGGCCAACTTTGTACAAAACCGTTGCTTGAGAAACTAGAAAAACAACAATTCAAATTGCACTAAAGCTACTACATGACAATGATTTCTCTAAAGCAGCTCGCAGTGTATCTTCAGCAGTTCAGAATGGCTCCATGTCACCAAAGAGAATGACTCCAGCTCAGCATGGCAGAAATCTCACTGAGCTGCTGAGAGTTGATGCACTAAAGAGGTGACTTAGCATTTCAAATCACTGTTCTGGTGAGATGTGAGTCAGAGAAGGTTGTTTGCTTTAAAAAGGTATGTATGTGCATATGTATGTGATGTGCATGTATTTTTGACATGTAAGTAGAATGAAGTCAGAGATTTTGCAAAACATGCAAACGTTTAAAAAAAAGTATTCAAGGTTATGAGCTACATTTCTGTAACTGAAGGCTTTTTAAAGAAAACATTCTAACTAACATGGAATCTGTGCCCCTATTGTTAGAGCAGCCCACCCTCAAAAAGTGAGGTGGATGCAATTTGATGGTCTGTGCAAGTAATACACTGGTAAGTGACACTATTATGAGAATTTTTTACTTCCCATCTTTGTTATTTTTTCACACTCTATTGTTCACTCTTCATATTCCCTGCTCCACATTCACTCTTTCTCACAGGATTTTCTCTGGCCCCTTCATTCATAGTAAGAATGTAAGTAAGCATTGTAAGAATGAAGTGACATTCGGTTTTGTTTATACTTTTCCAAACCAGGATGTTCAAGCAGATTTAAAATTAGACATCATGATTATGCTATTACTAAATAGGCAGACAGATGGAACAGAACTAAACATGTGAGGGCTGATTTTCCAATACACAAAATACACATTTATAGGTCTCGATCCTAAAAACTTTATACCTGTACTTAACCTGTGTGTGTAACTAGTCCCATTAAACTGAACAGCTGAGGAGCAGGCCAATTAATGTTGAATCATGTTCACTGTGGCAAGATATTGAACCTTACAAAGGCAGTTATGGTAAATAAAGTCCTTGGTGGGTCAAATTTTGAAAGGGGTTTTATCTTGAATGTTAACCTTATGAATTCAGTTGTCCTTTTCCATAATTTTGCATTTCTGCAAATTGCATATGCTTACAGAGAGTGGGTAGTTAGGTATTTAAACAGAAATTCCATGTGCCTATTACTTCTGAAAGCCAGGCCTTTAGCTGCAGAGAGGTTGACCCTGCAAGATGAATAGTTCCAAATCAACAATCCATCCTTATTCAGCAAAGCACTGAAGCACATGCTTCAATCTGCTTATGCGTTGACTTCAACGGAATTTAAGCACATACTTAAAATTAAACATGTGCTAAGCTAAAGCAGGATGGACTTATTTAAAGGCTTTTAAGCAGGATACACGTGCTTAAAGACATTACTGAATTGGGGCCTCTGGGGCTCGATCCTGCACCTCTGAAGTCAGTGGAAGCAATGCTTTGGGATCAGACAGTGTATGTTCTAAGCATAGAAAGACCTGATATGTATGTGCAAATCCACTTTACATGCTCCAATCAAACTTCTGGATTGCACCTTCCATTTTAGAGGCTAAGTTTGAAAATGTATCCTTTAGACAAATTTTACTGAAAAATTTGTATCAGAACAGACATTTTTCCACATGTTTTATAATCCAGAATATACATGTGCCTCAATTACAGTTATAATAATGCGTGTCCTTTTCACCTGTATACCACCAAATATCTGAGAATCTCAAAGCACTTTCTAACGATTAATTAAACTGTATGACATCGCTAAGATTAGGTAACTAAATAGTACTAAAGATGGAAAAACTCTGTATGTTCCTCTGCTCTAACTGATTTGTTCCCATTAAGGTTACTTCCACAGTAATATGTTCAGAAAAAAGATGTCTAGATAACCATTTAGACCATTGTGCGAAACAACTAATAAAAACCTGCCTGCTCACACAAGATTCAAATCTCTATTGAAGACATGGTTAATTTTTAATGTGTCTCAAGAACTAGCTTAACTTTTTAAAACTAAAGGTGATGTTAGCCCACGAACGAATGACATCAGTTGAAATGTACTTTTTTCTTCAAAGTGATTGATGTAATTTTCTATTAAAGTGACCTTTGCTAGAAATGTTTTGACTGTAACGATTTCCTGTCCTTTTTGCTCAGCAGTCAGAACAGCAGAACTGGCATAAGCCTGTTTCAGCCACTCGATGTTAAAGCGTAAAGGGAAGTGAGCTATAAAGTATGTATGTCTGTATGATAATGGTGGCAGTGGTTACTGGGAAGTGGCAATGTTAGCTGTAGAAACTTAAAGCCTCATCCTCTGAGATGCTGAGTGCTCTTGACTGCCATTTTAGTGACTGGGAGTTAAGGAGGCTCAGGACTTTGGACTATTGGGAGCTGAGCTGGAAAATACAGTGGAGTTGCTATTTTAAACTGACACCATTGGATTTCTGTTGGAAATAGAACTGTTGATCTTGGGTGGATTTTACTCTTAATATGGCAACAGAATGACTTACACTAATATGTCCTGAATGATCTCAGTAACCAGGCTGTGCTGAGCATTTAGCATACAGCAAATTTTAAATTTACCATTATAAAAATACATTTTTCTCTCCATGAATACTACTGGTATTTCCTTACTGGCACAGTATCATACTGAGTTGTTAGAATACAAGAAATATCCAGGCCTGCAATAAGCTTCTGGTATCTATATCATAGAATGTTGCATTAAAATACATTTTCATCAAAATAAGAAGTACCAGTGAATTTCATTGAGAAGGAATTGAATTATTAAAAGGTAAGTCAAAACTTTGTTCTCTACAGAATGTTTACAGCTCTTAGTGTGTTAGATCCTCTAGCAAAACTTTTAACATCATTTTCATTTTAGAGAACAAGTTCACCTTTTAAAACAAGAGATCATATTTAGTTTCGTCTGGTTTTTAGTAGGAGGTGTGGGGTGGGGAAATGATCTCAGATATCTTTGGTTAATGAAGTGCATTGGTTATTATTCAAAATCGGTGATATTTTTCTCCAGGAAACATATCAAAAGTATAAAACAGAAGAGAAATAATAGGATCTGGTCAAAAATAAGGTTGTAATTATAAGCCATCCTACTACCAGGATTTATTCCATATACCATATGGCTTATCTAATTAGGAAGAACACTTCTATTTTTCTATCTTTTAATCTTTTAAGCCGAATATAATACCTTAAGTTCTATTGCACATATTACCATACTTCCAAATTGTGTCTGATTTTGCAGAATCCTTCCTATCTTCCTCAGTATAAAGATGATAAAATGTCTGGCTTTTGAAGTTACAGCTGATCTTTCTTTTAAAATGCTTCCTTTACTCCAACCCTTTTAACTGTATAACCTTGAGGTTAGTATTTCCATTTTTCAGAAACTCCTCCTGGCTGTGTCCTTTGCCCCTAATTTATAGTTGTTGTCTCCAACTTCTTATGCCTGTGAGATGATGTGACTGTTTCCTAATTATTCTTGTCTCAGGTATCTTGAGCACAACTGGCATAGCACTAAGAATAGATACATTATTATGTGTAATATTATATGCAGCTTATTTTTTCTTAATTCATTTTGCTACATTAGGAAGCACTCTTCAGTCCTTTAACTAAATGGTCTCTATAGCTGGCCAAATCCTGTTTGCTTTCCATAGGTTAGTAACCATATTTATGTCAATAGGGCTATTTAGCATGAGGACGTTGTGCAGGATTTGCCACACAATTGTTGTCCTTTTCTACTTCCCTAAATTTAGTGCTAATAGGCCCCAATGCTGCAAATGGTTAATCCTGTGAAAGAATCCCATGGAAATCAATGGCCATAGGCTAGGGCTAGGGCTAAAGGGCTAGGGCTAAGTCCCCTCCCCCATCTACCTATCTACCAGAACACCAACTGATCCCCCCTCCCCATGCACATGCCCATGCACAGGCAAAGCCTGCTGTGATGGGCTCCTCAAGCCTCCTCCTAATGGAGAGAATCAATGGGTCCCTGTATGTAAGAGAGCAATATGATTGCTCAGAGCTCCAGTATGAAACTGGAGAAAAGCCTGTTGAGAGTCTCTGGGTTAAGTTTAGAGGTGAGAGTAACAAGGATGATGTCATGGTGGGCATCTGTTGTAGACTACCAGACCAGGAGGATGAGGTAAATGAAGCTTTCTTCAGACAACTAGTGAAAGTTTCCAGATCACAGGACCTGGTTCTCCGGGAACTTCAGTCACTCTGACATCTGCTGGAAGAGCAATATAGCAGAGCACAGACAATCCAGGAAGTTTTTGGAGAGTGTTGCGGACGACTTCCTGGTGCAAGTGCTGGAGGAACCTACTAGGGACCATGCTACTGTTGACCTGCTGCTCACAAACAAGGAAGAATTGGTAGGGGAATTAGAAGTGGGGGGTAATCTGGGCAGCAGTGACCATGAGATGGTCGAGTTCAGGATCCTGACAAAAGGAAGAAAGGAGAGCAGCAGGATATGGATTGTGGACTTCAGAAAAGCAGATTTTGACTCCTTCAGAGAGCTGATGGGCAGGATCCCCTGTGAGGCTAATATGAGGGGGAAAGGAGTCCAACAGAGCTGGTTGTATTTTAAAAAAAACCTTATTGAGGGCCCAGGAACAAACCACCCAGATGTGCGGAAAGAATAGGAACTGGCAGACGATCAGCTTGGAAGTCTTCATTGAGCTTAAATACAAAAAGGAAGAATATAAGAAGTGGAATCTTGGTCAGATGACTAGGGAGGACTATAGAATAATGCTCAAGCATGCAGGAGTGAAATCAAGAAGGCCAAATCACAATTGGAGTTACAGCTAGCAAGGGACATGAAGGGGAACAAGAAGGGTTTCTACAAGTAAGTTAGGCCTGGTCTACACTTACCTTGGCGATTCGGCAGCAGTCGACAGGAGATACGCAAGTGACGTAAATCACTTGTGTATCTCCCGTCTACTTTGCAGCTTCTCCTCTGCACAGCGTCCACACTGTGCTGCGTCGAAGGAAACAGCACTCCCTTCGACGCAGCGCTACGCCACTTACCGAGGTGGTTTTCCTGCGTCGCTTCCTGGATCGACTGAGCAAGTCTACAGACTGCTTAGTCGATCCAGAGCAATCGATGTAACGGCGGCGAATTTGCTGCCATCAGTGTAGTAACAAGAAGGAGGTCAGGGAAAGTGTGGGCTGATTTAGTAAGGGTTGGTCCTGCTTTGAGCAGGGGGTTGGATTAGATGACCTCCTGTGGTCCCTTCCAACCCTAATTTTCTATGATTCTAGGATTCTGTGAGAGTGGGGAGCCCAGCCCAGCCCTATTGGACAGAACGGCGCTGCTGCTGCTGCTGCTGCTTGCGCTAGCGCTCCAGTTGCTGATTATCTATGATTTTCAGTAACTGAATGTTTTCTCTGTTATGAAAGTCACTGCCAGGCAAAGCAACCCCACCTATGCTACTTTTTTTTATTCATAACAACGTCAGATACCTTTGGAATCAACTTATTTTTGAATAACAAAAAGTCCAGCCTGTCCTCTTTGAACTACCTCCATACATTGGCTTATCAATAAATCATTCAAATGATCTTAGTCATCTGCTGCAAGCCTGAGCAGCTACACTTTATCTTCACAATTCTGTTTTTAAAGTTACTTATTCATGGTTATGTTAATATTTATAGTGATGACATATTCAGAGTTCCTTTGGCCCCAGCTCCTTAAAGTAGAATTCAATTTCAATTTAGTATAATTGTTCTCTTATAACTTAGCTTACAGAGTGATTTCTGTTTATAAACAGGTGCTTATCTAGAAAGCCAGAATCAAAGAATTATCATTGCATTTGTACACCTACTGATATTGTGGATATCTATGTATGAAAGCAAAAATTAAAAACAGACCTTACAAAAATGCTGGTCTATATGGATGGAGGAAAAAAAGTCAGGCCAGCCCATTCTTCATCTTAATTCTGTTCACCATGAAGTAATCCATGCTTAATTCAAAGGCCTTATGGAGCGGACACATCTTGCTTCAGAATATTCTAGCTTTGGTGAAGTACAAGTGGGAACAAATTTGACAAAGTGCCTTCAGCTGCCAAACATTCTCTGGAATTCAGTTTTGGAGACAGTGTTTCACCCAGAATGAGTGACAGTCTTGGGGATAAAATAGCTAAAATTTACTTTAGTGGGAGATAAATCAGATCTATCTATTATTAGGCAATATCACTACGGAGAAGGTAGAAGAGAGATTGAACCAAATTCCCAGTTGTAAATTTACACCACTAGGGGTATGCTGACTTACACCAGCTGAAGATCTTTCCCTTTTGAAGTCTGGTAGTTAAAGCAAGGGATGCTGGGGATGAGAATTTGGGGGTCCAAATCCTAGCTGTGTCTGACTCACTCTGTGGCCATTCCAGCTCCCAATCAGGAAAAAACATCTTGTTACAACTATCTCACACAGAGGTGCTGGGAGGCTTAATTGATTGAATGCTTGTAAGGCACATGGAGAGCCATAGATGAATGGCATTAGGGAAGTGCAACACCCTATGAACGCTTCAAAAGAAGTATTTAACAGAAGGTGTCTCCAATGTCTCCAAAGTGTAATTCATTGTCACCAGTCTCTTAAAACTCCATGCTCAGGGCTCTCTTCTAAAGTTGAATTTGTGAGTAAGCATAAAACCGATTTGCCATGCTGTTGTCTGCAAGGTGCTTACCTCTGTGCCTGGTGAAAGAGGGAGGAAAAGAAAGGATGTGGTTCTGATCTGAAAATGTATTAAATTTACAGCATCAATTTGTGTAAAAGGGGATTATGTTGTTTAAATAAGGTAACATGCTATTAGCATCAAACTCAGGAATCCTCTCATATAGTTTTGAAATACGAGATATACTATTTTATTTATGTATTTCTGTTTCTCTCTCTATATATTGCAGCAAAATACCTTCAAATAATGCAGTGGCTGAAATTGATGAGATTATCTGGCGTCACAGCCCCTGCTGTGTGAACTCCCTCAAAAGGAGCCTTTGTTTCCATAGGCAACAGAGCTGCTGTGGCACTATGGATCAAACGCATCCGGATTTACTTTCATGCCCCTGAGGTAAACAGTTGCCTACTGCACTACATAAATACTGAAAGAAAAACTCCCTTGGTAAAAGACCTGACTAGCATGAACTGGGGGTAACTACAAGTTGCTCAGAAAAGCCTAAGTCAAGCAGCTCAGTGATAAAGGTTCCCTAGGAGAGTACTACATTCACTGCCATTTTTGCTATTTCTGTCATTTAGTGCTGTAACTTTTTGTCTGGTATTCACAGCCTTTATATGAGTTTAGAGACATGATAGAAAATCATTAAAATGATCATATCCTCCCTCCCCCACCTCCAAAGGTGGTAACTATCCTTTTCCAGAAATTTATTGCATGTCTTGTTATATCAAGTTTTGATAAGAGAATTATAAAATATTTCAGCATCTATTTGATCATAGACATACTTTAGTTTGTTTTTAATTGTAAGACAAAGTGGTACCTTTGTTAATAGAAATTGTTTGGGCATTATAATTAGCTGTTGCATTCATGTGAAGCCAGGTTTTCAAAATAATCAGTATGCACATGTGAGGCTGAAAGATCTCAGCACCTAAACCAGAGCCAGCCGGTCAAGCTCTTTTGAAAATCTCACAACTTTTTTCGATGCCTAAACCAAAACTGAGGTCTTCTGAAAATCTGGCCACAGTTGTGAATTCTGAGCCCTTCTATAAATTTTCAGCCACAGCCTCAGTATTTGTGAATGGAATTTCCACCTGTAGAATTGATGATGGCAGAATTAGCTGTCAGCTCACATTGCAATTACTCTGATTTGTGGCCACAACTGTAGATGCTAAGAGAGGGTGTGGTTTGTGCCCCCAAAAAAGGAAGGACCAGTTTTGACAACACTCAACTTTTAGGTTTAGTGGAAGTGCCTATACTTGCTGAATCATCTCTAAAATAAAATAAAAAACTTAGTATAAATGAATGCACATGATCAACTTGAAAAATATATAGTTGACTTATGATTGTCGTACAAGAAACATGAACCCTGCAGATCGTAGAGAAAAGTTAGTTAGATCTGAATTTGCTTATTCATCTGATTAAAAATGTCATTCTGTGCAATATATATTTATAATATTTTGCATTTTCTATTTATCTCATTTATGGCTATATTCTCTCCAAGTTAAGTTTTCACAGGTGCAAGCCATAGAGGCACCACATGCTTCAATGGCTCAACTGGGGCAAAACCTAATCCCAAGTTAAATACATAAAATTCTGCAGCTGTTGCTGTAAGAATCTTATTGATTGTTTTTTTTCCCCCAAAGGTGCCCATTGCCATAAAATCTGGATACTTTACATCTACAAAAAATAATCCAAAATTTCAGATAACATCTGGCACCTTAATATTAAAGAGACATTGATAAATATACAACCCATGGCTAAAAATGTTCCAGCACTTATTTTAACACTTGAAAGAAAAGTCAGAGCTTACTCTGTGCCTTGAAACTTGTGAAAGAGACTATCGGAGAGAGCAGGTTTCAGAGGCCTGGACCTTCCACTGGTAAAGCCTTTATGCCTTCCTTAGGAACCAATAGCAAGGTGCCCTAGAAATCTGTCACAATCTTGACTAGGCATGGAGCAATCTCTCATATAACTGAGTCCCATACCTCACTGGTCCCAGACATGAAGTTTTGGACACTTACCCAACACCATGAAAAGTGTCTCTGTTGAGACTTTGGCCCATTGTTATCATTTTCATAGGTCTCTATTTCCTCCTTTTCTGCTAGATTAACTTTTCTCTTCAAAATAGGTACTGGCAAGTGTTCTCTACTTTTCTGAATCTGGAAGAGTAATGGAAGGTAGGGTGGATGATCTCTTTGCCTCATTTATTCTCTACAGAGGAGGGGCCTTTGGAAGTTCCCATGTCTTGGAAATGTGGGGTGAATAACTTTGCTAAATGGAAATCCCCCTGGGCCCTCCCCGCTTTTCAAGGCAGAAAACCATGAATAATTATTGATGAATAGAATTCAGAGTAGCAGTTTGTTGAGGTTCGTATCCTAGTTCTATTCTACTTCTTTCAGTTAATATTAAAGCTTTTCAAGGTCAGGAATGACATACTGGTAATGATGAGCCACAGGTAGGCTTATGTTAAACTTGTCCTCAGTAGTCAGGTTAATCTTTTCATTTGTGTTTTCCCTGTAAATAAAGACACTGCCTGTGCCACAGAACTAATCTTCCTATTTACCCCCTCCTCCGTGGTCTATTTTTCTTAGTCTCACCCCTACTTTAAAAAATAGAAAATGTAACCGAGATGCTGTAATAAGCTTACATCCAGTGCTCTATTTAGCAAAAGTTAAAGCTCCGGGTATGTGGTGTTTTTTGGGAGCTGTGTTGATCCCAGAATATTAGAAAGTCAAGGTGGCTGAGGTAATATATTTCTTACTGGCTCAACTTCCGTTGGTGAGAGAGACAGGATTTTGATCTTACAGAGAGCTCTTTTTCAGGTCTGGAACTGCATCTCTTCCCCAATCAAATGATCTGGGGAAAAAGGTTTTCTGTGAATGGGGGGCGATCTCTTGGTTATTCTTTAATCTACATCTTCAGAGAATATATCCTAGCTGGGATTAACATTCTCTGGAGAACACTTATATTTGTGGTGACAACCAAAGTCAGAAACCTTATTCTGAAATGTTATTGCACAATGGAGTATCCCAAGTAGTGTTTCCAAAAATGCACAAAGTATTAGTTTCCAAAACAAGGCATAGGGACTGAATATTATTAGGGCATCTTGCATGCATCTCAGTGAAGTGACAGTCATGTCATACATCCATTTTGCTATTTTACTGCCAGTTTGTAGCATGCCTAAATGACACAGTGGCACTTCACTGCCAAGCATGCCATATGCCCTACAATACCCTTCTCAGTTAATGGATGGACAATTAAGTTTGCTGTATGTTTGCACATTGGGTATTAAACAGAGTCAAGAGAAAACTGTACTTAGAGCAGACAAGAAGGGACTCCTATGTTTTACTTTCTCCTTCTAATTTCCTATATTCTAGCTCAGTATATATACAATTCACATATTTACACTATTCCATTCTTTGGTCTTTGAAAAGCAGTAGTGGAGGTACAGAACATCAGTTTGCCACTAGCTGGAGTCTTTTGCATGTAACTTGCTCACCAAATATGAAGGCAATTGTATTGAGGTAGCCTCATGCTTTCCAATGTGCTTGAGGAGTTGCTTGCTTTGGTCTGACTGTCAAGAAAATGAAGCCATGCAAAGTATGCTGATGGGCAAATGTGTGCTAACAGGCTACTCTGCCTGGTTAATAAAAGTATGGGTGACTAAAATAATCTTTAGCACAGGCCACAAGGTGGGTGTGAAATTCTGCAAAAGTCAAACCAATTTGTTTGCTGGGAAGAATTTCCTTATAACTGTGCCCCTCACCCCCTCCTACAGTTCTTCCTTCAGGTTAAGTTTGCTTGCTATTTGATGCCATTAGACAGATACACAGGCTGCTTCCAACCCACCATAAGGAAAGTCCAGAGCTTATCCAGGCCATTATAAACACCTTTTGAATTTTTTTTTAAAGGCTCTTTGCTCTCAGAAGTCCCCTCCCCTTCTCTTGTCCCCTCTGAGCTTAGCTGTCTTTTCAGCAGCACAATGTAGTTCAATATTCACTCTCATTTTTTCATTTTCTCCTGCAAACATTAATGTAGGTTTCTGATTTCATTTTTTTCAATGGAAAGGGAGAGCTGGGAGCGGTTGTTGGCTGCAAACTGCTGCTGGAAGCGCAGCTTAACTTGGAAAGGGAGGGAGTGGGGACAGGTGAAAGGATAGTTTAAATGCAGACATTTCCTTCCCTCTAGTCCTTTCTCTCCTTCAGTTACCAGCTTAGTGATGGATTTAGGAATAAAGAGCCAGTATGCAGATAAACTGTCGGAGCTCAAAGAATGGAAATACAGAACTGCTAGAGAGGCAGGCAGGAGCTGGGCAAGTAGAAGGAGCAGAGAAGTCGCAGAGGCATAAGCACATCAGAGCATTTGGGAAGTTGAAGGTCCCTCTCCCAGCCTGAGCTGCAATCAGACAGAATTCTCTGCTCTCCGCCCTATAGGAGGACTTTCCAGGTTCCCTTCAGTTCCTGTGACCCTCTCCCAGTCTAGGGCTGGACTGGTGGGCACAGGTAGCCAGGGCAATACCCTTTGAACAGCAATAAACACTCTCTAAGTTACCAGATCCATTTATATACACACACTATGAAGGTGATGAGTGGTTGAATTTTGCAGACTGCCCCAAGCCTATGATTTGCATATAAAAATAAATATTGTTTTTATTTAGCTTAGTTTGTCATTATCCTTTCATAATGAATTTCAACTTACCCTGTCTCCCTTGCTTTTGTTGTTCCTTATCTTTCTTTTTCTCTACCCCATCCTTCTCACCCTTTCCCCCAACACTCGGTCCTCCATCGTTCTTTTTTTTCCAAGCCCTCTCTGGTCTCTCCTTCCTTCTTGACTTCCATCTCCATTCAGCCAATCCTTCCTGTTCTTTCACCCCACCTGCCCATCCCTGTTCTAACCAAACTTCACATTCAGTTTGGTACTTAAACATGTGCCTACCTTCAAGCACACCACAAATCCCACTGAAGTTAATGGCACTCCTGATGTACTTGAGTTAGTCAAGTGCTTAAGTACTTTGCTGTATCAGGGCCAAAAACACTCTTAAGGATCCAACCATGTAAACAACTTCCAAACATTCACTCACATTCTATTGTCCAAGAATGGACCAACCACATAGAATCATAAAACATTAGAGTTGGAAGGGACCTCAGGAGGTCATCTAGTCCAAACTCCTGCTCAAAGCAGGACTAACCTTAGCTAAATAATCCCAGCAAGGGTTTTGTCAAACCACAGTTTAAAAACCTCTAAAGATGGAGATTCCACCACTTCCCTAGGCAACCCATTCCAGTGCTACACCACCCTCCTAGTGAAAAACGTTTTCCTAATATCTGACCTAGACCTCCCCCACTGCAACTTGAGACCGTTGCTCCTTGTTCTGTCATCTGCCACTACTGAGAACAGCCTAGCTCCATCCTCCCTGGAACCCCCTTTCAGGTAGATAAAGGCTGCTATCAAATCCCCCCTCATTCTTCTCTTCTGCAGACTAAACAAGCCTAGCTCCCTCAGCCTCTGCTCATAAGTCTTGTGCTAATCATTTTTGTTGCCCTCCACTAGACTCTCTCCAACTTGTCCACATCCTTTTTGTAGAGGGGGGCCCAAAACTGGACACAGTACTCCAAACGCGGCCTCACCAATGCTGAATAGAGGGGAATAATCACTTCCCATGATCTGCTGGCAATTCCACATAGCTACTGTTTGTCCCTGCACACACCTCACTATCTTTTCCTCAGCTACATTAACTACACCATGCCTCACTATCGTGATTCTCTTTCTAAGATGCCGAGTACTTCACTTCCAATGATGGTAGTTGAACAGAGGGCTGTGTGTATGCTATACTAGCAGCTATTGCAGCTCTGTAGACCTAAACAACACATTTGTATGATATATGCATGTGCATCCGAGAGACCTGCATTCACAAAGCAAAAATATTGCTTTGACATTTAGCATGAGGAATGGCTAAAAGGGGCTTAAACAAAAGCTCCTATTTTTTACCATCTTCTCTAAGCATAATGTTGAAAGGATTCAGGAGAGCAGTGCTTGGCTGCAAGCCACCGTGCTAGAGCACCGCGTGCAGGAGAGGAAACTCCTGTGCAGCAAAAAGCTTCAGGAAGAGGCATAAGTGATGCCAGTGCTATTTCCATGGCTGATATAGAAGTGGATATCTTCTGCTCCGGCTCTGCATTGTCAGCTCCAGTGAGGATGCCTTACTGTCCATCACAGACATGATCAATATGTATTGTCCTCTCCAGCTTACGTTTTATTGTACATGCATTTTGTGCCATATCTCCAAAGTGTATGGGCATTTCGTGTTATCCTCTCTGCTGCCTTTTTGCAGGTTCTGAATGTGGCTAGGAAGGACTGAGAGTTTGCAAAGAGGCATAGGCATGTGGGGGTTTGCAAAGGCCCTGCATAAAATGGATTTTTGTACTAATTGATCCCTGCCATCACATTTCTATGCCACAGATAGTGAGGCTGTGATTTTTTTTTAAATCCCTTTAAAAAGCTATACTGAATGTGATTAGGTATACCTAATCAACTGAGTTCCAACAACAAAAATTAGAATGTGTGAAGAAAATAGAAGTTCTCTCTCTCTGTTTCTTTTCTTCTCTTTTCTCTTCTATCTGCTTCATTTAACTGGCTTCCTCCAGAAACTTTCTGGGTTTGAAGAAGACAGGAAGAGAGAGAGAAAAAACTATGGACTATTTTACCAAAAAAAAAAAATCTATTTTTATGACTCATCCAATGCGGGTGCATTTGTTTTATCTGAAATTCAGGACAGCATTAGCCTTGAGCAGCTCCTCTCTAGGGAAGAAATGGAGAGAGATTATATTATAATGTGTGAATCTGAGCAAATAAACTGAGATCATCCCTTGGAGGTGAGGGATGGGTAAATGTATGTGCATAGCAAAGGATCAGGGGGACTTCCCCCTTAAGTATCTGATGGATATTTAAACCTTAACTCATCTTAACAAAGAATTGTGCTGTTGAATTTCCTTTTATGAAACTAATTGCATATTTATCAGTGACACAACCCCTTGTGGACCTTGCAGGTTGTGCAAGGATGAAATCCATTTCTCTTAAAACCATTGCCCCAGCTTCCTATGCCATTTTCTCCCTCTTGTTTCCATCCTCACATGGCTCTCTATTTTGCTCTTCACTGTACATGCTCTGCCTGATATTTTCCCATTGTGGTCATCTGCATCAACAATGGGATGCTGCAAGAAGGGCCCCCATATGGTGGCGGGGGAGACTTAGGGGGCCCAGCCCAGGCTGCAACCCCCATTATCATGAGGAAAACATTTTTCATGGCTCATGATATTATATGTATGGGATGAGGGATTGTGGTGTGTGTGTGTGGGAGGGGACCAATGTTACAAGTTTGTATTGGGCCTGAAAAAATTATGGTTGGGTCTTGACTGCAAGTGAAAATGGAGACCATGCAAAAAAAAATTTTTTTTTTTCAGAAGACTCAATCAAGGCCCTATGGGAGGTGGGAAAGCAACGTATATTTATAAATCTTTTATATTAATTAATTAAACAACTGTCACTCTGTTCCACCAGAGTTAGCCAAAGGCAGCTATCCTTATCTACACCAATACATAGAAAGAAGCTGGCAGCTTCTAGGGCAATTCACTATGGAGTTATGACTAACACAATAATGTTAGGAAAATTTTTAGGAAGGGAGGTTGCTGCATTTTTTTTTTAAACTCACATCTCCCTCTTCCAACATCTCTAGCTTCAACAATCATTTGTTTCCTTCTTTTGCTCCCTTCGCTGCACCTTCTTCCAAGCCTGCCTGTTATGCCTGACATCTCCTCCCACTTCCAGTACGCCAGGTCTTCACTCCTTCATTCAGAAAGTGGCTAAAGACTCACTTCTTCTGTGAGACTCAAACAGAACAAGGAATAAATAAAATAAAATATCTATGCCAGCTCTTTCCCCATTTGTGCATCTTGCTTTACACGTCTGTGTTTTATCCCGCTGTTGGGTCCATGCAGATGGTGCCCTTGTGGGACACCACTGAGTTCAGCAGAATTCGGAGAAGCCATAAGGGTACATCACATAGATCAGATAGCAGAACAGGGCCCATCCACTGGAAGCCCACTGAGGCAGGGACTGTCCAAATGCATATTGTACAGCACCAACCATACTGTTGATGCTTATTAAATAATCATCTCCAAAACATGTTCCAACTTCCCAAAATTTCTAGCATTACATATGGTCCTGTCTGAGAAATTCAAAATGGATTGACTTATTTCTGGCAAAGTTAGGGATGGAGATCAAAATTGATCTTAAAATGGGTTACTAGCTTCATCTTTAGCTATGGAGAGAATAGATTCTTTTCATAACAGAGGCACATCAGTAAATTTGGATCACTCTGCTCCCTATTGCATTCACGACTGGTAGAGGGAAGTAAACAAGTGCATTATAGGCAAGCAGTGTGTTTATACAGATAGATAGAATAGGTAGAATATCTATCGATTGATCTATCGTTCTAAGAGTGTATTCCATTGCTCAAGAGTGAATAATATTATGGCCTAATTTTCCTCCCTAACCTTATTATACTTCTCTTCCCTTTCCCCTGCATTTGATTTATTTTTATTTGACAGATATTTGCCCTATCCTGGGGGATTATGGTAGCCTAACTTGACTGTCTTTTCATTTCTTTTAATGTCAACATGTTTCATTTTTCTGTGTGGAGAAATAAAGCACCTGAGGAAGTAGAGCTAGAATAGTAGCATTCCAAACACTGCAGTTTAACTCATTTAAAACAAGTCACAATGTTTTTTTAATAAAAATATTTAACCAAATGGACACTTTTCTTTATCTTATACACCCCCTCACCCCAAAAATCCAGATCAAGAAATGAATCCTTCTTTTGGTTGTGGATGATCTTATTTCATACATTGCATGTCATCATTAACTTTTATTAAGGCAAATAAATAAATAAATGGAGCATGGGGGCAATATGAGTATCAGTGCTGTGACAGAAATCATGCTAAGGTATAATGATAAATATATGAAACTGGTATTATTAGGTTGGGAAACAGTTCCGAGGTATGAGGAAAAATATTTATTCTGCATGATGAATAATTCACAGGATAGGGTACATATTTCAACTCATTTATTTATTTATGTATTTAAAATTGTGCTTTTTTTTTTTTGCTGACCAGAAATTTTTATGCTAATGCAAGAAACAATACAAATTCCTTAATTTGTTGTTGATGCTTTAAAAATATTGGTCTGTCAAATTCAAAATAAAAGCTTTATAAGTGTTTTAAGTATATCTTATTTCTTTACAGCTGCTGACTTATGGAACTGTGCAAGCTACGTATTACACCTAGGGTTTTTATACTCATGTTCTCTATATTACAACTGTCCAAAGTAATTACCTGTATCACGTCGTCAATAACATTCCGTTGCATTAAGTATAATGCACTATATGATTTGGGGTGATATTATCAGCCCTATTTATCTGCAATCCAACAGAACAACCTATTTCATGAAACACACACTATCATATTTGTCCTTTCATATAATAATAGTAATAATAAGATACAAAAAAATACACAGTTCCTATAATTATAGGTCAATAGGGCACCATACTTTGAACCAGGAAATCAACAGGGAGAACTGAGACAAAGACAAATGTAGAGCCTGATCTCCAGAGTTGCTGAGCAGCTACAACTCCAGCTGAGGACAGTGGAAACTGTAGATGCTTATCGCTTTTGAAAATAAAGGCATAAATGACTTGCCCAAGGTTATATATGCATCTATAGCAGAGGTAGGAGCAGAGCTCAGATCTACATGGCCCAGTCCAGTACGTTAATCACAACCTCATCCTTTCTTTTTAGTCCAGTCCAGCCTCTGGACAAAGATGCTGGTAGTAGTTTTTGTAAAGCGACTGCTCAGTGCGATAAAAATAAGTCTCCTCACAGGACTGCGGGCTTAAAACTTGCTGCCATATTTAACTGCATCACAATGGAATGTGGGGTGGAGTGAAATTCCCACTGACTAAAACAGGAAGTAAAGGAGGAATGGAGCATGACTCCATTCCATAATACCCATTAACACTATCATGACTACTTGACTACAGTGGTGCTCTTGGGAAGAAGTGTGAGAAGATGTGGATCTTGTCCATTTAACCCATCTTTTTGTAGGCAAATTTCTTGAATAACTATATTCCAGTTTCCATTGAGTCCCAGACGAAGCTTTGGTAAAGCAGGGTTCTCTCTGAAAACCCTCGTGACATTCTGCCAAGGATTTTAGGAGATGTCTGAGGAGAGCCAGTTGGGAGTATATCTATATAGATATAAAGATATAGATAAACAGGATTGGACATTGTGGTGATGGGAACAGTGGAAATATCTGAGATGAACAGTAGCTGAATTGGAGCCACTCTATAAAGTATGTTGAAAACTCTTTGACACCATAAAATTTCAGTATTTCACAGTAAAGGTTGTCTAGTGATGTGAGATTATTCCTCAAAATACAGCCCACTGGGCTGATCTATTGGAATGCACAAATATTAGGGGTTGGCAAAGTGGTTTGAATAAAAGAAGAACTACCCAGAACCTTTGTCCAAAACTCAAAATAAACACATTTCTTTTTAAAGTTAAAATTTGCTTTCTGATGGTAGAATGAAATTTCCCAGAGAAACCACCTATCATCCCCATCCCACAGCAGAGAATTTATAGGGAAATGTGTACATTTAAATTCAGTTTATCCTCACGCAGGGGAGAGGGATGGGAACCTAAGTTCCAGCTGCAACCTTTTTATCATGGTGTGTAGAGGTGTGATACCTTATCCACGCCTATAGCCCCCCCCCACACACTTCTTTTGAGTCTGTTTATTGGTGGTGATGATAGGGGAACTGGAAAGAACCAGACTTGACTTTCAGATGCCAGGCTGAGTTTTCATGTCTGGAAAGGGACCAAATTCTGCCCTTGGTTACTTTTCTGAAAACTCATGGAAATCAGTTGGTTATATGGGTGCAAATAAGGGTAAATAATGGCCCGAACTGAACATATTTGATATGAGAATAACTGAATGACAATAACGTTGACCTTCACGGTATTATTTTTACAGTCCTTTTCAGAGCAGGGTCGTTCTTTGATGCTTTTAAAATCTGATACCATTCAAAATTCCTACAAAACAATTGAAAACTTTTGGAACCACTCAGTCATTTAATTTTCAGATGGTATTTTAGCTCTTGTGTCCTCTCCTCTCCCTTCCACAGCCCTTTGTTTCACTTAGGAATTCTTGCCAGGTGATATTTGTGGTTACTTGTTATGTACGTTAAAGAAGACAAGAAATGTACATAATAAGAGACATGATCTCCTTTCATTCTGTACACGGAACAAGAAAAGAACAGAACTAATTGATGGTAATCAGATTTTAAAAGCTTCTGTCTTATAGCATAATAAAAATATTATTATTAGGGAACCAATCCGACAGAATTTTTCAAAGTTCTTTTTGAAATTGTCTTTGGGAGGTCACTGGGATTTTGTCATGAGTAAAGACTATAGGATCAGGCCCTAACCCTATAGAAGAACTGCATGTATGGAGATATGTGTAAAGCTAATCATGTGCATAAGGATTGGGGCCATAGTCTCTTAAAAGAAATTTAGAGCCTTTCTTGTGATTTATTCCTTAAATTTCAACGAGAACCTGATCCTAAAATGAAGAACTATGGCAGGAAATATTTCCCCTCTATTAACTTCTGTTTTTCTTGGTAAAACATCGTTATTTGTGGCATTTATATAATTATATTCCAGTGTAACTTAAGTATGTAATGACATTTCTCCAATGAAAGCATTTAAATAACTCAGGAAATTGCTTTACTGTTCTGTTTCCTGACTTAAACCCATTTTGTCATGTTCATTTTATTGTTCAATCCATTTGAACTCATCTTGACATGTTCCACACTATATAAAGCAAAATAAAATATTTACCAGATCACCTTATATGTGTAGATGTACATATGTACATGCTATACCATGGGGAACCTTATACATATAGAAAATATTTGTGTGTGCATGCATGCACACATCCATTCTTCTCAACTTTAAAACTGTTTTTAGCTGGTATTAAAAACAGAAACTCACAAAGCGAGAGAAAACCACCATGTGATTAGAACAAGAAAATAGAGGAATCTAATTACCTAGGAAATGGTTATAGAATAATAATTAAAAACACACAAAAATGTAAACGTTCATTTTGTTATAAAACCAGTGAAGCAAAATAAATTTAGTGTCTCTTCCATTCTACCTGACTCTGGATTTGAATTTGTTTTTTTTCTTGTACAACACAAAAGAGGTATTTTGTTTTGTTATATGAAATAAAATGATCTGATATAGGAGCAAATATTCCAAAAAGGAAAGGGACAATTTACCAGACCTGCTGTAAAACGGTTGCTTTCTCTTCTTTTACTATAATAATGTAGCTTTTGACAAGTTAATCTGTCTCATTTTGATACAAACATTTTCTAATGTGGTGGATAAAATTAAAAAACAAGTGCCAACTGACCGTCACAGGTGTAGTTCAGGTTTCTAATCTGATTCTGGATTCATTCTAGTCAGTGAATGGGGCTACTCATAATGTATGTCTAAAAATAACCTTTGCTCTTGGAAGACTTTTAATTTTGCTTCAGATAAGTCAGTGGAAAATACAGTAAACTGAGAACAATTAAGTTGGAGTTGCACAGTTATTGCAAGAATTAGAGTTTAAGAAACTACAGTAGAAATTGAGGGAGACAGACTGAATAGGGAGGTCAAACAAAGACACTTTCTTGTGATAATGAATTGCCATATGCACTGAAATTAATTGGAAGCACCTATGCATATCCAAAGGCAGAACTGGGTCTTAAGTAAATATTTCAGCAAAGAGAGGATTCCATCCATCTGATGCTTCACAGGTGGCATGGTGAAATACAGACCTGTTTGGTTGTGATCCTTATCTAGAGCTGGGTGAAAGTTTTTGGACAAAACTCGTTTTTCACTGAAAAATACGGATTTGAGTTTAATTTTTTAATCTGTCAAATCGTTTAATAGAAAAAACCCTGAAAAACTTGGAATGTGTCCATTTTGATGTTTTTTTAAAAGAAACGTTTAGATTTTTTAAAATTGGAAACAATTTTTTGTTTCATAATTTACTTCACTTTTATTTTAAAAGGTCAAAATTGAAATAATGTTTTATTTTGGGTCAAACAAAAAAAAGTTCAACCCAAATTATATATTTGTTCATCAAAATTTTTTAATTTGCTTTAGTTCTATATGAAATGATTTTATTTTTATTTTTCATTTCAGCCAGGCAACCAAAAAAATCAGTTATTTACACACCTCTACTTATCTCTGTATATAACTTCTATAAAAAATAAAGAAAAAAAAAGGGGCATGTGGTCATGAGTGTGTGTGTGTGTGTGAGTGAAATTAATCCTCAGATATAGCAGAATTATCCAGCTTGGCCTGATAGCTTATAATTGTAAGAGCCTTTTCTTCATAAAGTACTTAAAGTACTATGTATTCAAAGCCACATTCTTCAGCCCTTAACTGAACAAAACTCCTGTTGTGCTCAGTGGGAGTTCTGCTCAATTAAGGGCTTCACAACTTTTGTCTTCGGTAATACTGATGGTTTTGAGGTGAATATTTTGCTACTTTTAAGGTGTTGTAAAAATGAAGGGCCATGAACTTCCCTAAGTCTTCATGAGGATCTCCAGTTGACATAATTTGTAACCAACGTACAGGAGGGGCCAAAAAGGTAAGATTTATTCTGAGGCTTCACCTGGTTAAATGTTTAATTCTCCACAGATGTTTAAATTCAGCAAGAGAAGTCTAATTTGAACTTCAGCCTTTCCTTTGGTTTCTAAAAGATACATTCTGGTAGTTCTGCCATGGTTGTTTGGTTTCCATCTCTGTGAATTTGTCCAAATAAAACCAATGGATCAACTTCTGCACTTATTCTGGTTTTACACCAGTTTTAAATTCTTTTGCTTCAATGCAATTAATCCGGTAAGAGGAGAAACATGTCTATGATAATTTTACTTTTGCCCATATTGTGCACAGAATATATACTTCTAGGACAGTATAACTCATGCTATTTTTTAAATACAGAAGGGCCAGCCTAGTATTTATTTACCTGTAATAGTTATGGACCATCCTAATAACTGTAAATTGCATCTGATTAATAATGTTTTGCTGAAACCCCACAATCTCAATAATTAATCCTAAAGATCATTACACAACTGAGAATCCTAGAAAATATTTAGCATAGAAATACATGCTTGGATATAGAGCAACTAGGAAGAAAACCATGGTCAAAATTCTCTCGACACTCAGGAAGTTTAATTGAGAATTGATTACTTGATAGATAATGCTGATTATTTGTTGTTAATGATAGTCAGGGTTGTTGAAGGTAAATATGTGCCCCATCAAATAATGTACATGAGTTTTGTTTTATAGTGTCATATATTTCGTCATTGGTTAAACAAAAAAGGTTCGTTGAAAAAAATGTCACTTTCCTTAAAAATTTAAGAAATGCAAGATATGGAATAGGTTCTAATTCTCCACATCCCAATACTAACTGTTTTGAGTGAAAAATGAACAAAATCTTACCCATATGATATACCTGGCATATATTTATTACAACAATCTTGGGAAGCAATTTCCATTTAGATGTGTTCTCTCACAGACTGTATTATTAAAAAAGTTAAGGTGAAGAGAGGATCAAGATTGGATCTTTCAAAGATGAAACTAAAAAAAAAAATGTAATGGAGCAGTGTAATCTACTCAGAGCTGTCAGAAAATAGCCCACAACATTTACAGCTAGTATACAGAAAGCTGCCAATGGGCATTGATGGTTTCTATGCTCTCGGTTTTTATGAGTTTTGAATGCTTAAGGGCTATGTAAGATACAACAACAAACAACACTTTCCAGGTGTAAAGGTGGAGAGGCTTTAAAAGGACACACAAACAGACAGTCACAGACAGGATCTAGGTAGTCTGACAAGTGCATGCAAATCTTCAAAGTTCTCATAGTTTGTATGTGTAAAATTGAGTCTATATTGATTCAGGAAAGAAGGTTGCTTAGGAAGAACTACCACATTATCCATTGCTACCCATTTTGAGTCAAAATGCCTGTTGTTGAAGATCTAACTGCAGTTAGTGTTTGCTGTAGCATATGTGTAGTTGCATATAAGTTTGACAGAAACTGAAATGTTACAGTTCACTCTGGACAGTTTTTCTTCCCTTAAACAATTAGAATTTCCTAACAGAAATGGCACAGAACTCATTTTGTTTTCAAATATCAATCATGTTTTCTAAGATCTCTGAACAATCAATGTCAGTTACATTCCAGGAGTTCAAAGTCCTCCATTGGCTTCAGAAGGGTTCAGATCAAGTCCTTATATGGTGGCTTATTTTTGGTGGGGCACCTTTAAACCCAATAAGGAACACTGTGAGTCTTTGCATCCAGGAAGTAGCAGAAGTGATTTAGAAATGCCACACAAGTCTTTTTGCTCTGGGCAGGCCATCTCTGGAGACCTGAGTATGATAAAATGATCCAGTTGTGGTTAGTTGCTCTTGGGACGAGTCAACTTGTTGGTTATAGGGAAACAGCATAATAATAGTCTCTCAGTCTGTGTGCCAATTGGCTGTAGCCCAGTCTGGGCAAAACCTCTCCTTCTATCCCTCTCCCTTCCACTGAGCTACAAAAACTGCACACGCTCAACAGTCGATCTCTATGAGAAGCTAGGATGACTTAAAGAGGCAGTCACAGGACACCGGTCAGTTAGAAAATAGTGCTTGGAATCTGTGTAGTTTTAACAGAGAGGAAACAGGCTCAACTGGGGTAATGTCAGAGTTGACACAGATTGGAACAAGTGAAAGGATGCTGGTGTAGAGCCTCCTTTGTGTAAATTGCTACAAAAATGGGAGACAGGTGGTCCAAGGGTAGAATTTAGCAGAGGAGCCCTCCAGGGACAAAGATGTGATGGCAGGTAGAAAAGAAGGGGAAAAAAATCAAGACAAACACAGGGTTTCCAGCAGTTGTTCAGTCATCCACTTTGAGAGTATTCTTATGAGAATTGCTTATAATTGTAACCCATATTTCATCTACAGAAAGCACTGAGCATTTGAGATATGATGAAGCTGCTGAGGCATGTAGTTGTCAGTAGATTGTGGTAACGTTGCTGCAATTATGGCAAGTCCCACCTGACTGCCATTGCTCAGCTACTTTGAAAGATTTATGTTGATTTCTCCAACCTACCTGTCAACTTACCCAGCTGTGCAGGAATCATAATTACATATGTGTAAGTTCCTTCTCCAAAGCTTCTCAATATTTTTAGAGGAACATCCCATTCAAGATAATTATTATCCTCATTCTCCAGAACGTGTCTTCCTTCATGGAAACGGAGCACTGGAATGGACATCCAGGGCCATCCTGTTCAATCCCCTGCTATTGCAGGCAGTCCCTTTGTAGACCATCGTTCCCCCCTTTTCCATACATGCACCAAGCAGAGAATGTGTATGCTGCTAGACTCTGGGTAGAGACTTTGGAGTGGAGAAAGGAAGGGTTTCTCCTATGCGGAAAGTGCTTCATTGTGCAAAGCATCATTACACTCCACTTGAGGGACAGCAAGTTTAAGAATAGCACATCCATTGAAAAATGCAAAGGGTAACCAGCATGCAATTATGCCACATTGAAATTAGGTGGAACATGCACATAAACATAACGTTGTTTAAATTTTACTGCTTGCAATGCGAGGGTTTCTGATGAACTGTAATTAGAGTAGGAATAAGGCAGGGCTAAGTCCCAGGCATAAATTAGACAAGAAGCTCTACTCAATGCTGTTTTACAATAGAACCCAGGGGCCACTTCAGATAGCCAAGGATCAGCTGGATGCAGAGACATCCCAGGCCAGCTCCTGTAGCTTGGGTGGGGTGTTACAGGAATCACAACAGCAGCTGTCTTGCCCAGGTGTTCTCCTGCAATGAAGAAATCCTCCACCAGTTTGATCTGCTATGTATAAGCCTATCTTGTATTGGCCTAGGAGATTTAAACTAAAAACACCCATATTTTGAAGGTGTATAAATTTAAAAATATTTGAAATGCAGTAAACTCCCAAAATATTCACGTTGGAGTTGAGAACAGTTGTATGCCAAATTTCAGTTATGAATTAATTTCAACAGCTAAGCTGTGACTTCTCCAAATGGTGTACAAAGTGCCCTAAGTGGTTGTATTCACCCTCTTTTATAAATTAAAGAGACCAGCTGCAGACACTGAAATTAGACTCCGGACTTTACATTTACTTTGTTTTATTAAATAAAAAGATGTCTAAGGTTCCATCACATGGAGATACAGACTACCATTTAGAATGAGTGATTAATAAAAGCTTTACATAAATCCATAAAGGGAAATTGGAGTCAAATCCAAATCCAAACACAAGCCCTGTTTGCAAATTATAACCCAAATCCTAATCCTTCCGAGATTTGCCCATCTCTGTTTGAAACTATATTGTTGTTGTTTTCCAAACAGATTCTTTACGAGTTTTTTGAAGATGTTTAGAATTGGTTTGTCTCTCAGTTGGACTAATTTTCAATACAGTTCTTCTCTGCCTCCACCTACAAAAACCAAACCTTTAAAAACTACTATAAAGTCAGCACCAATGTTAATGTTATCTTCACCTATCCCGTAGTTAAATGCAAATCTGCACGTGATATATATCCTTATCATGACTGAACTGAAAATTGTGTATTCACTAGAAAATATGCTTCTGTCCATACTCTACTGCAGAGCTTATGCTTATATAATAATGCAAAATGCAAAACCTTTATGCTTCTAACTTTAGACTAGTTATCCCTGTTCAGAATTTAACAATGCCATATAGTGCTTATATCCTGCATGAATTCACTGCATATTATAATTGATGCAATATATGTTGTATGTGAAGCTATTAGCTGTGTTAGCATGGATCTTCTCTATATGTTGTATGTATAGCCATGGCCACCTCCCCCAGCCCTCCATGTAGGATTCTGTAAGGGGAAGCTTGCTCGTAGTTCTGTCTAGAGCCTTCCTGACAGAGGTTGCCCAGGAGATATGATGAATCTGTGTGGTGGGAAGCTGAACTGGTTCAGGTTATATAGAGCTCTTCCTGATGCTACCACCTCTGAAGCCAAGAGCAGATAGTTCAGAGCAGTGATTGAGGAATGAAGAATCCACCAATGCCTGCCTCTTTTGGTAAATTGTATGGGGGAAACAAGAACATGGTGAAAGAAAGATATTGGGTTTGGAGCTGTTGCTGTCAGTGGTTGATGGTATATCACTGCCAAATCATAGCTGGGGAGAGTGTCTGTAGGAAGGCAGAGTAGGTGCTGGGACAATCCAGAAAAAATGGGGGCCAAAAGTGGCTTTATGCCACCTTTGTGCCCTGTAGATTCTGGGCTGCTGTAGAAGCTAAAGTAGTTCCCAGCATCAGGTAGAGAAGTCAGCAGCTGTTCAGAATTATGTCAATCTATCTCAGGTCCTCTATGGACTATGATATAGGACAGATACTCCATAGTGCCATGTGTTACAGATCCTTACACTACTCCACCTTTCTCCTGGGTTTGCAGTTGGGACCTCACAGGATCACTAATGTCAGCCAGACACCATGCTGTGCCAAGAAAGTCTCTCCCATCCCCATATGGCTTGTTAACAGCACCTTTATGCTACTGGAGTGTTGTACAGTGGCTGAAACAGGCCCTTTAAAATGACAGTTTGGGGCCTCTAACAATCATTGTTTCCTTTAAAAGACCACTGGAACACAATGGACCACTGTGATTTTCTCAATTGCAGCAAGTATTTTCCCAAGGATGGTGGTTCCAGTCTCAAAACTGGTTCTGTACACTAAATCTCACCAATATCTCTTAAATAAACCTCATCTGAAGTTTCTAGGACAAGTTAGTTTGAGATAAGATAGGGCAAAACATGTCTGAAGAATTTTCAAAATTTGATTAGATCTATTTTTTCTGAGTCTCATATCTCCAAAGTGGACCATTCGAGTCACTTCACAATAAGGTAAGATCGCTGTCCATACAACAGAAAGGACCTTTTTAAAGGATGTTGGGATGGAGAACTAGGCACAAATATGTTGATAATAGAAATCAAATCTCTCCCTTAACAGGGTAGAGCAAACTGCTTCTCCATGTTTCAATACACTTAGGTTTGGCATAATTCAATGTTTATTTTTGTATAATTTCAATGGATAATATCATTCCTTGTTTGTTTTTAACCATTTTTTATTTTTATCAACTTAAATGTTCATAGTTGTACAAAATCATGGGTTTTAAGCCTTCTTAATTTTTTTATCAATTAAAATTAAAATTTTCACAGTTGTAGAAAATTATGGGAGGGTCAGACAGTGGAAGCAGGGTCAGACAGTTATTTAATGACAGATGTTGAGATTCAAAAAATTAAAGCTTTATATCTGTTAAAACGCAAATTGTTAACATTACATGTCAAAATATCCTTAAATCGAACTCTAATAAGTTCTCAAGTAGCATCTGGCAGACTTGCCTATCTGTAAATTTTCATTAATATCAGTTAAAGTAGTTTTTCATCAGCTTGTGTGTGTACAGTGAAAAATTGTTACTGACATTTTCCAATAAAAATCATATCCTTCCAAGCATATATATACACACACACACACACACACACACACACACACACACACTGTGTTTAGTGCTTTAAGATGTAGGTGTCAAAACTCTTTACAAAAGCAGGTAATTATTATTATCCCAATTCAAATGGGGAGACTGAGGCAGAGAGTGAGCCGAAGAGCCTTACCAAGTCACATAGTAGGTTAGAAAGAGACAGAAATATAGCTTCGGTTTCCTAAGTGCCGGTGTAGTGTTCTACCAACTAAACAGCATTCTCTTTACATGTAAGTGTATTGTATTAGTGTAGACAGACCTCAGACAAATTCAGTTGGCTGTTTCAAACTTAGCCCATTTGTCCTCCACATATAAATGATGCCATCTTTCAGATTTGCTTATTCTGTCAGAGTTTCAACCCCTGGTGAAATAGTTATAATGCTATGATGTCACTAAGATACAAAAGTGTATGTTTTCAATGAAGAAGCTGAAGATATCAACCAAAATATTTAATAGTGTAGGCATAACTTTTAAATCATGACTTGGAAGAACTCCTTAAATAACTTTAGTAAAATTGCCAAAGCAGCCTCAATGACTTGATTTGCCAGTGGCACATACAGTAGGTAATTTAGGAAGGGCTAATTTAAACAGAGCATTTTTCAGCTGTGTTTGTTTTTAATTTGTGAGAGAATTTAGTGCTTATCAAAGCGAGGGACTAATAGCTCTGGCTCAAACCAAGCTTAAGGTGAGCAGGAACTTTGCAATCATCTCCATATAGCTCTGCAAATGCGTAATTCCCACTACCACTGCAGTAACTCTCAAACATCTCTGGTGCAGATGTTGCAAATTGTGGCAAACTACATGATGGTCTTTTCTTGTGGTTTTACTTTATTTAGTTCAAAGGAAAAAAGGAACAAAGAAGAGACTGTTCAGTGATTGCCACCTTATTCTAGTCTACCTAATTTTATTTAATCTTTAATAGAATGACCATTTACTCAACTGTAGACTTTGAGTGCCTGATCATTATGTCCATGGCATTCCCACAAAGTAGCCTGCATTATGACATCTCTAATCAAAACAGTGTTAGATTTTGTTTTGTGCATTAAGCAGAGGATAAGAGGTTAGAAAAGGTATCAGTCCTACCCTCTGCATTTGTGCCTGCAATTCTTTTGTTTTGTTTTGCAGATGGCACTAACTATTAGGTAGTTAGATGGTAAGTATCCAATATGCACATATGCTTACAGTGTGAATTAAGGACTTAACATGAATAAATCGTTGCAGGTGCAAATTTAGAGGCTATTTTTGAAAATGTAGCTCATAGGTTTAATCTTCATTCCTTGTGATATGTATAAATAAGGAAACGGATGAGACAATTATCTTCATTATCAGGCTTGGCCTACTTTAGGTAGAACTTTAATCCAGTTCTCCAGCGATATCAGACTAGTTCACTGACCCACTAAACTACCTAATCCCATTTCACTTCCATTGTAAAATTCTGACTAAACGAGAACTAATTCCCTTAATGCTGCTTTTTCCTATTGGTTTTTCATGTTACTCACATTCAGCAGTTTACAAATAGAAGTTTACTAGATTAGTGTTAGAAAATGTTTGTGTTAACATAATTTTTAATGCAGATGTCCCAAATTATTTTGCTACTTACACTGGGTGTATAAAGCAGGAAAACTCAATTTCTATAGAAACTATATTATGGGATGCATATTCTGACTTCTAAGATGCTCTGCGTACTACTTCTTTGAATTAAAGACCAAGCAAAAAAACTTGAGTGTTTACTCAAGAATTTTTTTAATTGAAAAATGATACTAATTATATACAGAGATAAAAACAATGTATCAAGGAAAGGGATAATTTTTGCTTGAATCTCCTTTTTCAAGAATGTTTCTAAAGCCATTCTGTTGACTTTAATGATTGTTAAATATTTAGAATTTTAATGTAGGAGACCAAATAGAATAATGCATGAAAGCAATAAATAAATAAGTAGACAAATAGAAATGCTAGACAGATAGATAGTGGAGCTTTTACTTAAAGATCGACCGATTGGCTTGGAAAAAACATTTTAGTTCCTTTGAAAGTAAAGATATGAGAGTGCATTTGCTTGGCTTGCATTATATAGCCATCAATGATGGCTCAAATACTGACTGTTTTCTGAACCTAAAAATACCTAGGTTTTATGTAGTGCTTTTTATCCATAGATCTCAATGCGCTATACAAAGGAGGTAGTTAACTTTATCTGCCCCTTCATGAATCATTCAACCAAGGCAAAGTGTGATGAAATGGCTTGCCTGAGTCATCCACTAGGGCTATGTCTACTCTGCAAAAAGAAAATACAAAAAAAGATGCAGCAGCGAGTTTCAGAGCCTTTATAGACTCAGGCTTGTGGGGCTCACACGATGGTGCTAAAAATTGGAATGTAGACGTTCCTGCTTGGGCTGGAGCTAGGTCTTTGAAAGCTCGCGAGCAGGTGGGTCTTAGAGTCCAAGCTCCAGCCTGAGTGGAAATGTCTTCGCTACTATATTTAGCACTGTAGAGCAAGCTCAAGTCTGGACACTCAGACTCCGAGACTTGCTCCTGTGTGGTTATTTTGCAGTGTAGATCAGGAATACAACCTAGGTTTCCTGCATTCAGTACCCCATTCATTGGGACACACTGCAAAACATACATTAAGGCCAGAAGGGAACATTAGAGTAATTTGGTCTGACCTTCTGCATTATGTAGCCTATAGGTATAGGTATTTGCTATGTAACTCATAGATATAAGTTAAGGCAGCAATGCAATGAACCTACAGGGCTCAGAGCCTGTAAGAATATAGGTTAGCTAAACCGAGGCTGAGTCTATACTGATGGTGGCAAATTTGCCGCCGTCAGATCGATTGCTCTGGATTGACTGAGTGGTCTGTGTAGACCGGCTCAGTTGATCCAGCAAGTGACGCAGGAAAACCACCCCAGTAAGCGGCGTAGTGTTGCGTCAACACTGTTCCTTTCGATGCAGCGCAGTGTGGACGGAGTGCAGAGGAGATGCTGCAAAGTCGATGGGAGATACGCAAGTGATTTACGTCACTTGCATATCTCCCATCAACTGCTGACGAATCCGGAAGGTAAGTGTAGACTGGGCCTAAGAAGCCACAGTATAATTAGTTAAACAGGAGTAACCCTAGATCATAAGATACCACAAGACAAAATGCTCTAATGACTAAACTGCTGACAGATAACCACAAGATGCTAGTTTATAGCAGTTTGGGATATTTTAAAGTCAGGAACAACAGGATATATCTGACCACGAGAATGTCGTGGACTAATGCTTATGGACTTATATGTTATGAACTGAGGTGAATAGACTAATAACCTATAGGAGAAGAAGGGCACCCTACTATTAGTAGAGTGAGAAAATATGAATAAGGAAAAGGGGATGAAACCCCTATCGAATATGCATTAGTCATGGTGGCATCTGTGTAACACATAATAGTCATATCCCGATTTGTGTCCATTCGTGGAGCTCTTGGGAGATGCCAGGATGATGACCACTGGTGGTGATGACAAAAAAGATGATGACGAAGATAATAACTAACCCTTCAGGTTATTCTGCAAGGGATGGTGTGAGTATATGGATGCTTAGATGTAAATTCCGTATTATCCCCATCTACCTTGCTAGGTTGGAGTGTTTGTAACTTTGCTAGCTGTATTAATAAAACTACTGCAAATTCAAAAGGCTTTTCCTAAGTGTGAGTGTTCCAACCATGCGTGTTGGAGTTCCCAACTGAATAAGAATTTTAATAATACTGTGCCTGATCTAGTGACAAGAACCTACCAAACCTCAGGGTGTTAATGGGGAATTTTTAAGTAATCAGTATAATAAATATACAATCACACAGACCATAGAATTTTACCAAATGGTTCCTGTATCATTCCCACTTTGGTTGAGCTAGAGCTATATTTTAGAAAGACATCCAGTCTTGATTTAAAGACGTAAGTGATAGTGACACTGCTTGGTAAATTCTTCCAGTGGTTAATTGTAACTGAAGTGAAGGGCCTAACTGTAGAAACACGTTTTTGAAAAGTTTAGCCATAATGTGTATACAAATGGTACATATTTGGTTTGTATCCTCCGGTCCACCCCATCATATGATGCTTGTCGTCTTAGATTATAAATTCCTGGAGGCAGGGACTTTCTTTCTATATGTTTGACCAATCCCTAGGACAATAGGCCCTTATCCTGATATGGGTCTATAGTGCTACTGCAAATAATAAAAAACAGTGTAGATACTGGTTAACCCTTGACCTTGAATGTTCCTGACACTACAAGCAAGCAGGGAGTGATGAATACAAGCATACAAGTGGGTGAAAATCATTGCGAAGGTTACTGTGATATAATTTTAACTTGCAATAATCAGTTACATATTTATTAGCTTTTTTTATAATTGTAGTTTAAATTGCAATTTAGAGAGTTATCAGTAGGGAAGCACTATTGCTCCTTTAACTTTTGTCCTATATGCCCTTTTGAGACGTGATCACCACTTGCCATATGCCGAAGTTTTGGAAGCATTGGGATTGGTTTTAAACACAGACTGATAATTAAATACTCAGCTTCTGCTTAATCAAGATTGCATCTCAGTTCACCTATGGGAGTAGGAGTGCCAGACTTCTGGAGCGAGCTGTGCTTCTTTCATTACTCTGGGAAGTGCTGCCTGAGTGTTGTCTTGGACATACTGATCTGAAAAATTATGCTTCCCAGTGACATGCAGTATCTCCAAACCATGCATTTGTGTTGGAAATGGGTGAGGAAGTCAATATAAACAGCCTACTCAGAGATTACTCAGTTCCTTTGGGCTTAGTGGGAGGAGCTATTTAGATTTTATATAGTTAACATTTAATTTATCAGAACTGTCATAATTTATAAACATGATTTTTCTTTCCTTTCGATTTACTCGCTCTCATTTTGGAGATATTGTCATATTCTGACCAGCAGATGATCTTCATTGTTCTGAGTATTGATTTTCCTAAAAGACAATGTACTGTAAGGGAATAATATTGATTTGACAGAGAGATGGATCTGGATGTTATAATAGGTCTTTTCCTTCTCTAACATGTATGACTCTACGAAACCATGGCCTAGGGATAGCAACCTGGCTACTCTTCCTTTTCTTAGTTAACCTCTGCCAACTTTTTAATATAGTTTCTCATGTTTGTCATATGAATTAGTAATTAATGTTATCCTATTTCTCATGTTATTATGTTCATTGAAATGACATAGAAGGAAGAGCATTTAAATCTACAGAGAATTAATTAGCATGTAATTTTCAGTATACCATCTAGTGTTAATTAGCAGTTAAACCATCTTCTTGTGCATGACCTGATGATTTAAATACAGTGTTCTGTTACAGCAACCCTGGAGGAAAGTAACTTGAAAGGGTGTTTTCTTCGTGAATCTGGAACTTTGTGCATCAGCTCACTTACTGCTGCACAGTGTTGAAGTATCAGATCTTTTTCTCAGCCTTTCAAAAATATGAAATTCTACATATCAAATCATGACAGACAATCAGTAATGGTGGCACTAATCAGATAAAAAGAATGTTATATGTTTCTCTGGAATGGCACCATTAAATCATCATAAAACACGAGGGGTCAGATCATCAGCTGGCATAAATCAATGTTTCTGCAGTGACTTGAGTGAAGGTGTGCCAATTTATGCCAAATTAGGATCTGGCTCATTGAATTCTAGAAATACTAGAAGGCAAAGTAGCCTAGTATGCCTGCGCTTTTTTAGATATCATTTGTCTTTTTTTTTTTCCCTTCAGTTGCCTTGCATGGCACCTTATTACTTATTTTTATTACCTACGTTATAAAATGATTCTGACCAAGTTCTCTAGTTGTGCCTCCTTTCCTCATTTGTAGGTTACATCCCCCAAATTTTGGTATCTTTATCAGTATAAAAATATGTAATGCTTTATTAACTTTATTGAGCACTTTCATTGTTTTGAATACATTGGTTAGATTTCTTTGAAGTCTTATTTTCTAGCAAGTCCAACTCCCTTGGCCTCTACTCATAAGATTATTCGGAGCAGGTATCCCTTTTGTTGTCTTATGTTGAGTACAGTCTTACACGAGTCTTAGGGAATTTTTTTACTGCAGTTAAGTGATGATTTAATACTATAGAATCAGGTTGTTTTGTATACCATGAGACTGGGAGACAAAACCAAGTAAGGAGTAAGTCTCTGTGGTGTTGCCTTGACATCTTTGGAATGGGAGAATGTAATGTGAAAGATGAGAGACTAAAAAAAGGAAATACAGTACACTGTACACAAGTGGTGGATTTTTTTCTAGAAGGTTTAAAACCTGTTGGATGCCCACTCATTTCTGAGGCTGGTGGGTGTAAAACCTTTTTAATAACCATGACCACAAGTCTTCTTAGCTAATCTGGACAGTTTTGACAAAGGAGGCATTTGAATAATAGTCCTGGACTACTTAGTTTGTTCGATTCACAAAGGAACTCCCTGCTCACAACACAGTAAGTGTGGACAGCATCCATCCTGAATCATCATGACTGACAGTTTCAGACCAGCTGTAAATGACTGTACATACAGTGACTGTTATTTCTGCTGTTTGTGATGTATGCAACCGTTTTGCACATGCGCTCTAACATGCAAAATCATCCATTAGTCTGTGGATGGTTCTAATTAGCGAGCATTGTGTTTGGGTAGTTTTGGATTTGAAGCACTACATGGTACATTAGATCTCTGAGGGAAAACGGATGTGAGGAAATCAATTAAAACTAGGAGGATTTGTTGAGTCAAATAGCCTTTTCCTGTTCCTAAAATTCCTTGTGTCTTAATTTGATCTGACCAAATAATTTGCAGGAATAATTTGCTAAAGAATTTAGCCTTTCCCCCTGGTTTGTTACTTCTGTATTGTCTCTGAGCAGATTGTAATTTCTTGCAAATTTAATAATTATTCAAATTGAATAATTAAAAAAAAATCTATGGATTGATGGTCAACAGTTTACTCTTTGTATGCAGTACCTGATATTCGGTTAGTTGTTAGACTGTTTTCAGTGGAAAGGAATTAAGAAGTCTCTGGACCTGGATTCAGATTTAGGTAAAGATTGGATTTTGAGGTTTGACAATGAAGCAGGATTTATATCAAATGTGCCAGAGTTGTGCAACTTGTTTAAATGAATGTTTAGCTCACACTATCAATAGTGAGACTAGATCTGGAAAACAGGTCCCTTCTAGCTTTAAATCTAAATTAGAACCAGAAGCGTAGGGAAGATTCACATTTAGGGGTTTAAATTCAGGGTGGTTTGGATTTGAAATTTCAAGTTAACAGACCATATCTCCTATAAATCAACATGCTAGGTGAAAATTATTTTAAATACAATGCACTGGAACAGTTTACTAAGTGAATGTTCTAAATGCAGCCTCCTTTGAAGCAGAAAGAGCTAACAAAGTGTGCTTGCTGTCTAAAGTTCACCTTAGTAATGTGTCACAGACAAAGCTGTAGAGACATGACCATCTAAGATGGGGTTTAGGAGACAAAGTCTTCTCTGGAGGGACTTCATGCTGTCATAAAACATTTTTTAAATATGAAAAATGGACTGAATAGCTTTATTTTTTATTTGTAGTTTTAGAATTTTAATGTGAATAAGGCTCCAGAACATTTCTGAGATTGGAGCCTGCATTCTAAATCCTCTCAGATGACTTGGAAAGCGGACCTCAGTTGTACCCGCATTACATATTTAAATTTAAACTTTTGCAAGATAAAGGAAATAAAATAAAATGTAAGACTGATGTGAAAATAGACAATGTTTGAAATACGAATCGCATCCACTCCCATGGTTTTTTTAAAAGTCATAGTCACATTAGTTTTAAATTGCATTTTGTATGTCTGAATCTGTCCTGTAATAGGTGAAGAGGCATGAGGAGGTTCAGTCAGGCTAAACAGTGCGGAGCCTGGTGTGCTCGTTTACAGCCATTCATTAGCATGTAAGGTGACACTAGCCCAGGTAAATTATTGTTCATGATACATTTCATAGTAAAAACATTTAAAATATGATCACATACCTCATTTTTTTTTGTTTTGGTCCTCCTCTAGCTTGAAAATGGTTTACTGGCAAGGTTTAAATTATGCTGAAACCTATCTCAATAGACTCCGTAGTAGGTTTACTGAGATGGTCCCTCTATTGTCCTTTTGATGCTCCTTCCCCTTGAAGAAACCACTGTAAAAATGCTTTGTAATTACTTCCATCCCCCAAGACCCTAGTCACCCTTTGTCTGGTGCTTAGAGACCATATTATGGGATGTGTGATTGCAGAATCTTGACTCAGTCACTGGCAGTGGGAATTAAGCTCACCGTTTCTAGGCCAAGTAATACAATAATGTGTAAAGATGCAGTGGTAGCAGCTTTTATTCATCTCTGGTTTCCCCTCTGTTTATCTTTTTCATGACTTCTCTCTTACTTCCATAGGCATCCTGGCACCTGTGCTTTCAGTAAAACCTGTTATGGCTTGTATGAGTAAGTAGCGTAAATATGGGGCTGCTTGGAGCCTTATAAATCATTATCCAGGGAGAACAGAGTAAGGTTGGTCCGATATGCTTTATTCATCATTATGCGATGGAATGTGGAGGGAAGAAAGGAGAATGCTGCAAAGAAAACCCTCCTTTGATATGTGTCTAATGATCCAAACATACCGCTCCCTAAAGTTGAAGTCATCGCTTTATATTCCTTTGGTGTTCAGCATGCCAACAGGGGGCATGATGAATTCTTTTAGTCTAAATGGGAATGTCTTATATTATCTGATCAGCATTCAGTTGCAATCTGGCAATCATTAAAGTCTACATATTGTAAAGTGTTTCTGGTTATATTTTTAACTTGATTCCTGGAGTTGGAATCAAACCACAGTCTTCTAAAGTGCCAGTTTGTACATCACATACAGACTTCTCAAAGGGTCAGTGAATTATAGCAATTTATGTAACTGACTAAGGTAGATCTGCAAAATGAGATGATGCTACCGGGAGAATTTGGACCCAAGAAACATGTATGCAAGTGAGTGTAAGTGGTACTTTGGGAACGAGGTGGGTAGGACTCCGTGGAAATGTATTTTAGTCTTATTATTTGTATAGAACTATAAGTACCTTGCAGGGTGGTCATAAAGGCAAAGAATAGTGGAGAAGCTTGCATGTGTCTTTGTTACATCTGAGCTGTGAATAAACAGAGGGGTGTTTTGTCTCCTGGGATTCAGCACCCTTCACCAGCCCTATACTCATTTAAAACATTATTTTTGACAGAAGAGAAAAAAAGACAATGTAAACACTTCACAGAATAAAGAATCTAGCAGCTGAGGAAGTTGGGTTTTCTTAAACCTTTGAAAAGTTAGAAGCTGAAACTTAGGGACAGCCTTGGAACCCCAAACAAAACTAGATTATAAAATACAATGGGTTTCACCTTGGTGATCAAAGCACAGATGAGAATTTTTTCAGAAGTTCCACTAAAAATTAAAGTTTTTGGACGTCACATCATAGAAAAGTTGCTGACAGGATAACCTCTCCATGAAAAAAGCAAACGTTGCTTTTGTATAGTGCATATCCTATGCAGAATTTTAAACCAAAGCACTTTAGAAAGGCATTGACTAGATCCAATAGACTGCTTTGGTTGTGAAGTCTAACATGGCATTTGGAAACATCTCTCACACAGTCTTCAAGATTGCAGGTTTTCTTGGAAATGAAGGTCAGGATTCACGTTAAGGTTAAGCCCTAGGCTTTTAGGAAAGAGTAATGGAATCTCTAACATCCATGTGAACAGCCACTAGAGGCAGGCAAAAGAGATCTCATTGTAAAGTCTCCACTGAAAGTCAGAGTGCCATTAATAATAATGTACAATCTGAGAACCCTGCCTCTCTGTGGTGAAAAACTTAGCAACTTAGGCAGTGTCACTTGACAGTGGTGGTTTGAAATTCATAGGCACACAAGTGAATAGAGAAGTTATTGTATCAGATAAATGAGCCAAATGCATTTCAGCAGTCACGAAAGTACCTTACTGCTTTGGTACCCCATGTGTTAACACCCCACAGAACTGTTTAAACCCCACAGTACTAACTTGTGGTCTGCATATTTTGATTGTTTTTAAAGTGACACCTATTTTTGAATTAAGACCAGAGTGAAAAAATTGTATCCAAAATGAACACACCACTTCCTTCTTTTTTCTAGTCCCCTTTCCCAAAGATAGTAAAAAAAGTTCTAGCCGAGGGAAACCAAATCACATTTCATCTCAAAGAAATTTGAAATGGCAGGGTTATATAAACTTTTTAGGGAATTTAAAAGTCTTGAGGACAGATCCTCAACTGAAGGGGTTCCAAAGACCAGTACTATAAGATCAATTACAATATATGAGGAGGACCTGACACCCATTATGGGTATGATTTTGCCAACCTCACTCAAGCCAGATTCTGTCAACCTCACTCACAGAGTAATTTACTCTGCAAGTAATCCCATTGATTTCTCTAGTACTACTTGAGATGTAAGGTAATTTTGGATGTGAGACAAAATTAAGGACTATGTATTGGGACAGTTGGTGACCAACTAGCATCTATTATTCTAAATAGAAACGGGACATTCCAGACATAAGTTATGAAGATATTTAATGGTTTAAAATAGTTGTAGGACACCTATATGCCTAGTTTTAGTGACTATTTTCCATTAAGTAAAAAAAGGAAATTCTGTATCTGAGGAATCAGTCTAATTCACCTTCTCATTCAGGTGACCATAACTCCCACTGAAGTCATTCAAAATTGCATCCATGTAATAGATGGCAAAACTGGCCCTTCATATTTAAAACTATAATGCTAGGTTGATTGAATATAGAAAAAATAGATAAACACTTATTTTCCAGAAAGTCTTAAGATTTATATGTGGCTGGTAACATTTAAATATATTGTGATTGAATTTAGTTAAAAAGGGACAAAAGCTCACTCTTTTTCAGTAAGTCCTATGTCTCCTAGGAGACTGGTGCCATTTAGATAGTATTCTATGAATGTCTAGAATGTCATGGTTTTCCAGCTGTATTCTATGGATCACTGCTAGTCCATGGTGGTCCATCTGTTATAATAGTGATTAGAGAAGCATGCGTTAATCCTCAGGCAATTACATTTTGCTAATTGTATTCCAGGGACGCAAAATTTTTAGAGGCAGCACTTTTTTCCCCCCAATTAAATTCAAAATATCAAGACTTTGGTTGTACCGACCATTATATCTTTCGCTGTTGGATGCTTTTTTGATGGAACTTCAGCCTTCATCAAACTTATCCAAAATGGAAGAGATAGCAAACACACAGGAAGACAGAATCAAACTGCAAAATGACTTGGAAAGATTAAAGAAGGGATTCATACATGAAAAATTTTATACTCAGGGAGAGGAAATAAGCAGCACAGATGAATGGACATAACCAAGCACAGTAGCATTAATTACATCTTTTCTCCTTGACTATCCTACTTTTTTACCTAACAGAGCAGAATGGTTACCTCTGGGAAGATGGCAAGCTGTGACTGAGGGTTCAGAAGAGTAGGTAGCCATGAGAAGGTGTACTTTAAGAAGTGGCCCATGATATGAAAAAGTCCTGAGAACAATTACCTCCTTGATTCAGGGATCATGTCTTTTATGCTTAAACTGCAAAGAAGACACATCATCATCATCATCATCATCTGTGTTATTATGAGTCTAACTTGAGTGGAGAAAAGCAAGGACGAGTATTGAAACTTAACATTAAAATTCAAGTCTGAAATTTTGTCCTTAACTCAATTTATTGTGTCTTAGAGATTTCTCTGGTGGCTTTAGTTCAGCTTTCTGCCAGCTTGTACAGTTTTAAATAAAAGAATAGAGACCTGCAGGCAGATACTTTTCTATGCTCTCATAATTCTAATAAAATGTATTGGTAAAATCTGCATAAAAATGAAAGGGGAAAGAAAGGAAATGGAACTGACAGAGGAAAAAGAAATGAGGCAGTTAGAGAAGAATGCAAGCACTTTGGAATTTGTATTTATACAATGTCTGGCCCATAAGGCCCATGATCTCTGTCGGGGCCTCGAGGTGCCACTTTAATAAAAACAATTAAACCAAAAGACTAGTGCGGACAAACAGGAAAATGAATGAGGAAAAGAGGTAAGGAAGAGGTCAAAGAGTAATAGGAAATATGAAGTAGATAGTGTTAGAGAGAGCTTATGGCCTTAATCAGAACTTGAAATTTCACAGAACCAGATTCCCAAAACCTGAGCTGTGCTTGGAATAGTTCAGGTTGCATATATTGGAGGTGCAAAAGTGGCTGAAAGCTACCTTTACATTTCCTGTCCTAGTATCGATCTCCTCTCTGGATTTGTAGGCTATTCTGATTTGTGACAACTGATAGCATGAAGGGGCCATTCTAACACCTGTAATTCACTGGGTCATAAAGGAGCCAGGCAAGATGTCCCTTTCCCTGACTTTACCTTCTGTACTAGGGGTCAGGTGGTGATTCCCCTAGATTGGGAGAATTTTCCCTTGGCCATCTAAGCTGACTTCAGTGCAAAGCTGCCCTATGGAGGCATCTTTTAGGGATCCCTCAACCATAGTGAATTGTAAGAATACAAGGATTGCAGTTAAGATCTAAGTAATAAATGTGACCACAGTTAAACCCAGAATTTTTATACACTGGTTAAACTTCAAACTTAAAGCTGCCAGAGTATTTCCCAGTAACGTGATTTCAAAGAATATCCTCTGAATTTATGGTTTATGTCTTAAGAGTACACTATACCTTGTTTAAATTTAATAGAGGCTCATCTGACATATTAGATGATATATGCACACTCTTTAAACCCATTAGGGCAGGATGACAAATTTTAGAAAAAGGGGCTGGAGCAGCCCTATAATTTTAATTAGTCTTCTGGCAGCAAAAGCTTGTTTCATGAGCTAAATTGTTTTTGAGAATAGTAGCTTCATAACAGTGGCAGCCCCCTTTGATAACATTTGGGTAAGACATGACTGCATTAAATAAGTACAATGTTTGTCTTTAATAAAGTAAGACGCATACTCTCTCTAACAGATTATGTTCTGACATCCTCAAAAAGTAAACTTAAAGACTGACCTACAATCATCTGGAGTAACTCACTTCATTGAAGTTAATGGATATAAAACTAGCTTAAGTGGAAACAAAGCCAGGCTCATGGTTCTTTGATCACGTATTTCAGAGGATGCATTAGCTAATGGCAGAGTAGGGTGAACATTATACATGATGTAAATATAACAGATGTCACTCGTTGCCCAGCTTCCGCCAGTGGAATTCAGAGTGAAATCCTCAAGCAAATGAAAATTTTCCTTAGTGGGGGGCACAGCAGTAGAAGTTGCTGCCATGCATGGCTCTGTTGAGGTGCTTTGTGCAGCCTAGGGTGTGGCAGGGCCTTGCTGGGGAAAAGTATATGGCTGATTCATCACACCATGGGAGGAATCTCTGATGGCTGGGGGAGAAGGGGCTATGGATTCCTTATTTCCTCAGGGTAAACAACTGCTGAGGTGGAATGGGCCCCACAAGGGCAGAAAGTGCAGATTGCAAATTGAGATTAGAATGTAGAAGGGTGCTGTTTGCTGGGGTGGTATCATGTTTGGCATTGATCTAGTCGGATCTTGCATGCAGACTAGGACCAGGCCTGGCTAGTTCTTAGTCTGTTCCTTTAAGGAAAACCCAGCATACTGCAGAAAGTAATTTTATATTAACCTTCTTTATTCAACAATATTAGGATGACAATCTTGTGAGCACCTTACTCCAGAGGGTTCAGAAATATCCTAAGCAGCATTCTAATGGCATTTCAGTAGTGCTGTTTCTCTCCTGACTGGCAGATTGAAGTGCAGCTTTGTATGTATGTGGGAATGCCCAATAGTACGTATTTTCAAGTTTGGGCTATAAAATCTTATACAGGAGTTTTACATAAGTGCATTCATTGACTCAGTGGTATTACCTTTGTTTTACACTGATGTAAGTGAAAGGAGACACAATATTACCTCCAATTTAAACATTAGAGATCTGGTGCATATTATTTGTGATGACATTAATAGTGGGCACAGCACATTAATGTGAACTCATATTTAAGCACTACTAATAATCAAGACAGAGCTTTTTTTAAAGTTGTTGGCATACCACTGTAGTATATAATTAAGTGTATGGTATCTGTTATTGGTTTTAATTAAAATGCATGATCTTTTTTGTTTATTGTAACATCAGAGTGTACTATAATCAAACTGAAAAGCAGTGCTTGTCATGTCCTATTGCTTAATTATGGAAAAGTACTTTGACTTCAGGTGGTGCTGATTGAAGCGATTAGGACAAAATTATATCCAGATACTATTAAAAAGTGTAAAATATTTACAATCCTTTACATGACTAAAAGAATCAGGCTTTAAACACTGATTTTTTTTTAAAGAGATGTCATTGGTTTATTTTTGCACAGTTCTCAGCTAGGAAAACATGACAGGGCTCCACTGAGCACTCGTTAGGTGGCTATGTTGCAGTGCACTTTTATGTACATGGTGCATGTTAGTTTAAAATGAGAATACTCTTAAACAGGCACTGTCAAGTATTTTATAAATAATTGTGAAAGTTGGTCTTGATTCTCCTCTCAGTTACATAATATTTACAAAGATGCATCTCCATTGGCTTCAGTTGAGTTACTCCTGATTAACACCAGCATCAAGTCCAAACAGACCTGTGGTTTATGTTGTAATGAAAGTTTGACTATTCTTTTCCCCTGACTGCTTAGCCTTTTTTCCACTTGGAAAGCATTGACTGTCTCCACAAGACTTTTAGAGATGAATATTACTTAAAATGGTCCCATTCCCAAAAGACAAAACCCTGAGGCCTATGAAGGCCTTTTCCTCTCATGGTAGAAGTTCTACACTGGTCTGAGAGCGCATCCCAGGCTGACACAGAAGGAGATAACAGTATTGCCAGCCCCAAGCATTCAAAAATAACCATTCAGATTCCCAAGAACCAAGAGATTTTAGAAAAATACATTTTGGGTTCTTATTTGCCTTCTAGATTCTGAGCCTATTGGGTGCACTTGGGTCACATATTCCAGCTTTTCTTTGCATCCATAAGGGCCAAAAACCCTTATTTAAATTAAAATTGAGGGTCTCATGAAATAACATGATTCCATGAGCTGGAACGTTAAAAAAAAAACACCAAAAAACCCCCACCAAATAGTGCAAAACTCATTGTAAAATCTTGAGCTTTGGCAGCACTGAAACAGCCACTTCTTGGACCCATCTTTCAGAAATAAGGTACTTTCCCCTTCCACTTCACCTCTACCATTCTGACTTCAGTCTCTCTTTACCACTGATGGGTTTCTTTCTTTCCCCAGTGCGATAGGCTCAGACAGGGCTCCATATGCAACAGGTATCAGTAGGGGAGTGAGACTAGGCAGGCAGGGGAAACTCACTGCTTTTTCCTTGATCACATCAACATTTGGATCTCCCAGCATGATGTTCATGTAGGCGTCATGCATTGCTGCTTGAATTTTTAATATATAGGGGCACCAGAACTCTGTTTTCTTCTGGTGTGACAATATGCTCTAGGCATTTGTGTAATGTGGATCTTTGTTTCTTTGCTTGAGTGTCATGTGGCAGCTGGGATGTTCAGTCTTGAAGTAACTTCCCCAGTATCATAAATTATATTTTAATATGTTCTAGCCCCAGTTTGTTTCACTCATTCAGTAAATTCTGGCTTCATTCTGAAACATGCCTCCTTGGCATCAGCCTCACTAAGGAAAGAAACGAGGCCCTAAACTCATTCTGAAGAAATTCACTATAGCAAATGAGATGATCCGGTGGTAATAGACCAAGTGTGCATTAAGGATTAAATCCTTTCCTTTGGGCCCAACTTGAATAGTGAGCTTGGTGCTAGGGTTCTGTGGGAACTTGAGATGCAATCCTCTCTCTGCAGGCCACATTTGTGCAAAGGTTGCACTTACCTCGACTAGTCCTTTGTTCTAACACCATATGGGTCAATAACTGCAACTGCACTTGCACTGTCCCCATTTCTCTCAGCCCTGCCCTGCCAAACCTACCTTGTACAATACTGCAAAGGGAGTCCCTAAGTTTTCATGCTAAACTGGGTCAAAACATTTTCATAGGCTCCACAAATCAAGGGTCAAGATTGGTCCCTAAGGCAATAGTCTTAATCTGAATGCATATACTAGTTGTTTGGATGCTATTAAGAAATATATACAGTGTATGTTCATGCTTAATTACCACACACAACTGCTCCCAAATTAGGAAGTTTTAATTCACTCCTTGTGGGTTGTGAGGCAGGAGAATGCAGTATTTTTACAGCAAAAGACTTTACTTTTAAAACTATCGAAATTGATTAAGTGATGGGATAAATTATGCAATTAATTATACCTTATTACAGTCACTCGTCAGGATTCTCATTAGCCAGTCAAATCACTTGATTTCCAAAACCCGCTTTATGCAGTTTAAAAAGACAACATCACTGTGTCAGTCCATGATGTACAGATATTTTTAAGAGTTGAGCACACTGAAACAGGTTTGGTTCCTCCCTTTGCTTTCATAAGCAGCCAAACAAGAATGGACTTGACTGACTCATGCAGCCCCATGGCTAAAGTGAACTGTGGAGTGGGAGCTGGAAGGCCATTTCACGAACACTGAGATGCCTCTAGCAAGTGCATATGCTTCCCAACCTCAAACGACGTTAGGGCCCTACTAAAAACAAACAAACACCTTGAGCTGATTAGAATATCTATTAAAAATAATAGGAATAGCCTTTTTATTAACTATGAGGAAACAAACCCAGTCAGATTCTGTGTAGGTATCAGAAATATCTTCTGTATCTCTGATGAACCAATAATTGCCATGTTGAGCTACCGTATTTGTAATACTGCCTTCTTGCTCCATCCACTTCTGTCCCATTCAAATGACAACTTATCCAAAATCATGCCGCTTATTTGATCTTTGGTTGAACAAGCTTCTCTCATGCAGCTATTAAGACCTTTCAGTTCCTGATTCAATCCTGACACATTGACCCTGGCATGTAAGGCCTTTCATGACAGAATGCCTTTTTACCTGCATACTATGGCTTCTGTTTATACATCTACTCAGACTTTGTCCTCAGTTTCTGGTTTATTTTTAGAACTTGTATTTTTACTATTTTCCAACTCTAAAAATCAGTCCTGGGCCCAGGTTATTCTCTTGTAGTGCAATTCTCTACCTTGCAAAGATCAAACAGGGGCCCTAGTGGACTGCACTGCAGCGGCACACAGACCCTTCTTTCCCTTGGTAGATGCACCCTTGTGCTCTGAATTCTAAGCTAAAAAAAATAGTCAGGTCCCTAATGTGCAGCAAAATGGAACCAGAAATAAAGCCCTGGATTGCAAGGCTTCTGCTCTGTAACCACTAGATAACTCTCTCCCTCATTTTAGTTAAGCTGTTAAACATACAACCTTTTGAACACGAATCCCTGAGTTTTGCTACCTCAGAGTGAAGAAATTAAGGGACAGTTCTGGTAAATCATGTGAAGTCAGCTAATTGCTGGACATTTTATCTCCGGAGGTTCTCTTATACTCCATGAGAACATGATGTATTGACCTCATTGTTACTTTATAGCTTCCGCAGCCTGTTCTCCTTGGGAGCGCTTTCAAAATTTCAGTCAACTTAACATTTGTTTGATACACTCTTCGTTATGAACCTAATAGAGAAGGACCTGGAGGACTTTCAAATTGATCCAAGTGTGAGCCAGAACTGCTAAAGCCATAAGGTAATATACATAAAGGACACTGCTATAGCTATATAGTTTGGTAGAGTAAACTCCCAAAAACTCAGAATTGGCCTTAACTTGAGTTTGCATCTGTGGATCAGAAGAGATGAAATATTTTGAATTTCTGGGATGGAAATTCTGTTTTTTGACCAGCTTTGCATAACAAACAACAACAACAAAAAAGAGGCAGTGAGCTGACAAGAATTCTAAATGTTCTCTATTAACTGGCAATGAACAGCAGCTCACTATGATCCTGAGAATTTGTGCTTGAGCAAACAAAGGAATTTTTTCATTCATGTAAATGAAAACTGTTCTGAATTTACTCCTTGTGATTTTCTATATGAACTGGAGAGTTAATGAACTAGTATGTGACCTGGGACTGGGAGGTTACTTCAGCATGATCTCCACATGCAAAAGATTTTAGTTGTGTGTTTGTGTATAACCTTTGCTTAGTTGCTCATATTTCCCTCAAGGTTGAGCTCTTTAAAGTGCCTTTTCCTTTTAAGCAACAGAGAATAGGGAGAGGTGCTCCAGGGAGACCCAAACAGCATGTAAGTGATTTTTTCCCCCCTTGAACATCAGGGAGACTAAGTAATAGTGAGAGGATAAATCTGTAATGACTTTAATTAAGGTCTCCACAAGATGGCAAGCTTTTTTGGTGTTTATTTTTTTTTTAAGCAAGACAAAAAAAAAGCTTGTTTCTGTCCCTTGTGGGATTTCTGAAATTTGTGTAGCTCTAACTTGAGTGTCTGTAAAAGAAAGCAGGAACCTAAGAAAAGTACTTGTTCTTGTATCTCTTTAGGCATGGTTGAACTGATTCAGAAAAATTAGGAATCCCCCTGAACCACATCCTGTTTCTAGAGTCAATACTAGTTAAAGGTCTTGAAGTGCTCAGAAAGTATCTTTTCTTCCACTTTCCAGAAGTGACTCAATTCTGAAGGGCTAAAATATTAAGAGAAACTGTTAAAACTGCCTATTTCCAGCTAGAACAATGAAGTTGAAGTTAGAAACTTCATACAGAAATCTGTTCCTGTCTGAGAGATTCTGGGAGAGCAGGGAAATTCGAAGAAACATCCAGAATTTGAGAGGCTTATCCAAACTGAATGTGAACGCTGAACCTTTAGAGATTCACCAATCACTAGTTCCTTTAATGTGAACAATTTCTGAGGCAAGTCAAAATATGAAGTGCAAAAAGAGTTGGCCTTTGGAGGCTTCTGCTAGCACTAGAATGTTCAATGATGCCATAGGATTGCTTAATCTAGGCTTGCATTCAGGAACAGTGAGGCACCACAAGGCAAGGTGTTTTGCTAAACAGTTCCCCAGTGACAGTGGACATAGCAGCAACTACAAAGCCCTTTCAGCCTTGTGACAATATGCAGAGTCTTTGGGAGGACAAAGATGCTGTATTGCAAACGATATTATTGTGATGGTCTCTTCAGTTCACTTGAATGTATTAGTCTGTGGAGTCTACAGGCCACATTCAGTGTTGATATAATTTGATGCCACTTTGAAGTCAGTGGAGTTGTACCTGCTTATGCCAATGGCAGTATTGTAAGCCTGAAAATTCAGAAATCATGTCATCCCACAAAAAAAATCATGATTTAAAAAAAAATTGAGCTGTCTGATTTTTGAACTTTTCCTTCCGAGTCTGTGTGACAATTAGCATTGACAATTTATAGTGAAATCTGATTTTTGCTACCATACTGTTATCAGATGATTTTCTGCCCCAGTCTCCACATCAGCTATGTCTCTCCAGTCCCAGCTCAGTTAATTATGTGCTCCACAGCACTCACATCTGTTCCATCCCCCCATCCCCATATCAATAACCAGTAAGTCTGCAGCTTTCTTGACCCTCAGACCAATATCTGTGGCTTGTTCATCAGTGCCCACTGCTCCTCTTGGAGATATGGTTCTCCACCCTTCAGAGGACTGGGTGAAGAGCATCTCGAGGAGTTCTTCACATCCTCCCTTTCCAGCTCTGCTGTTACAGCTTTAGAGAGGAGAAGTGGCAAGGGTGATGACTGAGGATCTGAGAGGCGTTAGCCTATTTTTCACAAGAGTGGAGTGCAGAAGAGGGAGCACAGGTACCCAGGGCTGTTGTGAAAATGGTAACTGGCCGCTCCCTCTTCCACCTCCCATGCAGCCTTAATTCAGCCCCATTGGGTATATGGTTAGGACTGGCAGAATTCAGAGGGTTTCTTTGTTTTTTTATAATTTTGATGGATGACATTGATGTTTATTTTTAAGCACTTTTTATTTTTATCAAAATAAATGTTTACAGTTGGTGAGGTAATGGGGGGGTTGAGACAATAATGACAAACATTGAGATTCAGAAAGTTAAAACCTTCTAATACAAAACATCGCATGTCAAAATATACAAAGCAAATGTCCTTAAATCCAACTCCAGTAAGTTCTCAAGCAGCATTTTTCTTACTTTGCCTATCTGTAAATTTCAGTTATTATTGATGGAAATATTTTGTTGGTTCCTGTGTGTATGGCGAAATTGCATTTACCAACGTTTATCAACAAAACTGGGGTCCTTCCAAGCCTTACGATATCGAATTTAATTACATGATCACATACTATTCCCCCCCTCCCACCCTCCAGGATTCCAGCCTCATTCAGTGCACAGGATAGATGGTGCTCTCTGAATGTGAAACTAGTGAATGTTTTGTTTTATCCTCGTTCACTGCCTGGCCTCCCCATGCCTTATTTATTTCCCTCATGGGCTTTCCTAGGATATTCATCACTATAGTGTCTGAGTACTACAACATTAATTAATCTCCACAATACTCCTATGAAGTGAGAGGATAGTATTCCCATTTTACAGATGGGGAGCTGAGGCAACTTGATGGGATGTTCTTCACACCGGTGAACTAAGGGTTGAAGGACAGCTCTGGGCTGGAGGAGAAAATGGGCAGTGACTAAGTTCTAGTAAAGAGACAGCCATGCAATGGTTAACCTGACCCGAAGGAAGCCATGGATACAGAAAAGTTACTGAAATGGATGGTGAAGAGCCAGCAACAGCAGGCAACCTAGCAATAGCATTGTCAGCTACTACAACAGATTGCAATCCAGCAGCAACAAGTTGCCCAGCAACCGCAACAGCTACTCTGGGATCTGGTGAGGTGGCATCAGGTGCAACAAGAATGCCTGATTTAGCAGGTGGCAACACTTGTGTAGCCCCAGGAGGTATCTAATGCCATGGACACTCAGGGGATGATCCTTCCTACCAGGTTGCCTAACTGGGTCATGGAAATGGGTCCCGGAGATGACTCAGATGCCTTCCTGGTCACCTTTGAACAGGTGGCCACCGTGGCACATTGGCCTCAGGAGCACTGGGTCACCATAATAGCCCCATAGTTAATGGAATCAGCACCTGATGCGTATTGGTGCTTGGGCCCCTAGAGATGCTAGCAAGATGAAGGCAGCCATCCTTGAGTACCTGGACATCAAGCCCAAGATGTTCTGTCAAGATGTTCAGAAAGGGGAGATACCCACCAGGAACCCAACCCCAGGTGGTGGCCCAATGCCTGAAGGAACCGTGTTGGTGCTGGTTGGATCCTAAGATGCAGACTGGAATACAGGTGCCAGAGTCTATCATGTTGGAGCAGTTTATCCAGCTTCTTCTGGCTGGTGGGAAGGAGTGGGTGAAATCCCATTGACCATCAGTGCTGGCTGAGGCTGTGACCTTGGTGACCCATGTGGCATCTGATAATCCAGCCTGAAGACACCTAATAGAGGGCCTTCAGAACCAGGATACCGACCACTAGCAAGAGCCATGCTAGGACGGGCAGCTGAACTGGTTGTCCCTGTTTAGGTTGCTCCCAACCCTAGGGTGGGACCTGGATAGTGAGGCAGAATGGAGAGGGGACAGGGGTCACTAAGAAAGGAGGTACAGCCCACCAGGAGGTCTCATGGCCCTGGGGGTGAGCCAACCAACCATGAGCCCAAAGAGGAACTGCTTTGAGTGTGGACAGGAAGGATATTTTAGGGAGGTGTGCACCTTAATTGACTGTAGCTATGGAAAACAAGCACCAGAGCTCATAGGTGGGGCCGGGCAAGATGCTGCTGGTATGGGTCAATGGAGCTGAAGTGATGTGCTTGGTAGACTCCAGGTGTAGCCAAATCATTGCATGGGCAAGCTTGATAAAGTCAAGTGCTCCTTCAGTGCATCCATGGGGACATGTGACCCTACCCTGAAACAAAAGTGCAACTAAGGGTAAAAAGCTACACTGAGACTTTCTGGCTGTCCCTCTCCTTGCTGAGTCTCTGAGCTTCTCCTCACTCCCTCTCCTATCCCTCTGCCTCCCTTCCCATTTGCATAGAATTTCCACCCCTTCTCCTGCATTCAAGGCTCTTCAGCAGCCCACGTGGTGGGTTTCTGGGTTCCTGGATCCTCTGTAGCCCACTAGCGGGCTGACATGGAACTCGAACTCCCATGGCTTCTGGGCTCTCTGGCAGCATTCTCACAGGACTTTTTTTTTTTTTTAATTTCTGAAACAATATTGTTGATGCCTTGTTCCACAAGAAGTTTCACGTTTTTGGAAAATCCAGAAGTTAGAAATGTTTTCATACAACTGGAAATTGGTTTCAGCCAACATTTTCCATAATGCATATGCACAAGACAGGATGAAATAAAGTTGCACTAGTGCAATTACTCATTTTGCTATCCATCTTGCACTAGTATCTTCTGGAGAGTTGTGGATCCCTAGGGTGAGGTTTTCAAATACTTCCAAGATCCTGTGAGGCCTTGAAAGTATAGTTATTGGATTTCTATAGTAGACTTGCATAGTGTGCATTACACATTTTTACCATTTAAATTCATAATTCTATTTCAAAGACATAAATGAGAAAAATTATAGCCTGTATTTACCTCATTTCTATGTATAAATAAAAATTGTTTTATTCCCTATATTGATTCTACAATAGAAGTTGCCAACAAGCCCCCATGTTCCTAGATCAGTGCTGACAAACTTAGATCCTTGTTTACAAATAAGGAAGCAAAAAACGGAATATTGATTTCCAGTTCTACTGGAAAGTGGGTAATACAATCAATTTTTGTCAGTTTGGCTCTAGATTCAGTTTTGCTTTTGTTTGATTGATGGTCAGTCCTAATGCTTGTTATTTTGACTATCAGGCATCACATAATTTCTCTTGAGATAGTCAAGACCTTTTAACGGGAAGCCTAAGTGAGGAAATAGTCTATAATGGTTCTTAAGGAGACAGGGGTTATTATTTTTACTTCTATAATGGCTGATTTAAGTCACAAGGATGGCCAGCAGCCAGGGAAGCAACATATTCTATTGGAAACATGCATTTTCTTAAAAAGGCAAACCACTGAAAGGAAAAATATCCAGTAGGCAATTGAGACTAGATTGTACGAGACAATTGCTGCCTTGAATACAAAGCTGCTCCTACCCACAGGGTGCATAGATGGGATGTACCGGCTGCATCATCCTAGAAGACGATACAACCTGATCCTTTTATTGTGGTATAGGCAGGGTGACATCCTCGTCTCCTCTTCAACTTCTATGTATACCCACAGGGCACATGAAGGGAGCAATCTCTGTTCTCCACTACCTGCAGAGAATGTGGCTGTGACTGGCCCTTGTGTGGAGCTTGCATGAAGGATGACTATTTATTTGTGTCCATCCTCCTTTGCACCCACACAAAAGCCAGCCTTAGTCTGGCCCTAGATTTTGCATGGAAGTTTTGTAGCATCATCACTAATGTTGCTCAGCCCAAAATCAAAATGGCATTCTGTGTTTGATGGAGGCTTAGTGCAATTTGAGTTGTTTCAATATCCAGTATCAACAGCTGATACTGTAGGGCTAGTTCACAAATGTAATACTTTCAGTGAAAAGTTTTGAACGGAATAAAGAAAGTTAATTTGGATTCAAAGAATTCCATGGAAGTTTCAAACAAATTGAACTGAACATTTTTGTTTAGTTTCATAGAAAAAGAGTCTCATTTTACTGGCTTTCCCCTTTTCCGCTTCCTCTCCCTTTTATTTCCATTGGCAAATGGGGGTGGCTGTTGGGGAAAGGAAGGAGAAAAGAACCTGAATACCAAAATAAAGTGAAATGTTTTTCAGTTCAATCAAGAAATATCACAACAATTTTCCACTAACTTTGAAAGGCTTTTAATTGAAAAATGAAATGTTTTTTGCTAGATCTTGACAGAGGCTAAATGACAGACAAGGGAAAATGTTCTCATTCCTCACTGCCCGTATTTAATAATGGAAAACTTGGGAACTGAAGTTGTTGACTTATTCAGAATGGTGGTGGAGGGCCTGATCCTCCAGTATGTTACACAAGTTTTATACACATTTTACACTGGTAACTGCTTTGCAGTTAATTAAGTTCCACTGATGTAAAAATTAAGGTAACATAGTGGAGAAGTAAGCCTTCTGTGCCTAGTTATTATGAAGAAAACTATAAATGATTAATTTTAATGCAAATGAATAAAAGTCGGATCAGACTTAAGGGCAGGCAACCCAGGCGACTTGGAGGATGCCAAGCTCAGGGGGCTGTTTTTGTTGTTAGTGACAAAAGGGAAAAACATTTAAAATATTCTCAGGTATTCCATATATGGATTAATTTTTCATTAATCTCCTAGATTTTTCTAGTTCTTTGTAGAATCTTGTGGCACCTTGCACACTTTGAGAACTATGTTTTCCTTGAACCTCCTAGAACATAAAGGGCAGGGCATCATCAGTCAGTGAGAATGAAGTGAAGTGAAGTGAGAACCTAGCTGCAATATTGTGAACCTTGTTTGTTTTATTGTGAAAATATATGCGTGGAGGGGTACCAAAGATGCTCCTGGCCTAGGCTGCCATTTGGTTTAGGGCAAGCTCTGAATAAAAACAATTATTGTAAATATGTAGAAATGGGGAAAACTGCTAAAAAGGTAAACGTTCCACTCTCATCATCTAAAATATTAGTATACTATAATTCTGCTCTTTGGTGGCTAAGTGATAGTTTCATAATATTGAAACCTACAACAATACGTATATGTTAAGCCCATGGAGATTCCAATCCCAGTTGGAATATAAAAGTACTCAAAATTTGGGGGGCATTCAGATCTGATTAGGACCATTTAGGAGCTGCAGTGTAGAACTCTGTGGTGACATTTTTACTCAGTTTGAAGATGTGGAGTTTGGATTTGCTATTCAAATTCAGCGCCATGTCTAAAGACATTTCCTCAATTTTTCCACACAGGCTAGCAGACTTGAAATTACAGATAAGGTGGAACCACTTTTGGAAACTTTTGGAAAGTTTGCATCTGAACTTTGTAGCTACAGTTTAAACACATTTTATATCACCTCACCATAACAAATGCCCAGTGGTTTTCTTTTGGCCTACTCTGTTTTTCTGTTAGGTATCCTGAATTGTTAATATTTCCTTCTTGTCCTTTGCTGTGGGAGGAATACTAAAGTACTTCTCCCTCCAGTGGTCTGTTGCCTCTACTATGTTTACTGATAATTTAATAATTGAATACATGCTTGGCTCCTCAAGATATCATCTCACTCCACAATCCTGTTTGTATTTCAGTGCCTGAGCTCAGGCAACAGCCTCTTTAATTGGCTTTGATTTATTGCTCCTATGTAAATGCAGCTTCTCTACTCTAAATGATGGTCTTGAGTAGTTATGAGAAAAAACCCCAACCTTTTCTAAGTTTGAGCTACTTCTGTTACTATTCAGAGCCCAGTCAGAAATTATTTGCATACACGCAACTTTTGCCAGAGTTGGACATACAGCTTTGCACTATCTGGATGTCAAAGATTTCAAGACAATGTTTTTCACTTAGCAGTTTAAGGTTCAGGCTAGAGGTGATGGCCTAGGGCAAGTCATGGGGTTGAAGTCTCAGGTTATTTTTCTGGTTCTTCAGATCAAATATGGTCAGGAGTGTCAGAGAAGCAATTTTGACTTGATCTCAGGTTACATTTAATAAGTTTGATACCATTGTCAGCCATGTTTAAAAAATTCAAAACTTCTACCACACCTCAAAATTATCACTCTAGTAGACTTTGGTCTAATAGATGCTGATGCTTAGTACATTTTGACCCAAGTTTTCTTGCAAGGCCATACAATACCCTGATGTGTTATATTCATGTTTAAGTTTCATGCCATTCATACCTATATGTACATGTGCAGTCCTGACTTGAAGGTATGGGTCAAGGAAATCGCACACCTAGGTCAGGCCCAGAAAAAGACCATGTGTTTTTTTTCCACTCATCCCTTTGAAAATCCACAGCTTTCTGACCTTATTTCAATTACTTGGAACTACTTTATTATCTGCTATTTCTCTTAATATTATGTGTGACTAGTTTTAAATGGGAGATCTGTTAGCTTAGCAGAGAAATCCTCCCAGCTTGTGGTCTTACTTTCTGCAATTCTTGAAGTTGTTGCTACTAGGGAATGGATTCAGTTTTTACAAGTAGAACTTTTCAAGTCTTAAGAATAGATTTTTAGTTTTACAAGAGACTATCCTCCCATTTCCACCTCTGGCAATGAGCAGAGATCTGTTCTGCTTGCATCACACAGAGGTGTCATGTCTGCTGCATGTGCACCTCTGGCTTGTCAAAGGGAGGCATGTATTACTACTTAGTGATTCTATACTAGGAATACTACCATCTGGAATTTTCTGAACTATTCTTCTTTGGAGTTACTTTAATTTTATGTTCTTGACATTTGAGCCGCATTATTACTTAATTTTAGTAGCAGGACCTCCAAGAAAACAAAAGAAAGATTCTCTAAAGACTTGCCGATAGTTTAAAGAGCCAGCCTAACCATTTACCTGGTACTGCTGTTTCTCATAACCAGAAGAATATTAGTCAAAGAGTGTTTTGCTTCATACCCTACAAATGTGCCTTTCTGGATTAGACAGCCTCACCACTGTTCAGTCGCGAGTCTAGCAGATCATTCATACAGTTTTCTTTATCATTTGGTCTCCTCGTATCCATTAAGGTTAAAGCTTTACTTTCCAAATAATCAATCTGGTCATGGTAAACACCAATCAGCAGAAAGCATTGATGAGCAACCGAAAACACTGTACACTTGCTTTTTCGATACAACTGTGCAAAGCAATGCTAACTTTAACTTGGTGAGTATTTTTTGTGTGAAATACTGAGCTTTTCATCAGAATTTGCCTGATTCTTATGCAGAATGAAATTTTAGCACTTATCTGTTATGACATATGTGACATTTTGCCTAAGGTAAAAAATAATTCAGCAAATGTCCTATTTTCACAAAAATTTTTTACTATTTTTGGTGTGAATCTTTTTTTTTTCTTTTAAAAAGCAGTGAACAGGCAGTTTTCCATCTTTTCAAACTGCCCTTTGTTTCCTATGCAGATCAGTGAAAATTCAAGAAAAAACTGTAATATGTCTTACTTCTTGTAACAGAGGTAGAAATATTTTATTTTCCCTAGCAGTTATATTCTCCCTACCTTCCAGCCCACCAGCTCTATACTTTTGCTTATTGAAGATTGTGAGATTTTCCTCATATACTCAGTTCCATCACACATTTATCTTCCTCTTATATGTGGATCAGATACACTAAATGGGGAAAACCTGAGTTGATGCTCAAAGCAGGAGAGGTCCTAGTTCAGGGCCAGATCTATAGCTGGTATAAATCAGAATAGCTCTATTGACATCAGTGGTAAAATGATTTATGCCAGCTGAGGATTTAGTCCTGTCAGTTTGTGTGGGGAAAAGCATTCGATTTAGCTTAAGAAGAGCCTGAACCAGTGCAGTACAATGCTCTTGTCTCCCACTAAAGCCAGTGGGAATTTGGAGTACGCAGGAGCTTGCAGTATCAGGCCCAATGTGTCAGGGTTGGCAGGACTTGCACCTGGGGCAGCAAACCCACCAGGTAATGGACACCTTCACACAGTCACTCAGTGGCAGCTCTGACCCCGTTGCTCCTGGCAAACCAGCAGATGTACAGAAGTTCTGCCTGATTGGCAGCTGTCTTGGGGGCTCCCGATTGGCTCCTTGTTCACATATAAGTTCATGGGGCATACTAAGAAATAATCACTGACTCTTCTGCTTTGCTCCTGGCATCAACTTCAATGATCTGCTGGCATCAACTTTGGCTCTGACCCTTACTCTGGACCTGGAATCCTGACACAAGTTCTGACCTTGGCCTGGAAATCTGACCTAGAGCCCCACCCTATACAAAGGGAAGAAAGTTTCCCAAATCAGTCTGGCCCGAGCCTTGATAATGGCTTGATAATATGTGAATCACTTTAAAATTCCCCATTAAAGATGAATGACTCTTGTTTGGGAAACACAAGCCATAACCGTATAACTCTCTGTGGAAATGCTAAGTCACAGCTAGTATCCATGTGCAAATGTTTTCTCATCACTGTTTGCCAGGATGCCCAGAACTCACATAATCAATATATAGTTTCATATAAACATATATTTCTTCCTTTATAGATACCAGAATAAAATAATGCAGGCTGTCCAAAGAAATAAAAAAATAAATAAACCCACCCAAAAATCCAAACCCAACCAAAAGCTTCGCTCCAAATCCTTTTCATAGTTGACTTGTATTTAGTCCTTGCTTCCAGGTAATAAGAAACCACAAATACAATCTTTATGTCCAACTTTTCCTAGCTTCTGATAATAACATTCTCGAGGTTCCTAGTTTCTTTTCAATACATGCTTGAGCTTCCTGTAACCCTTGTAGTTCATTCTGGTATTCTTTGCAGAGTGCTCATAGCTCCTTGAACTTCAATTTAGCTAGACTTTTACCTTAATTCCCAGTCCCGTTGATTTTAAACACCTTTTCAAATCTTCTCACGTCATTGGTAATCTGAAATTGCTGATTTATGGAGTCTGATGCCTGGTAGCGAACAAATAAAGAGCCATCATGGAAACCTGTAAATGATCCTCCTACCTGTTGGCATCAATAAAAATGCTTACATTTTGTACCCGATCATATGTGAAACCACTGTGGACCTCTGGAAGTAATGAGTGGGACCAGCATGAACACCACAGTGTGGTCTGTCATACCTGGGAGAAACATGTAGGGCTCAGAGCTTCCAGGAAGGCTAAAAAAATATGGTTGAAACCTACTGTAGAACCAAAAGAACTTGATCCCAGTTAGTCCAGGGTAAACTCAGAGTAACCGTGTAAATCAGTAGTGTTACTCTGGATGAATTTTGGCCATAACTAATTTGAGTTGTGCTTGCAAACTAAGCTGGCCCATCACCACTACTCAGCAATTAATTCAGTTAAATCCTATGGGTTAAATCCTAAAATGCTTACCTGAAAGCAAATGGTGATTTCCTGAGTGAGCACCAAAGGCTTTCGCCCAGTAAATCTACAGATTTCTGAGAAGTGACCCTCAAAAGATTTATAGATACTGACTCAGTCTGGATTAGCATAAAAAGTGTAATCTATTTATCTGAGCCTTTTCTGAACTATCTGGGCCCCTTAAATCTGAAGAATTTGGACACATAGAATAGAGTTTAAGGCTAGAAGGGACCACCAAATGATCTAGTCTGATCTTTGTATATCCCAGGCCACAAACATCATCCAACACCCACAAACTAAACCCCAAAACTGAAATTGGACCTAACTATTACAGCCCTCAGAGGTGTAAACTGTTTTGTGCCACAGGCAGAGACTGGGGTAGGAAAGGGGGACTCAGCACATCTGCTCTAGTCCTGGTGAAAACTGGGAACACCAGTGGCACATGGGGGGAAAAAGGTAGCTAAATGAGGGGAAAATAACTTTATTACTGCAAAACTTTAAAGGGTTGCATTTCAATTTGGAATGAAGATGTTGACAGGGAAGATGAAGGGGTTTGTGACTGGAATGAATGAGTCAGTTTAAGTATTCCTATTTAAACATTTTCAGTGCTACTTTAGTTGGAAATTGTGCTCCTCCATGTCAGTGGAAAGCCCTGAACACAGAGGGAATTGGTGCCATTCCGTTGTACAGGACAGAGATAGGACAGGACTGGGGAGCCTGAGTAGAGGGTCTGTAAATCTTATGGAGCTGTGCACTGTGGGCCTCCCCAGTCCAAGGATGGGGTCGGAGGAATCCCATACAGAGGTAGTGAGTTCAGCAGTTGTAGGAGACAGTTGTGACTGAACAGTGATTTGAAGGGAGGAGGCCTTCCCTTGAGGATCCATATGAACTTGTTGGTGCACAGTTCCATTGCTGAGCACTAAAGGGATTATTTTGCCTTTGGGAACTAGCGTTTGGATCATGCTTCAATTATTTTTAACCAGATTTACATAATAAAGTAATGGCAAAGCATACAGGACTGCTTCCAGGAGAGACTTTTTTGAGATGACTTAATTTATCATTTCATTCTCTCCTCTTCCCCTTCCCCCTCTGCCCCAGAGTATCCCTATTCTCTTGTGGGGTTTCTGCCTCATGGTCAGAAACATTTGCTGCTTACCTACTGTGCTATCGTTATAGTATATAACTTCCTGGATGGCACTTATATGGTGCCCAATACTATAGTATTGGAGGACTTGCACTCTATATTGTAGTTATTCCCACACTCCTGTGAGGAAGGGAAGTGCTATTATCCCTATTTTACAGATAAGGAATTGAGCCAGAGAGAGATTAAATGACTTATCCATCATCATATGGGAAGTCCACAGTCAGTCCAGGTCCCAGACCAGCACGCTAACCACTGTACCATCTTTCTCCCACACAGAGAACTTAATTACAAGCTGAGATCAATTTCGATGATGGGTTTAGACAGCTGCTAAGAACAGATGATCACTATATTTTGGTCTTGTCTCTTATTAGCCTGGATCATGAACCAACAGACCAATCCTTTTCAACACACTGAGCCTCCCAGAGAAAAATGAAGTTGAGAGACACAGAATAGGAAACAATTTTGTGCGTCATTCTGCTGCTGAAAGATACGCTTTCCATTGGTGAGTGGCATTTCAATCAGATATCTTACCACCCTGAGTCTTCCCTCCACCCAGGAGAGTTCTGGCCCCCAGCTATTTACCTAGCTGGGACAGTGTCTCATCACATCCAGCACTTTTTGGGCCACCAAACCTCTTCACGGGGCTTCAGACTTACTCAGCACTGACTCACTTTCCCAGGTGAGGGTTTGCCTCCTTCAGCCACTGAGCCTGGTTATGGTAGGCTGTACATGACCCTTTGTGTTCAACTCTGTTACATTACAGAAAGTCCCCAAAGTTCATCCATCGTCTTTGTCTCCAGAGTTAAGATGGTCCTGTTGGGTTCAGACTGTGGTATGTCTTCTGGTGTGCTGACACCAGGCTATTTCATCAGACTCCTGACAACTGGTGTTTACCTCAGATGCAGATGAACCACCCATTGTCTCTGGCATCATCTTGCTCAATTTACAATACAGACATAGGCAAAACAGTTTTCCTTTGTCTAGGACAAACCTGTTTATCAACTCTGCCTCCAAAACATATTTTAGGTAGATATTTCCAGCATACAAACATAAAACTCTTCTCATACCATCCATCCATCACACAATACTATTAATGACTGGCGTGTCATCAGCTTACATGTGATATGTCACACAATAACCTTTATAGATAAATATTCTGACAGCAATATTTTGAGTTTAGTGAGTGTGTCAGGCCTGCTATAAGGTACAGTAAGTGGGCCCTCCACCAGCTGGCACCGATGAGTTCTTCGGGTCACAGGGTTATCCCATGCTTGGTATGCTAGACCACACGATCTCTATTGAAGGATGCTAGTGACAGACAAGTGTCAAAATGAAGAACATAATTGAAGCCTACACATGATTTGTTACTTTAAATAGTGACTTCCTTGCTCTGTGTTTGCATGCACAGATCTGTCTATCAGCTTACAAAATGTGAATTTTTTAGGCATAAATCTTTAGAATTATTTGTATAGTCCATTATCAAAATGTATGCATGGCAGTTTTGCTTTATTTTTTTCTCTAGTACATTGGCTGTCTTTTTAAAAGAATAAACCAGAATACTTCCCCTAAGGAGTTAACTAATATCTCTCTGAAACATTCTGAGGGCAAAATTGAAAAGTCCTCAATATATGTCCCTGATTTTCTGACTTTATTGCTTATTTGTTTAGTCTGATGGGAATAAGCTTTTTCTATTGTGGTTGAAGAAGAAAAGAAGATTTTGCACTCCCATGGGGAAAAAGCTGTTTTCATTGGCATTTTAGTGAAATATTAAAGGTAAAGTAGATTTGGAGGGACATACTGTAAAGGCTGTCACAGTGATCAGAGAAGCGCTGGAATGAGGAAAGGACAGCTAAGTGTGTAGGTGGAGAGATGGCCTATTTGTGCAAAGGTATGCGTAACCAAAGTTATGAATTGGTTGCGGATGGAAGTTGGCAAGCAAGAAAAGTGGAACAGAATTATATTGACATCCCTGTGTTGTCTAAAGACCACGACAAGACCATTAGTATTGTTGCATAGCCAGCAGGGAGGTGATGTCAGGGTGAGATTTTACTTAGGCAACTGTTATTGATTTTGGGTCTGAAGCCAGAATGTAGGAAGGAAAAGATTCTTTTTGCCATGTCCATATTTATGAGCCACAAAGTGCTGTATCTGAAGCAGAAATGCAGATTGAGAGTGTTTTGTTTTACTTCAGTATTAATTTGGATGCAAAATAATTCCTGTGAATTAGCCTTTATATTTCCTGTCTTTTTTAACATCTCTTTCATCACCTTCCTTTTCAATTCTCCTGTTAGGCCATTTGAAATGTATACTTAAAGGATCCAAAACATTTGGTGATAGATGTCAATATCATTCTGAGCACTGCTTCCTTTTTTCAAGTCTAAGAATTCTGACTGGCTTGTTAGTGCTTCAGACTGATAACCCTAAAGACTGATTGTTCTTTGTTTATCCACACTAGATACAGTATGGACTGCAAGTTTCTCCAGGTTGCTCTGCCAATGATCTAGGAATCAACAGTAGGGGCTTGTTCCAAAGCTCGCTCACGTCCAAAGGAAAGACCCTAGATGATTCAGGACACTCACTCCTGAAACCTGACATTGCCAATAAGATTGCCAAATAGTGGTTCAGTGACGTGGAAATTTGTCTATTGGATTATGCTACAATCTTATCTCAAATAGACCATGAAATAACCATCAGATGGGTAGCAATTTTCATCCACAGGGCTGGCTTTAAACTGGCAGTTTAGGAGTGCTCTATGTCCCATTATCAATTCTTCTCCCTCTACAGTGTATATTCAAGGTTGTCTCGATGTATTTATTACTACCTATTTTAAGGGATTTATAAGATGTTAAAAAAAAACTGGCAATGTGAAGTTTGACTAAGAGAAAAATATTGTTTGAAAAAAGTTAAATATTTAGCTTCTATTATACTATAGCTTTGCTAGAGAAAAATAAATCTGAAATAAAAATCTAATTTTTTTTCATTCTTCAACAATATATATTTATAATATGTTGTGTACATTTAATAATAAATATGTATAATATAGTAAAAAACCAAACCTGGCAAAGGGGGCTTTTCCATAAAAACGACCAAAATCAGCAGTGACAGTTACTAAAGTCTAACTACTTCTTTTACTTCATTGTTTAGCCATGGTGGTACTTTTTTGGTCCTCTTACTATGTTTTTTAATTTGTATAATAAATAAAACAATAATAATTATCTATAAGAGTTGAATGAGATATCTCATGTTATTCCATCCCTGTTCTTCTATGCATTTATTTCCTTCCTTGTTGCTTAAATGTCATTCTGCTATTCATTCAATTAGAGATTATTACTATGGAGGCTAGATCTGAAAAGCTTGCTGCTTCCAGGAGGATAAAATAAAAATATTCCTTTGGGAATTTTGCCCTTTAATTATAGATAATTTTATTACAAATTGGTTTTGATCATTGAGGCACCAGATTAAACCACAGCTTTTACTGTGGTCAGTTTTATTAACACTGCAGAGTCTGTGTGGTTCACAGTGCAGTGGCTTTCTTTGTATCTTGAGTGTTTGTCTGCTGCTTCATTATTTATCCATTCTCTTCATACCCTTAGTTTTAGCCAAGTATCTGATTAGAAGTGATGTGAAGCAACTATTGTGTATGGAGAAAAGTATGACACAAGCTAACAGTGATCTATTTGCGAAATTCTTATTTTTTATTATTCATTGTTATTATGTATATAGCATCTGTGATTGGGTTAGTCCCTCACTGCTTTCAAATCTACACACATATTTAGTGGGTTAGGCCCAGATCCATAAAGGTATTAGGTACCTAACTCCCACTGAAATCAAATTAGACACCTAAATGCCCTTGAGGACCTGGGCCTTCGTGTCCAAAGTTCCAACTAGTTGGAACATTTCTGTTGAAATGAAATTGACAAAAATAGAAACTTCTGTGAAATATTTCATAATTAAGAAAAATATTTTTAACCCACTCTAATTCTTAACTGAAGGACAGGAACAGTTGAACCTCTGTTTAAACCTTCTCCTGTATTCTTCCCTACAGAACACCTCTCTATGTACTCTAGTTGGCTCTGCCTTACAGAGTCACATGCCAAACCTTTTTATACTACCAAGCTGATGTTAAGAAGACTCATCTGATCTTACTTCAGGGTGAGTTTGCAAAAATAATAACCTTGCCTGTCTGTGGAGTGTGTCTGTGGAGCACATCAGGGTGAGAAGAAATTTGCATCTTCAGATGAGCTATTTGTTACAGATTGTTCACTCAGGTTTAATGTATAATCAGACATAAAATTTAAAGGATGGTGCTAAATTTAACCATTCATTCACTTTGCTTGTCTGCATAACAATCCATCCTTTATCGGAATTATATTTATCTAGACTGAAAACCATTCAGGAGTGGGACCTTCTTTTCTTAGTCTCTATAAAGCACCCAACACAGTTTTGGCACTATATAAATAATAAATAATAGATTTGCAATGCTCTAAGTGCAACAAGGCTTCATAAGACCTAAATATGAGGTTAGTTTTTAAAGAAACTTGAACACTTTAAAAATAGTTTTGAAAAAAGTAAGTTTTGACATTACACTAATGCAATTTTGTGAAGTTTTCATCAGTACAAATGTGAAATTTTGCAAAAGAATAGAGTAGAAGAGAAGGAATTTTGAGTGTTTTTTTAATTGGATGCTACTTACCTTGTAAACTTGTTGGGACAAAGACTCTTAAAGTGCCTGGCACAATGGGGCTCTCATCTCAGGTTGTCTCTAGATTGTACCTTTTTAGAGAGAAATAATTTACATTGCACATATTTTGCAAAAATATTGAACTTTCAAGACTGTTTTAAGTTTTACTGGGAACATTTGGCAAAGCCAGAAGCTTTCCTCAGTTCAACTGGCCCTCATTTACAAACAAATACCTAGGTAAATTGTCATCATAATGCCTTGCATACAGGTTTGAAGCTGAAGATCTTGAATTTCTCAGCCTGGATTTCCCTAGAAACAGGAGTACAATCTCTTACCATCATTCAGATCCTGCTTCTAATTTTAGGAATATGTGCAGTATTCCCAGTAAATACTGTGCAGAATCCCAGCTCTACAACTGCTGACAAGCACCTGTTCATAGTCCAGTACAATGGGTACTGTTTTCCCCAATGCTGGTTGATAGTAAATGATTAAATATAACCTGTAGGATGTCCATTTATTCACAAGGACTTTTGTCTTGGAAATGAAGGAAATGTTATCAATGTAACACCATCAATTTAATTCTTCCACTCCAGTGACAATGGAAATTTCTGTCTAACTCACAGTCTGTCAGATGGAAGCTTCCCATTCTATGATTTCTGAGCTTAACACTTAGTCATATAGGTGCTTTATAATAATAGGTGATACTATTAGACTTGCAAATCAAAAAGGAATAAACGTTGTTTAGAGAGAGCTCTGCAGAAATGTCCAGATAGTTTGTAACTTCATGTGCATACATGATAGTTGTAACTTCATGTGTATTCATTCATACTAGAGTGTATAACATTTTGAAAAACTCCACTAACAAACATATATATGCCAGTGCACTAATAGATTTGTCAAGGTATGTTTTAAGGTGTGACACTGTATGTGAGATTGGGCTCAAACTCTTGCGCCTTAGTTTTTTCAGTCATTTTCTATATACTCAGCTTTTTTAAATGAATCTTTTGTGTGTGTACAGATAGACACCATAGCCATCAACTCAACCACGTTGGTAGTTGCATGGAAAATAGAAATCAGAACCTTCATTTCCAAAATCACAGGCCTCTGCCACAAGAGATAAAGGAAAATCTATTAGGGTTTAGTATGCCAGCGAATGCAGGGCGATATACATGCAAGCTGGTGCATCCACTAGAGGGTATTGACACACTATACATGGTAGCACATTATATGTGATATTTAATAAGCCTTATGAGACCTTTAAAAGAACACTTTCTCTTATAGAACATATATTCTCGAGCACTTCTTCCATTTTCCTGTAGTAACTACTTTCCTAATATCATCTCACTTGCCATTAAGAGAACAAATGAGTGTCTCTGAGCCACTCACCACTAAATTATCAAATGGATCATGCCAGAAGGTGACTGAAATACTGATGCACTCAATACAATCTCAGAGAAACTGTATATGTCAGTCATGTAATTAGAACACTAGAATTTAGGATATATTGGTGGGAAAGAGTGGGTGGAAACATTAACGTCATCAGACTACTTATGACATTGTTCATAGCATACTGAAGGGAAAAAAGCAAAACAAAAATACAAAAATATTTTAAATAAAGTGTAGTTAGCCCGTTGTTAGACTGTTTTAACAAATCAATTATTATAAACTTTTAAGTTTTGATACACTATTATAAACAATATTTTAGGATAAATTTGAACTGCTTTTCTAGCTCAAATTGGAATTAGAAACATTTATTCCTTTCAATCATAAAATAAGAAGAGAATCAGCAGTAAGATTCCTAATTCAATCCAAAAGTCAATGTTAAAAGGAAGACTTTTCCTTCCAGTAAACTCCCATTGACTTCACTAGGCTTTGGAGCAGGACCTACAGTAGGAGTCTTCTATTCTTATGGAAAAAATTGATAAATTACTGCATGGTCTAACCATATAATTGGACTTATGGTGCTATAAAATGCAGATATTAACTCTTTCGAGGTGAACATGGAGACATATTGACTCAAGAATGTTGTTACATCTTGACTGAAATATGAAGTCAGTATATGGATTGTTACATACATTCTGAATGTGTTCATCTAAACTATGTGAATGACAGTCAGAAGTGAAACATTTTTTTAAAAGAAACCCTAAATCATTTAAACTTCTAAGTTAATACCTGCTCTGTATCATCCACTGTGTCTTTTCTTACCTGTTGTGGCCTTGCAAACATTTGGGGCAAAGGTGGTCTTTGTTCATGTATTGCAGAGTAAACATCATATTGTCAGTGTTTAACAAGTCATACAGAATAATTACATTATCAAAAATGCATTGTGGTAATAATCCTCCAGACGCCATCTGAGGTCCAGGCCTTATACTGTTTGGCACTGTACAAAGAAATTGTAAGCGACAGTCCCTGTCTCAAAGACCCTGGAATTTAAAGAGATAAGACAGACAAAGGGAGGGGAAACAAAGGCACAGACAAAAAGTGAACTGTCTTGCCCAAGGTCACACAGCAGAACTAGAACTAGAATTGAGGTGTCCTGATTCCCGAACATATTGCCTCTCATGGCTATGAATTTAAAAAAGGGTCACTGCTTGAAACTAATATTCTAAAGTGTTGTAGTCCCTCTATTCCCATACTGCCAGAAACATTTTGGACAGTTTCAGTTCATACCATTAAATATTAAAAGTCTTACACAAAAAACAGATTTTGTCTAGCTCTCTTTAGGCATCCATAGAAAGTACTTAGCCAATCATATTTGATACCCATATTCATGGATCCATATTAGGGTCTGAAGATTTTCCTATACTCAATCCCACAGTTTATGATTTACTTATCTATAGATACTAAAAAGAATTAGATAGCATTATGGATTTCTAATGAGTTACAAAGCATTTAATCTCTAAATTAATGGACTGAACATGGACCAGGTTAGTAGAGAGTAGTCACCAAACAGCATTATCTGGCAGTTGTAATGTGGAGTGGGTGAAATGTGTTTGGAGCTTGGTGAAATTAGTTCATAATGGGAAGGAGTCCAAGTCATAAGAACCTACAACAAAACAACAGCATATGAAACATATGAAAGCCAGTGTCCTTCATGCCCATGACCTACTGTAAGATAACTGATTGATCACAAACTTAATGATACTGCATATGAGTTTGCTGTTATAAATATTTTATGCTGCAGAGAGAAAAACCATTGTGTAATATCTATTTTAATCTAAATTAGGCTCTGAGGGATCACGTAACAGGATAAAATGTTTAAGGATTGATTTATAGGAAGATGTGACATCATTTTGTAGTTGGAGTCTTTAATGAAAATGTAGCCCCTAAATATTCAAATATCTGTTATACCAGACTCAGAGCAATGTTACGAACAAATCTGTGTTCCACATACCAGCCCTTGCTACATTTTTTAAAGGTAAACTCAAAACTTGATTACTTTATAAAGAATTCATTACTCATTCATGAGTAAGATTTTTCCACATTGTATTAATAGTTCTATGCAGTTTGAATAATTTCTCCATTATAATACATTGTAGAGAAGAAAAAAGATTTATTAGGTTATCTGGACCATCTCCGACCAAAACAGGATTTTTCTGTACTATATGCATTCCAGTGCTTTGCCTTATATAGTTTTAAGTGCTACAAATGATGGCGCTTCTACAAATTCTCTTGGGAGATTATTCACCGGTCTAATACCCAACATTTCCCTGTCCTGTTTTTATCTCATTATTCCTAGTATTATTGATACTCCCCCTTAAGTATGTTAAATATTTCCTCTCCTTTGTTAGAGAGGACATCCTTCTAATATTTGTAGACCATTATTGTATGCCATGTTAGTCACGTCACTTAAGTGAGCTAAATGACTTGAGTGAGTACAAGACCTAACCCCAGTCCATTCAATACCCCACTTGACTTTTCCTTCCTTCCTTTGCTCATACACATTGTCTTTTTTTTGGTCATTATTCTTTGTTTATGATCCCTCAGCTATGTATGAACAAATCCAGTAAAGGACCTTGTATAAATAATTAACAATAAGAAGCCCATCAATAATATCTCCCTGTATTGACCTTAGTAAAATGGATGAGATAACCACAAAAAGAAGCTGACAAGTCCTCTCATCCATTTTGCTCAGGAGTGAGCACAAGAGATATATAAACTGATTTTCAGCAAAATAAGAATGCTTTGGAATTTTGGGAATCCTTGTTGCTGAATGACTGGTGAAGACAAGTTAATTAGTTTGTTACCAGGCCACCTTTCACTATGATCCTATCAGATTTTACATGCAGTCTTCATTAAACAACTTTAATTTTAATGAAGACTGGATGTATAGTACTTACGTAAAGTCCCCCTACAGTTTCAAATGCATGCGGTATTCTTTTCTTCTTGTCCTAAACTGCCGTGTAGTGATACGATATGCTGTTAAACAGCTGTTTTATTTCACCTCATAGATTACTGAAGTGATTCCTATATATAATTTGAAAAGCATTTTGGAGTGGAAGATTCCATATAAATGCAATGCAAATGTATGTTGTTACAATGATTTATAACTGTGTTCTAATGGCACCTTTATGTGAAACATGGCATATGCTGATACCTAAGTTATACAATAACTAAAAGACTTTAAGAGTATTCAGTTTTATCAAGGAGGAAGAAGCTATCAGTGTTATTGAATCAACAAAAAATGTAAACTTTATTCTAATCTGTGAATCCGAGAAACTAATCAACTATAAAATCAATTTATCTACAGTTTTCCATTTTTAAAAAAAAACTTATAATTTTTTTATATATATCTAGAGTTAGTTGAAAAATTTGGTTTCATTCACTTTACATTTTGAAAGACACGTACACCTTTTTTTCAACTGAAAAGTTCCTAGGAGACAAAAGTAATACATTCCTGTGTTTAATATACTAGCAAAGTTTGCTTCTCTGTAAAGCATTTTGTCAGCATATGGCCTTATATAATTCCTTCTAAAGGTCAAAGCAAGGGGAAAAATCTCTGCCCATATTTAAAGAGGGTACTCAAGTATGCAGTTAAGTCAAACGTAGACAGATGTTGGTGAATGCATATTTTAGATGTTCTTTTCTAGGATATTGTGCACCTGTCCTGCCAGATAAAGACATTGCATAGAAAGGCAGTTGCACTTGCATAAGTTGAAGCATTTATGGGAAGAAACCTAAGTATCACTTAACAAAGCAATACATGTAGCATATGGGAAGTCTGGCTTCATCTACAGAGTAGTGGGCTTTCATGCCCACACTCATATCAGTTAATTCAAGCTCATAGCCTTTGCTGCTGCTGCTACCATGTGACAGAACATCCAGCTGAGTTCATGGCTGCAAAATGTGTAGTGCATTTTCTCTATGTGAAACCTATCCCTGGTGAATGTGAGTTGCAGACCTCTAACATAACTCTTGTTAGGGTATGGGGTGTGGAAAAGGCAGCAGCAGATGATTTTCTGTGTTTTATTTACACAGGCTGTTAAAGACTCAGACCCCTCTCTCTCAGGGTTGGGTTTGCTGGAGTAATTCATATGTCTCAGCCCTGTCCCAGTGGGAAGAGAAGATAGACATTTCCAGGGTAGGGAATAGTACTATGCTGGAACTGGGAAGTTAATTTAATCCAGTGTATTATTGTTTTCTGTTTTTAAGGGAACCTTGAACAGCAAGTCAACCTGCTTCTTATTACGGAAGCTTGTTGTGTGGTCCTGTATCAGTGCAGTGGGAAGGATGAGATGATCTCTCAAGGTCCCATACAGCCCTACATTTCTGTGATTCTATGGCTGGCCAGTGAAAGAAAGAAGAGGAGAGGGAAAAAAGAAAAAACATTCATCTGGAGACAGAAAAAATTCCCTACCATGAGAAGACTCATAGGCCTACCACCGTGCAGGGGAGAAGGGACAGACAAGAGAAAAAAGAACATGGTAATGCAAGAATCTTGCCCATATCTTTCACCTACTCAATGCAAAGTAGAACTCTGATGCACACACTCATGGGAGATTCAGTGACCTTTAAACAAGTCACAAAAGAACTCATTTGACCCAGTGCACTAACTCAGATTTAATGTCCCTGTGAACTCCTGCCAGCCTTCTACCCTGAGCTTATGAACAGGAGGGGATGTTGGGTCCTATGACATTCTCTTCTCCCCCCTCACAAGTATTGTAAATTCTCTTAATGGAAGTTCATATAAGTGGAGATTATGATATTGTTAACTCTGTTTTGTTTTGCCAGTATATTTATTTGGCAAATAAGTTTCCTCTTGGATTTTACCTTTTGATGGACTATATGGTTTTTCTTTCAGTAGGTTTATTCACATAATAAGTGCTGTATTTGTCTAACTGGTCTATATCATATAGTTTTTCATTAGTAATTGTAGTTGAGGGATATAGCAACAAAGTATGGCACCTAAAAGAAAAGTAGGAGAGAGTTATAATGCCCAAAACATTTTTGTACTCAACCAAATATTACTGTTGTAGTAAATATTTGGTTGAATGCAGACACTGTAGTTATCTCACACCTTACTTTACCCACACATATGATACATAGACCTTGCAGAGCTCAAGTGATCAAAAATGTGTCCAGCTTTGTCATCTGTGAGGCCTCCATAAGGCCACAGACATCTTCAATCTTGTTTTTTGTGTCTTATTTGGAACTGTGAACAATGAGACAGCATATGTTTTACTGCACTGGTTCTTCCTGAACACCATGGTTTCACTACCATAACTGATAATGACGTCTCTTTCTGTTGCTTTTGTCAGACAATGAATTGCTGCTATCCAGCTGATCACTAAACCATCTTGTCTTCCTGGAGTCTGTGTGAGTAAGTATAGATGCTGTAGAATTAAGTTAGAATCATACAGCACTTGGTCCTTCAAGACCTGGAGAAGACTAAAAGTGCTGTAAGATGGACAACCTGTTATAGAGTCGGGGAACATCTTAGTCAGGAGAGTTTTTCCCTTAGAAGCACCGAGTTTGTGTCTGATACTTGTCTGCCACTACAGCATGTGTTGGAAGTGGACGGATCTTCAGCATCCACATTTTGTTCCAGGTAGCCTATGCTCTGCTATAATAACTGGCATTCTGCCCATATCTCTGACTCCATATTGCTCTAGTCAGGTAAGTACTCTTCTTCAGAATCGTTAGGTGTTTCTCTACAGATAAATGACACCAAGAACACATGCTAAAGGATCACATCCTTTAGTGACTCATGATGGCTAGAGAAGAGGAAAAAGCCATATCTAAATATCCCCAAACCTGGGGAAGGTTGAAATCTGAATAAAGGCAGGAATTTTCAAATGAATTTAAGTGACTTAGAAGCACATATCCAATTGAAGGACAAGGGGTCATATGCTCCTAAATCACTTCTGTTCTTTTGAAATTGGCACTGAAGGATCTTAATCTGCATTTCAAAGACAGCTCCATCCCCGTGATGGGTCAAACTCACACCCTGGGTCCAGACACATTCAAACTTTCAGGTGTTTGTAATCAGGATCTGAAGTCTGTGACTCAGCCCCATTTCTAGCATTAAAAATATATCACTTATTGTGGGCTTAGGAAGACCTTGAAGTAGATCTGGTTAGAAATTTTTCATACTGAAGAGTTTTCCATTGGAAAATGCTGATTTGATGGAATCAAAATGTTTTGTGAGAAACATCTATTACATCTCAACTTTCAGTGAAACCAGGGAAGCTGGCTCCTCCCAGGCTCACTGGCTCCCTAGAAATTTCACTTTTTTGACTTTCATATAACTAACACATCATAAATACATTTAAGAGCAAGGATGCCAACTCTCATAATTTTATTACAAATCTTATGATATTTGGTGTTTTTCTTAAAACTTGGTGCCTGGAATCCTGTGAATACATAAGAATCTAAGTTCCTAGTTCTCATAGTTATGAAGAAAAGCTTAAAAATGTGAATTCTAAAGGCTCAAAAGACAGAGGGGAAATAAAAATAAAAAGTTGGCAACATAATAAAAGACTTTTCCCACAAAAAAAATAATTCCAATAGTTTCCATGTTTTTTTTAAAATTCCCATGTGAAACAGTTGTCTCTAAATATGTAATTACCCCTTAGCAGCAGTAAGCCAAATATTGTAGCACTGAGAATCTGTATATTAGGCAACAGTGAAACTGATTTTCTCTGTTTAGCCCAAGAATATATAGAAATAAAATAAGGTGAGCAGAAAAAATTTTCTTTCATTTTAATTTTTAGAAAAAACTAGGACAGGTAATACATTTGAGGACAAGGGTTTTTCATAATAAATACAAGGATTACGTTGCAAGAAAAGCAATTTCCCAGTTTAATCCTGCTAATGGCCTAAACTTTCACTGATATTAATTTGTCAATCACATTCAAAATGCATTAACTATACACAAATAGCTCAATCAAAATAGACATTAATATTTGTAAAGGTAATGATCTATTCATAGTATAAACACTGCCAAGAAATATAAGTTCTCCATAAACAGCTACCGTCTTACATCCATAAGGGAAAAGATCGACACAATGAGATTTCTTGTATTTGTTATAGGACATCACCTTTATGCCCCTTCTCTTTCCCCTCCCCTCAGTCTGGAGGTTAAATGGATAAATTACATTCATTTGAAACATTATCCAGGTAGGGCCAAGTGTATATGATTAGCTTTGTGTCTCAGAAATAATGCTAATAAGAGTACAAAATTGATTATTTTAATACTTTATTCACCACTTTCATGTTTAATAATCCAAGAAGTTGCGAGGAAGTAACACTGGTCAGTGCATTTATTTGCAAACAATATAATTTTTAAGATAATAGTGCACCTATAAACTATTTCATTCTGAACTCCTACTGAGTAAATCTACTTTAAGCATTTTTTCACTTCGTGCAACTTGTATTACAAAACATTCAACCCTATATAATGTGGTGAATCCTTGATTATAGCAAATATCTGGTTTGGTGGCTGATATTAAAATGTATGTTTACTGACTTTTATTCAAAATACTTTCCCTAAATACCTTGAAGTTTAAATGTCTTAGAGTACAGTAGCCTTTTATTTGTCTAATTACCAGGGCTTTTAGAAAAAGAATAAACACTCATCTATATGTTGTGTATCAATTAGTCTGAAGAATAATTTGACCATAACACCTCCTGGGGATCACATATTACTAGGAATACAATACAGAAAAATGATATATCAGAAAACAAGTTTATCCACTTGAACTATAAGACAAATATTTAATATGTATGTTGTGTAATGGATGTCCTTGAATGAAAAGAATACTCCATTCAAATCAAGCTTAATATCAACAAGCTGTACTTCAAGATTACATCTGTGCCTGTAAATGGATTTTCAGAGTTCCCCTTTTTGTGTGTGTGTTTTTATAGTCATCAATAAAGAAGCCCTTCCACAGCATTTAGGTGCTCCCATGCTGATTGCTGTGACAGCAACTGTATCACTGCTAAGAGATGCAATTTGTTAACAGGTTATTTTTGCTTGCTAAACTCACTGACTGGAGGGAACAGAAAATAGCAGCTGAGGGATAACATGAAGTAAAAGTATAAGATACTTGTTTGAGAGAAAATATCTGCTAAAAGCAGGAATTTTTCATTTCCTCAGTTAGGTATGAATTCCACAGTTTTAAAAAAAACAAAAAGTAAAGTCTATGGAAGGCAAGCTGGAGTTATGGCTGCAGCACAATAGGATTTGCATGAGCAGAGTGTGTTTGAAGCACTCCAGGACTGAAAGTTATTTACAAGCAGAATAGTGAACCAGAACTGCTGAATTCTCCTCCTCCTTTCCTTAGCTGAGGTTCAAACTCTCGAAAAAAGTCACCATCTGTCCTGTCCATGTGTACCACTGCCAAGGGCTTTAATAGTAGCGGAGAGCAAATGTGGCTGAAAGTAAAGGCATTTTTCTGTCATGGTCCAGTTATAAGCATTAAACTAGCCACAGTCTGCATGCACACAGCTGTCGAAGAAAGGAGCCTGAATGGAGGGCAGTATTATACAAAGCTGATAATGAATTATACTCTTTAGCCTCAGACCAAACTTATATCAGAGTCCATATTTAAATATAGAAGAGAGAACCTTTCCTCAGTTACAGTCTTTAGAAAAAGCAGGAAGGAACAAGCATGTGTTCTCTCCTCTCTCACAATCACATTCCCTTCAGCCTCTTTCTTTTCGCTGGTTTATATTCCGAATCAGAGGAGGCAAAGGGGTGGATCTGCAGAGATGCTTCTCCTTCACTAACCCTTGTTAGTAGTCTACACGCAGCCAAGTTGTCAGATAGCACCATTTGATTGCAATTTTGGCAGCTTTGGCCAGGGATCTCTCGTTGTTTGAATCAAGGTTTTAAAGGCTCCTCTTGCCTGGTTATGTATGAGGGCTGTTCCTACTATCCATATTCAGTTAAATCTCTTTCTGTGTTTCAAGAAAGGCATACATGGTAACTAACGTCTAAATCAAAGGTGTTGAACCACTTCAGCTTGAGAGCTGAAGGTTCTCTTTCCAAAGGGCCAAGGGACCACAATTACAATCTGTGCAACTGCAGAAACCTCCTACTATTCCACTAGTGTGGTGACTCTCCAGTGGTGTAAGGTTGGAGAAACCAGTTCCTATGCTTCTCTTCCCACGCTTCCTTGCACAGACGGCATGTTGGCATTGGAAGGGGGACTCTGCTATAACTATCCCCGCCTGGTCTAGGGCTGCTGTAACTTGAATATAAGCACAGAGCTTTATATGGTTGTTGGTTCTCAGCTTCTCCTAGGCTGCTCTGGGTTGCTCCAGAAAGGAAGATGGCTATTCTTTCCTATGAATAGGCCATGTTCAGGCAAAGTCACTTGAGCTTCTACCCTGCTCTCCATGGGACTCCACAGTCTGGAAGGGAAGCATGCAATAGGGCATCAAGAGTGACATTTCTTCCTCCCAAGGGAACTGCTAAGTACCCAGCAAGATAGGGACAGTAGAGCACTCAGTCACTTTTCACTCACACTAGAGCTGCTTCTGGAGCTGCTGGGGAGACGGTGATCCTTACCACCTCCCCATAGAAACAACACGGATTCAAACTTCCGTTTAAAAATCAGAGCAAATATCTGTTGTTACAGAATACTGTAAATAAAAGTTTCTGATAACAAATATGCCCCTATGCAAGTTAAGCTCTTTCAATTCTAAAATACCTGACTCTGAACTCGATTCACTCCTGGGATATGCCAGCAGGCACAGGGCATCCAGCTGCAGAAAGTCCACTGTGCAAGGGAAAAAGGTGTTGCAGCAAAAGATGCACACAACCTTCAGTCCACCAGAAACCACCAGAAGAGTTAGAGCTCGTTAGTACACTCCCCAAATTGAGTGGCACTGGCTGGGGAGGGTGTATAGACAGGGCATTGAGGAGATGAGCTAAGGCGCGATGGTCATTGGTTTGTCTCAACTGCAGAGTTGACTTGAGTGCTACACCTAATTCAAGACCTCCCCACACACACACACCAACAACCCTTCACTTGAGGACAGTAGGACTTTTAACTCAAGCTGTCTGGTGGGTCACAGGACGTTATAGCTATAGCAGGAGGTGCAGCTCGAATGTTGTTTAGCAAAGTAGCCTTTCTCACTCAAGTTAAGCTAACTCAAGAGGTGTTAATTCTGTAATGAAGACATAGCCTCAAAACTTCTTCCCTCATAGAAACTCCAGAGAGGGGTGGCAGTACAAGCATAATCTACCATCCCTAGGGATCTTTGGGCACCGCAGCCTGCATCTGACTCTAACCTTATCTGTTGTGTGGAATGATTCAGCGTTGTTTGCTGCATATGTAAGCAACTGTTTGCCAAAGAAGCACAGTACATTGTAACAGTGGTCATAATTTTAGGGAATTTATTTTTCTCCCTTTTGAATGAAAATTTTGGGGCTTCAGATGATCCATTCACTTATTACACTTATTTGGATGTGTTGCTTATTTCTGGCATGAACTTGTTTCCTGTGGAGAAAAATAAGGCTGTTGTATGTAATTATAATTGTTAAAGGCTTACCCCAGGCAGGTAGACAACTTTAATTGGTGTATTTATTCAATACACTGAGGTACATAGGAGACAGATAATGCATGTGATTAAATTATCAGCAAACCACAGAGCACTAAAAGGGAGCCCGAAAAAACATATTTTCCATCTCTTTTATAACAAGTGTTATGAAAATTATCATCTAAACTTCTCTCTTAAAATTCATTTTTGTGTGGAGGGAGTAGAAAACGGGGGGGGGGGAAGGGAGGAAAGCCCATCATTTTCATTCAAAGTTTTGCATTGTTTGATTTAAGATTCACTTCTTCAGTATTCCATTCTGAAATTGATCAAAGAAGAAATTTGCAGATAAGCAACAAAGGAAAAAATATATTTGAAGCTTTCAGTTAGTTGTGGCAAATATTTACTTGTGTATTTTTATTTGGAGTATCTACACTTAAATTTCATCCAGGACTCATCTCCATCAAGTATGTGATGATGGTTAATTATTAAGAAACCTTACAATGTGACATGTGTAATAATCATATTAACTCTTTTGGACTATTACTACTAATATCCATGTTATTAGGCTGTGTTATTTGGACTGAACTAGAGCTTGGTCAAATATTTGTATCAAAGCCAGAAACCAACTCAGCTGGTTTGGGTTTTCGCTAAAAACTCAAGGCATGTTCTTTAACAGAGCCATGAAAGTTCACGAACCATCTGAGCAAATGTAAGCAAATTTATTGAAATTCCTTTAGATCTGATTGCCTCATCCGGGTTTGAAAACCAGAGGAAACCTGGAGCTTTCAAAGTAAATTTCACATTGTGATACATTATTTGTTTTAAATCATGAACTCAAATCAAAATCAAAACTTGATATATGAGAATCCAACTAGTACTAAAAGATTTTCACATGAACCCCCATGTGAAGAACTTCTTGCCTGACTATTAGATCACGTGGAAGTTATTGACGCATATACTACTTTTTCCGAGCTATATCGTAAAGTAATAGTAATGCCTGCAGAAATTAGTTAGTCTTTAAGGTGCTACAGGACTGTCATTGTTTTTGTAAAGTAATAGCTTACTTATGATGACGTGCCTCAATACAAGTTCATACTGGGCTCAATCCTGCACCACTGAAGTGAATAAGAGTTTTGCCATGGAATTGTATAGATCAGTAGTATCAGACCCATTCTCTATTATTGTTTAACTTTTAGAGTTTGTTGTTTCTGACACATTTCTGCTATGAATCAAAGACCAATATGGATGCACAGTATCCTGAACTACTTTACAGAAGCCAAGATTTTTGATTGTCTTCTGCAATGGTGATACACCTCAAAACAAACCCTATTTATTCTTCAGCTTTATTTGTATGTGTTCTGCAATAAATGACAGGTGAAAAGTAGTAATCCCCCTCCCACCCCCCCAAAGAAAATTAATTGCATTAATGGTATTCAGTAAAAATAACTTAATTTGATGCAAATAGACAAAAGTACAAGGCCTGTAAATAAACTGAACCTGTTAAATGAAACAAAGTGTTTTAAATTCTCTGAGGATATTTGGAATCTTCACGAGATTTTTCTGGATCTGGGCTTTCCAGTCGTGATCTGCAATGAAAGATTCTTTTCTGTTGTTTCAATATGTTGTGAATTGTTGCAGTTAAAAGGAGATATTTGCATCTTTCAGTAGAACTAGGTACTCCAGATAATCTCTCATATTTTCCTAGGGCATTCATTTGGATGATCTGTCCACCTCTCAGTCATAGGCAGCATCTATCTTTTTTGCCATTGGACCTTGCAACTAGAAAAGCTGCCAGTTGAAACACTGCCCAGTGAATTTTTCATATTGTGGGGAAACCTGAAGTGCAGTATTATCATTATGGTCGTGTGTGATGTGCAGTAAAGGAAGCCCTGGATTGACATTACATAGAGTGGCAGTAAATCATTGGCTGATAATAACACTTTAAGTAATATCTTTCACACACACAGGTGGCAGAATCAAACCCTGAAAAAAAGTTTGTTTTTTCCAATGCCAAACTGCATATCACTCAGAATAAGGGGTCCTACAGAGTCATACTATTCCAACAAGAAGAGCACTGGGAGACGGTCCACAGAATGCCTTCCCAGAATGCGCGCCTCTTCCTTGGGATAAAATGTGTCCCTAACAATAATAGCGAGGAAGAAGTCCCTGCACTCAAATGAGCAAAAGGACTTAGAATTCTGCCCAGCCATTACACGTGTCATACAAGAGAGGGGGCCACTTCTTACTCCCGCCTCTCCCACTCAATATCTGTGTAGAATCCAGATTAAAGAATTTAACCCCTTTTCGGGCTACACATTCAGTCTTGATTTGAATTTGACCAATGTGTTCATTATTTAGAAGGGTTTACTCAAAGATAGGACTAATCAGAAGTACTACACATCTTGAGTAAAGGACAGCAGAATCTGTCCTTTAATGAGTTCCATCAGGTGCATGTCATTATTACTGGACATTATAAGTTTTGCAGAACATGACTGAATTAGAGGACATGAAAGTATGGTACAGTATGGTATAGTATGTGTTTAGGTTACAAATATATAGAGTAGTTGTTTTTATGCACTTTCCTATTGTTATACCACTTTGTTCTAAAGAGAGACATTCAAATAGAGGATAGTTTAGAAAGATTATGTAGATGAAAAATAAATGTTTGCATAAAGTGCATAATGGAACACATCATTATTTCTTTCAGGGAGGTAAATATGCTTTCAAAATAAAACTTTTTTTCCCCTCTTCATGCAGAAATTCCTGTAAATGAACAAAAAGCTTCTAAAAGGGAAAAACTGGTAATTGCTGAAGTAAGCCCTAGACAGTTAGTGAAGAAAAAAAACCAAACAAGCTGTTTTTTTTAAGCATATAAAAATGAAGTGGGCAGATTTTTAAAGGTGTTCGGTCCTCAGAAGCACTCCTTGCTCTTAAGGAGGGTGTGCGGTAAAATCTGGCTACTCCATTTTGGTATCTAAAGGGGAGCTGAGTGCTTTTGGAAAGCTGGTCCTCAATGCACACAATTCTGAATGCAATTATTAATGAAATATATATCTTGCATATATATATATATATATATTGCAGCAGCTGAGCAATTACGTATCCCAAAACTACTGTTTCATCTTTTTATTGGGGATCAAATATAATTAGTCTGTGGCATATCTGTTTTCCATTTGTAGTGCTGTGTGTGCTTACCACAAACATTTATGTCACCATCCCCTCTTCTCTCTGATTCTTCCTATGTCCCTTTTTACATCTAATGTTTAAAAAAGCAGATTTTATTTCCTCATATAATAGAGAACTGCAAATGCTGTTTCAAATAGAAATATAAACAGCTGTTCACCAGACAGGAGCACTGAACTTGCACTTGCACTGAACTCAGACTGCGTATTTTGGAGGCAAAGCGGGATGGGAATATTTTGATGAAATGTTTCTTCTCCAGAAAATGCTGATCCGTTGAAACTGATCACAGGAAAGGGCGAGTGTCAAATTTCCCAGCCTGAAAAACATAAGTTAAGAAATTGTCAGTGTCCCATTTTGGCATATTCTAAATTTGTTTGGTTTTTTGGTTCAAAATTTAATTTATAGTAGAAAAAGGTCAAAATCAAATTCTTCAAAATTATGAAAGTGAAATGTTTGTGTTGACCTATAGCAAATTTTTGTTTTGGTTTGTCTGAATTTTTTTTCCATAAGAAAATTTTTCAAGTCTCAAAAATTCTCGTGGGATGGGAAATTATTTTCCCTTAATTGTAAATACCTGAGGACTTATTTATAAAGAAAGACATAATGGAACAGCAATCGTTAGTCCAAATATGTAATCTCACAATTTGTATTGAAACTAATTGCTAAAATATGCACCAAATAACTGTCTCTCTTCAGTTACATTCTGATGGTGGCTCATTATTTTAAAATAACAGCACGCTGAGGTGAATAAAGTCATGTGACTTATGAAGACTTCTAAAACTCGTAATGCACTTAAAACTATTGTCTCTTGAGAATAACACTGTCAGGTGTACACAGAAGTGAACATCATGCATGCTTGAATGGGTTTAAGAAGGCATGTAAAGAATGCTGAGCAGTGAGATATATTTGCAACTGCCGATTACTCTTTTTCTGCAACATTTAACCTCATGTGAATATTGAATCATTTACAGCCTAATTCTGTGTTAATGAGCATAGACTGGTTTACTGATGCTACATTGCAGTTTTGTCCTCAAAGTCAATACAAGGAAAAGAGCTAGAGATTGTCAATTAATGTAATGATATTTTATAAATTGATTGTTGATTAAGATGACATGATAGGATGCTAGTTATGACCTTGTGATAAATGTCTACAATTACTGGTGCCTTTGTTGAAGCCATTATCTGAAATTTAATGGCATAGTTCTAGTAGTTTTACATAAACTTGCCACTTGATTTAAATTATCAGGCTGATCACAAACAGGTCCATAACACATCAGTTCCTAGACTAATGAACCATATATCCTTGTCGACTTTAGTAATGTTTTGACAGTTTTTGCCTCAGTGCCTTTGAATTACAAGTGTGTAGAGATGTATTGCTTACTGCTACAATAGGTCTTTCCCTAAGGATATGGTAGGTCACGTTTACTGAATCTGAATTGGTTAACTAACAGTGACAACAGACTAATGCTGTAAAAGAAGGATACAATCAATTTTAATAGCTTTAATTACATTTTTTTCATAATTACTATGAGATTACATAGCAATGCCAGAAATTATGTTAAGTTGTATTTCCTTAAAACATTTACAATGTAGAGGACTCAAAAAAAGCAGTGAGTTTAGTATTAAAGTCACAGAAAACTTTGTTTAATGTTAAGCTATTGATCTAGACCCACAAAACAAAGTGGAACTGCATAGGTCTAGCTGAAGACATGACACAAAATTGCATACTATAAAAGCAAGAAAATTCAGACTTCTGGTTTAAAAATCAAAGTTAATTTTTCGCCTTTAAGCTATTATTGTTTGTGTGATATAGGAGGATATAAAATATATATATATTTTTAAAACCCTACACTATATTTTACTATGAAATCCTACTCTCTACTAACCTTCAACTAAAAGTTGTCCTTTTATATGATTATTTCTCCTCTGCCACTACATGCCTTTCTGGGGCTCTTTATATTTGGAAGAGTCAAATACCTGCATCCCTGAAGTGGACACTTTGTAAATTAGCTTGTTTCACCTCCTTCACTTCTAGCAGCAGATTAATTTTCCTTAACTCCTGTTATATTCCCCTGCTCCAGTTTCCCCTTTTCTTATTCCTGAGAAAATAACTCTATGTTTGTTTTTTGTGGGGTGATACAAATAAACAAATATTCCTGTTAATCAGCATAGGAGGAAAACTCCCTCTGAAGTCTTTCACATACATACATTGCCAGGTTTTTAGTCTTCACAATTAACTTCCTTTTGTTTTCTTGACTTTAAGGGAGTTTTGTTTCTGTGAGGGACCTTTTTTTTTGCCGCTTTCAGCAAACATTACAGATGAAAGTAAAGCAAAACAATTGAAACAAATGACAGGTGGCATTAATGTAAACTACCTAGGTTTGCTTAGACTGGAGTCTAAATTTCCTTTTTGGGGCAAAGGGTTAAATTAATTTGAAAGTTACTTCAGCATTTAAAAAGAAAAATTAATTTAGGGCCACATTCTCCTATGAAAGAGCAGGAAAGCGGAATTTGAGACTGAGGTGTTTTCTTATTACTAAATTGGGGAAATAATCCAGGCTGGCGCTGGCCCTTTACCCAAACCTGTGACTCTGTGTCTTTGAACTGTTTCCAAGCTTACAACCGTCTAGGAGCCTGGGTCCTGTGAAACTGAGTTTATATGGGCTGCTCCCCATGCAAATGTCTTTTTTCATCGCATGTTCAGATTGTAGTGAGTGATGGTACATTAATTGATGTTAATGCCAACATCAGCATTAACTTAGGTTCCAGATCTCTATGTGGCTGTGCAACAGGTAATCTCCTTGAGAGCGGCTGTTCCCTTAGCACTACTCCTTCCTGTCCTTGCCCTTTTCTTTTCCCCATGGAAGTGCTATCATCGAATTGAGAAAAGAGAGCGCATGCTGGGATGGTGGCATTTCCCCCCTCATTTGCTCACACTGTGTTGTCCCACAATTCTCTTTGGGAGGCAGAAAGTAGCATAGGACCCATAAAGTCATTTATTTCAATCATTAAACCCCCCCAAAGCATGCATCATATAAGCTTTAGAGACTTGACATAATGTACCATAATTCCCATTATAAATATGTAATTATCTGCTCAATAGCCCATTATAGCAGCTTTGGAGTCATTACCATATAATACATTAAGGACTTCTTAAAGACTGTTTTAGTTCATGGATCACTGACCTTCAAAGACCTGTGACAGCCTATTAAGTAAGTGCAGATAATTCAGCCTTTAAAAATCCTCCTAAAATGTATTATAAAATGACAATGAGTCAAACTGAGCTTCTGCGTTACATCTTCAATCCCGATAAGCTGTGGGGGCGGTGAACGAGTGCACCTTGGGGTTGAAATGATACATGTGCAATCCTTGTTTTTAAACCTGAGGACTAGAGTCTGACTGGCCCTTATATATATGCATTGTGGAGTAGCAGGGAAAGAGGCACTTCCCTTTGTTCAACCTGCATCAAGGCTGCCCAGAATTGTACCCTCTGCCCTTCGAGTTGCTACCAGAGGTACCTAACAGGGATTGGTGTGTAGGTAGAGCCATGCTGCACCTCTTAAAATACGACAGCATTTTTGCAGCCCTTTGCAGATTGGGGAATTGGGTCTAATATAGAGCTGTTTAAATGGCACAAATGAGCCCTAAATAACATGTTTTTCCCTCCCCTTTATTTGTAACTCAAAATATACTGGCTGAAATTCATCTCTTTGGTTAGTCAGAATGAATCTGAGAACTTCTGTATTTGAAAGAAACCACTTTGGGGTTTGTCACAGAGTAGGCTCAACAATACCTATGAATACCCCTCAGCCTTGCTGGTGAGCTTGCAACCTAAGGGCTAAGTAGTGAACCTGGCTGGGTATAATGACGCTTAATTAGAAAGACTGACCCCAGCTGCCGTGGTGAAGCAGAGCAAGCACTGCTCAAATAGAACTGGGAGTGCAGTGGTGAAAGGAAGAGCAAATTCTTTCTGGGCTGAATCTATCCCCATGAATCACTCAGAGAGCACAGCTTAGGGGTGTGGGTACCTTGCATAAAGTCTGGCAACAGGAGAAAGCTGCTGTGGGGGGGAGATCTCTTAATTAGGGTCAAAGAGGAGTAGAGTAGTCTTCAGAGGTAAGCTGCTGGAGTCCCTGGTGAAGGGAGGCAATAGGGGAATCTTTTTAGGGAAGAAGCAAGATGAGAGAAGTCCTGGGGGAGGAGAAGGGGCCAAGAAGCAGATGACCTCAATGGAGCCTGAGAGGGGCAGAAGGCCTATTAGTCAGGGCATTTGATTTGGACCTTAAGCAGGACCCTATTACTACCTTGGAAGACTTGTGACCTGTCACATGACTTGGTTGGAGGGCTTCTGAATCACAGAAGACCCAGAGATGGAGTCTGGAGAAGTCCATGTCTGGGACTAGCTGTTGTAGCCAAGGAATTACCCCCTGCTGGCCATGAGAGATGAAGGATGCTGTGTCCAGGCATGAGAGCTTTGGAGGTGAGGATGCGCCCTGAGTGAGTTGAAAGCTTGTTTCTGAAGCCCTAGCTCATAGTGAATTCTTACAGCTCAGTTATAGTCTGGAAAATAGAAATGCTGTCAGACTTCTAAGTCTATGGGTTTATGGCCCTTTCTACAGCTAGATTTAGTCCCTTTTTACTGAGGACAGATCAACTGCCTAGGCTAACCAATTGGAGATAAAAGTGCTCCTGTAAAGATATTTGTCTTGTTTCTGTGACAAGTTAATTATCTTCCAAGTGAATTTAGAAAGTGAGCTTTTTAAAAATGTGAATACTGGAGAAACTTTGGACTCGCTAAATTCCAGTTATGATGCAAGGGCAATCTATTTTGTTCAAAACTGGGATATTTAACAATGATTGACACTTTGAAAAGTTACTGTTAAACTGAAGGGAAACTTTATAATTACTAACTGCCATTGGGATATATGTGTAAAGGCGCACATGCGTTAGTGCAGGAGGTACAACCTTCCCAGAACACTGAAAAACTGGCTTGGGAGTGAGAGTCATGGAATTATTTGAGTATTAAGTTTTCCTTGTAAGGATGTTGTAATCTGCATGTAACTTTTCATTTTAACGTCTTCCTTCTCAAAACTGGATAAAAATTACTTTAATTCTCATTAAGACACAGTAACGTCCATGTCAGTATTTCTTCTTTTGCACTCCAAGTATCTGTATTTGTGGTAATTGAAATGAGCTTTGAGGGCTTGATTTGCCACAGTGCCTGGGCTCTGCTTGCTCACAGTGGAGAGAGGCGGTTGTAGAGGAGTCAGCTGTGGGCCTGTCATGTCTCCTTCCCTTTATAATAATGACCCTAGATTTCTTTAATCATAGCTCTCAAAATGCTTTACAAAGGAGGTCCAGTATTATGCTGGGAGGAGAGGTTCTGGTACAGGAGGTGGTAAAGCCAGGCAGCAGAACCATCACTACTAGTTTTACATGTCCAGAGACTGGAAACTTGCACTGTGTAGGAGGCAAACAGTTTAAATTCACCTTACTGTGCACTGCATGGGATAGGCAGTGCAAAGTGACTTGACAGTTCCAAGAACCTGGCCCACCTGGTCTTAAACTTATTAATTTAATAAGCTTAATTTAACATTGCATGCAGTGGTATCCCTTTTCATCACTAAATTGTATTACTAATGCACTCAACACTTTTTTACCCATGTGCCAATATTCAAATATATAAACTATTCATATTTAACTCTTGGATTAAAATGAGGGAAAGAGAAAATTCAACAATGTTTTTGACACTGCAAGTCCCATTCCCTTTAGGCTTACAGAACCGTGTCGGTCAGATTCCGCACCATTCTTTGTTTTCAGCTACAAGTTATGAGCCCAGACCTGATAATCTCTTCCATCTCAAATAGTTACTATTCACATGAGAAATCAATAGGATTAGTAATATAACTGCTGCTCACTCAGGTGGGTTAGTAGGACTGGGGACTCTGATGGCCCACTCTTCCTAACCTATGGGTCACTTGAAGATTATTGCTTTTAAACTGTGAACCTTGTGAGAAATCACAGGCATTTAAAACTAGATCAGGTAGAGCTGGAGAGTACACTGCCAAGAACAATGCTGTAGTGGCAGTGGGATAGGCTGGATGTGTACATCTCTGGTTCTGTATTTTTATTACCATTTTATTAGTGCTCTTGCCCAGTAAAATTACATTTTCCAGCAATAATATTGTAATGTTACTTGTGACTTGAACTTTGCCCTAGCACACTTTAGGAATGGATTCCCCTCTACATACCACTGAATTTTTTTTTCCTGCAGACATCAGATTTGTTTTGTGGTTCTCATCTCAGTCAAGTAGGAATGTGGGTTTTTTGGTGTGTGTGTTTTTTTTTTTTTTTAAATAAATCTTCTAGCAGATTAACTTATATAGCCTGTGTTTTTACTGTTGGGGAGTTTCATGTGATAGATGAGATGTGATATTGGAGGCATATTATTTTCATACATGGTATCCAGGACAAAATTCAGTTAGGTTGTGCCTCTTTGAACCAGGGCTGAAGAGAAAGAAGTTGGGCCTGTGTACACCAAGGTTAAACTTACTCTGTCACCGTAGCAGCTTCAACTGTTGTAGTATCTACTTAGGAGAAAAGCTTGCTATAGTCTTCACTGTACCTTTTTGGGGACAACACACTTCCCGGCATGGGCTTCCTGTAATCGGTGTGACCATGTGTTCCAGGAACTTTCTCTGTATAGTATATGGGAGTTATGTGTATATATCTATTTCCTGATGTTTTAGACTTCCAGGCATGCTTAAAATCATAGGCTGACATACATCCTGTGTGTAAAGAACCCTACAGCATGCAGTTACTATCTCACTTTAACCAAGTCCCACACAATAAGGGTAGAGTTACATGGCTGATAATGCATGTATCCTTATTGTGTAAACCTTAACACTTGGACTCTGTTGACCTCTACAGATTTGATTATATACAACAGATGTCTGTAAGGAGGGGCGTGATCTGACTCCCATTGGAGTTAATGGGACTCTTTCCACTGACTTCAGTAGGATTTGGATCAGGCCCAAATGAATGTTGACGGCATTGTTAAGACACTAATAATTAGTAATGGTTCCTAACCAAGGCCTCAAAGAAATATTTGAATATCAAGTCTACTAGAAACAACTTCATGGAAAAGCAGATTCCTAGGTCAAGATACGAGTGTTGAAAAGGGAAAATATGCAGGTGAATGGATAGGTGCTCTCTCACTTTTGTTGTGAAAAATCTAAAACAAAACAGAAAATGACAGCATATATTTATACCTAAATGCACCCATTTGTTACAAGTTCAATAGTGAAATACTGCTATCAACAGTGACGACATCATACACATTTGCGTTCACATTTTAGCCTGAAATCCATTCTAGCTATTTTAAGGTTTTCTATAGAACCTATCACCACTGCATTAAAGACTTCTTTTCTATAACACATCCATTTGCAGAATTTACAATTAACTTAATTTGTTAGGCATATTTTGAAGATATTTTAACTATATCTAAATTTATGTGCAAAATGCAATTTTATTTCCATTTATTATTGGCTATATTTGAAACTGTATGGAACATTGAACAGTACATCTGTTTTACTGAAATTAGCTGAATCCCTTAGTGTGTTTGTAAAATGAAAATTGTCATTAGTAGATAGCTATATAATAGGCATAAAAATGAAATAAGAGATGGACTGGAGGGGAGGAAAGTGGGAAGATGACAAGTAGGAGGTAGCCCAAATAAAATGCAGTTTTTCCATGTAGGTGCAGCTGTTAGTAGGCAACATTAAATAGAAATTTAGAATAACGAATTAACATATGCACTTGCTGAGTTCCCTGCACAAATCTAAAACAGTAAATTTGACCTGAATAGTAACTCTCCTAACCCCTACATTTGTTTGAGCTAGAGATGACTGAAAAACCTTTGTGCCGAAAAATGGGATTTCATAAATAAGAGAATTTCACTGGAAAATGTTCTCAACTAAATATTTCAAAGAGAGATTTTTACTTAAGGAAAAATGAAACATTGTAACATTTCTGAAACTGAGGAAACTTAACATACAGAGTTGGCAGTTTCACTTTTTCACTTTGCCACTCTAACTTTTCCATAGTAAGAGTTCGAAAAGTTATAGGGTGGAAAAAGTGAAACACAAAATCTAGACATCATTAGTTCTATTGCATTCAGTGGCCAAAAAAACAAACAAACAATCAAAAAAACCACCACCCTAAATGTAACAGACTTCAAATAAAAATGAATTGTTGTTTTACTTTGAAATATTCTTCTCACATGGTGGTAGGGTGGGTTGGGGAGAGGAATAAAACAAACCCGAATGAAATCTTTTCATTTAAAGTTTATTTTTTGGAGGGGAGAACATGTATGTGTTTTTTGTTTTTTTTTTTTACAAGCCCTTAACTGAAGTTTATTCAAAGAAGAGTTTACCTTCCACCAATTTTGGGGGCCAGTTTTCTTATGTTTGTGGTCCCCTGAATTTGCTAGTAGACATTTTATCACTTTCAAGAAGACACCTCTCGAATTACTTAAATTACCTATGAAAAAGACAAAGTAACTCCTTTGTCCTGACTTTGGAGAATGGATATATCACTTCAATGACCTGCATGAAGCTCATGTTCTTCAAGCATTTAAGACTGCTTCTGAGCCTAGATATTCCCTGTTGTAGTACGTTATCCAGCCCTTAAGTAAACGTGTCAACTAAGTCCATGGGTCAAATGCTGAGTTGGTGTAATAAGCATAGCTTCATTGACTCAGCTATATCTGTAGAAGTTCTGGCACCCTGTCTTTTGAAAAGTCCCAGACATGATCAAGGAAAACATATATATACAGCATTTTAAACATATGTGTTTAGTCTGTGTCTCCAGTGTGTTGGAATATTTCCTCTGAGGCTTATAAACTTGTGAAATGATACAACTTTCATGGTAGAAACTATCTGGTTGTAGTTGAGTTAAATTCTATTTAGGCTACTGAAAGTCCAACACCAGGGAAGATGATTTAGGCATCATTTTCATACAGCTGTGTGAATGATAATTTTGTAACCAGATGAAGCAGAAAAACAATAATAGCTTTCCATTCTGTACATTTAAGTTACTGCATTTAACGTTACATTTTCCTACCCTGTAATTATCTTTGCATTCGGCAGCACGTGATCTTTTTCCAAAGTTGTTCCTGTCTAAGAGTTATGTGAAGTTGTGACACACTTAAAATCAGATTCATTTAATGTTCTAATATTTAGGACTGCTGAATACTCACTACACTAAAAACTTGATCTATTCAGTGAAAACTTAATGAATTGCCTGAATGTCATACAAATGTGGTGAAGGGAGTGGAGTGTGCTTTGGGTTTGAGCCAAGTCCATTAAAGCTAATAGATCTTTCCATTGACTTCAATTAACATTGGATCATACTGTTTATTAGCTGGTATTACAGATGACTTTCTATTTTGTTTTAATAATGCATCATAAAATTCTCTGCCTCATGACTGAATTTGGTCAATATAATTTGTTAGTAGTAGAAAACACTGTAGCTCTGTTTTAGGACAATAGTCCTACTGAAAAAGGAGGTGTACAGTGATGGTCAGGCGAGGGCTAGAGGAAACCATGAGAAGAGAGAGACAGCAGAAATAAAATGGGCTACTAAAATAAAGATATAAAAGCCTCTTGCATGAAAGAAAGTGAAAAGCTAGGGTAGCTTAGATGAACAAGACCAATATGTGATAAATGCATACAAAATAATGAATGGTATTTAGAGAAGGTAAATAAGAGTGCTCACTTTCTCATAATGCAAGGATGATAGACTCATATCATAGAAAGTTGGGGGCAGGGGAAGGATAAGTCTCATGTCTAGAATGTTGGTACAGAGGGATCTAGCTTGGTGAGGAAGGACAAGTAGGGAGAAACGTGGGAGGGGGTGTTGCATTATACATCAAGAATACAGACCCTTGTTCTGAGGTCCAGAAGGAGGTGAGAGTCAATTTGAAACCTCTTGGAGGAGGAGAAAATTGGGATGATATAGATACAGTAGGTATCTACTGTAGACTGCCAAACCAGGAGAAGAAGGATATGGAAGAGGAAATCTAGCACTAATAACAAAAAAATCCAAAACACAAGACATGGTATGGGGGAGAGGCGGGGGGAGATGGGGGGGGGGGAACGACACTTTAACTACACTGGCATATGTTGGACAAGTAATAAAGCAAAACATAAAATCTCCAATAAGTTCTTGGGATGTACTGGGGATAACTTGCAGAAGGTGCAGGAAGTAGCAAGGGGAACAGTAATGTTTGGATTTGATTCTGACCAACAGGGAAGAATTAGTTGTGAATCTGAAGGCAAAAGGCAATTGGATAAAAGTAATCATGAAATTACAGATTTAATTATTTTAAGGAAAGGAAGGAATTAACAGCAAAATAAGAACAATGAACTTCAAAAAAGCAGACTTTAACAAACTCAGAAAACTAGTAGATTAAGGTCTCATGGGGGGAAAAAATCTGAGGGATAAAGGAGTTCAGGAGAGGAGTCAGTTTCTCAGACAATATTAAAGGCACAACAGTAAACTATCCCAATGTGAAGGAAAGAGATAAAAATAGTGCAAGATCAATATGGCTCTTTCAGGAGTTCTTTAATCTGAAAATAAGAGATCCTCCAAAAAATGGAAATATGGACAAATTAATAAGGATGTGTACAAAAATGAATAGTGCAAGCACGAAGGGACAAAATCAGAAAGGCATAGACAATGAGTAATATCAAGCAAGGAACATTACAGAAGAGGCAACAAGAAGTAGTGTGCTTAATATTCAAGGGAGATTAGGTTAGATATTAGGAAAAAACTTTCTAGCCATGAAGATATTTAATCATAGGCTTCCAAAGGAGGTTTTAGAATCCCTTCATTAGAGGTTATTAAGAACAGGTTAGACATGTGTGTAAGAGATGGCCTACGAACACTTGGCCTTGCCTCAAAGCAGGGGACTACAGCAGATGACCTCCTACAGTCCCTTCCAGCCCTACATTTCTGATTCTATGGGAAACATTTAATAAACTGAATGATAACAAATATAAAAATGATAAAAAGAAATACATTGTTTTGTTTGCTGGCTGTGGATATGCTTGCTAATATTCTATCAGATAACTACAATTAAATTGGACTTTGGAATTCTTTGGCTCATTAAGATTCCTCAGTCACACTTCATGTTAAGATTTCATTTATAAAGGGTTTATAAATGATTGAGCTGCTATAAGTATGTTATGGACATGAGGAGTGTTCTAGATAAGCACATTAGTAGAAGGTGTTGCAAAGGGTTATTCACCAGGGCTATAAGCAACCTGTTGAACTCGCTAACAATCAAATAACTTCTATTAAACCTTTTATTACCCATTTATGAACAAAACCTTCATATAAAATGTGACCAATTCCTCTGATGTTGATATTAAGCAGAATTTTGGTAGTCTTGAAAGGTTTTTCTCTTGTGAGGGGAGAAAACTGGGCACTAAAAACAAAATAAAAATGGAAAGAGAGAGAGCTCCGAGCAGCTAATGTATTTTTGTCCTGCTAGCGTTTATCTTTCATGGTTCTTACTAGGTGGGGTTTAACATTATCTGGTCAAGCCATTATTTTTCTACCTATACAAATAGGAAGAAATATTCCAGCTTGCAGTCATAACATCTGGAAACTGCCTACTATTGGAGGACTATAATTCAACCAAAAACTTATATAGTGGAACTGCAGGGCCTACCAGGGCCTGTCAGTTAATTGTGGTAGTGGTCAAAAAGAATAGGAACCCATCTAAACAACCAATAGTTATCAGTACCGTCAATTCAATTTAATTTCCATAGTTTATATTTGAAATGAAACAAGCTATCAAAGATATGTTACCCTACCAACAATTTGGAAATAACCTGTAGTGTCCTGTCATAAAAATAGAGTAAATATTCATTGCCTTTATAAAAATTTATTTCTTGATGGGCTAAATATCAATTAACTTTTGTTACTGTCAACTTCCCATTTCTCCTGGGAAGTGATATTGTACTGGAAGAGGGTCAGATGCGGGTCAGTGTAACTGAGAATTCTGTGTGAAAAGTGCCAGACAATGTTATGGGTTACATGGTTTAAAAACAGGAACCCAAACAAACAAAAAAAGCCCCTGACATGGTCATTGAAAAGCAGTGATAAAGAATACAGGAATTCATTTTGAATGCACTAATGAAATGTTTTTTATTTTATAGGTGGTTTGGTGTTTGTTTTGGTTTTTTTTTTTTTTTTTGACACAATGGATCCATAGCTTAGCACCCAATTTCTTGTGTATAATTTTAAAGTCAAATGGAAAATGACCACCCTTAGGGGGGAATCAAAGGCTCAGATCTCTGCTAAATTCCTGGAGTCAAGTCTACTTTTGCTATTGATCTATCTGTGTTACCACCTAATATAGAGGAAAATATGACAGTGGACACTGAGAGTGAGAAATATTTTTTTTTTCAGTTAGAAATAACCTCATAACACATGCATGGCAGAGTGAAGTGGAACCAGGAATGAATTATTGGAGGACATCCTAGCTAGTGGGAAGAGAAGGGAGGAATTCTGATTGCATTCTACTCATATGAGAATTTCTAGGCATGATATGGTTGTTTTATAGCTCTGTGTGTGTGTTGTGTTAATTCAGCTGAATGGTATTGGCAGTTGTAGTACTGTTTTAAAAAGTAATAGCATGAGATGAATAAATTACGTTAATGCTCAGCACAATAGCACATGCATCAGAGTAGTAGCAATATTTCCAGAGGAAGCTGTGCAGAACAGGCTACTACTCACAAGAGGAAAAAGTAGTAAAACCTGGCCCTGAATTTGTAATTGTACTTTGTTTTTGCGGTTTACATACAGTCAGAAAGTATGTAAGTATGGTCAAATCCTGCTACAATACACATGCATGTACCTGAGGTCAGAATTTGAGTCTGAGTACCTCCATAGTTAATGATGTTGCTCTACTTAACTTATTAAATTATGTTTACATAGTTCTGATGAAGCCAATGGGACTCTTACTGAATAACATGAACAAGAACTGCAAGATTTTTACTTCAAGAATTGCTCATAGCTTCTCAGATATGGTCACACTAACTCTCTTATAAATGAGTTGTGTAACTTAATATAATTATGTTGATATAATAGTAGTAATGTTTAATAAACCAGAACCTTTATTTAACTATTCAATAGTATTTTCCCTTCTATGCAAAGTAGTCCTGAGAAGATCATACAATAACCTCCCAGAAGCTCACTGAAACATTGCTTTTTATCTTGAACTGCATGGCAAGTTCCCTGAAACTATCCATGTAAAGTTAGCCATTCAGTAAAATCTAACTTTGATAACCCTTTTTTTCCTCATGGGTAATGTGAACAGATATTTATTGCCATTCACTTAGTAACACTAAGGTCACTTAGTTTGTACAACATTCGTAAAAGCAAAGTCAGACAGGGCTTGATTTAGACTTGAGTTCGCTAGTAGAGAGCGTGGTGAGCTTGTTGCAGCTAGTATGAAGCCAGCAGAGCCAGGTCTTCTTCCAGCTGCCACTCCATCACTGTGGCAAAGGAATCAAGCTGCAGGTGGAGCAGACCTCTGCCTCATTCTGACAATCTTTCATTGGCATAAGGTCCCTTAATGATCACATGTGTATGGTAAAAGTAGAGTAACCTCTAGGTTACTCTATCTAAGGCTAGGATGGTACTGAACAGGGGAGCTATAATCACCATCTTAATAGCCCCTGCTTGCTTTGTGCTGAGAAGCCCTTTGGCAGAAGGGAAAATGAGCCTGTATTTCTTTATTATGCAATATTAAATTTTCATTTTAGTCTGAAAGGTACTGTGTCCTCTCCAACAAGCACAGAGGTAATTTTGTTGTTCCACATAGTACACAGAATAGAACTTCTGTGAAACACATGTTGAACCATACATCGGTGAAACCTTTTAGTAAAATAATTGTTCAGAACAAACCACTTCATTTTAGTCATTTCACTCTGTCCCATAGAGTAGAAGAAACCATTGCAGAACTTTATTTCTATGAGGCAGGCACTGGTAGAGGCACAGAAGAGTAGAGCCCATCTCCAGAGAAGGAAACTACACTATGAATGGAAGTTTCCTTTATGAGAAATTGGCGGGGGGGAGGGAAGCTCCCCTGAATTTCACTACAGAAACATGGAATATTGTTCTGTCTGAAATAGTTTGCCTGCTAGGATAGCCTCATGAGCTACAAGGCTTTCATGAGGGCCTTAGAGGACTGCAGCCATATGATCATGGAAGAGGCTTTTCAAGATAAGGGATCAAAAGCTTCTCAAAATCAGATAGTATTGTTGCCATAGACGGGTGGGGAAGAGAGGAGAAGAGTGAGAAATTGTGTGGTTCTTTATAGTCTCCATCTTGGTACTGAGTTTTGCCTAGGGGTGGTGATGGGGCAGCAGCATTCAGATTCCTTTTTATAGCTATGTGCTTCCAGAGGGGATCCTTTTTAAAAAAAATTCATGAGGGGAACAGGAACTATGGCCACTATTTTCAAATAAAGAATCTAAAGACACTTCTATATATGACCTTGTTATCTCCGGTGCTAAACATCCGGAATGTCCAATGAAGTTACTGCTGAGAACTAGACCACTTCTCTGGAGACATTAAATATAGACTTAGCTGCTTAGTTTATGATCCCAGGTTTGAAAATTTGGCTAGTAGCTTTTCCTGATGTTCCATACAGTAACCCCCAAAGCCCTGCTTCTGCTTTGACTAAAGATCTTTTTAATGAATATACTGGGTCAAATAAAGGGCGTGTGTGCATTTGGCATTGGATTAAACTGAATGTAAATAGGTTAGTGAGAAGTTATGAACAATTAATTTACAGTGAATCCATGTCTCTTTGCTCTGAGACTTGGCCGATTAAGGCAAATAAAAACAAATGCCAAGCACTGTACTTTAGAAGGAAAAATCAAGTGCACAACTACAAAATGGGGAGTAACTAGATGGGCAGTAGTATGGCAGAAAAGGATCTGTGGGTTATAATGGATCATAAATTGAATATGAGCCAACAGTGGCAAAAATGCCAATCTCATTCTATATAAGATGAGGGAAGTAATTGTTTCTATTTACTTTACTCTGTCCTGGTGATGTCTCCGCTGGAGTATTGTGTCCAGTTCTGGGCACCACATTTTAGGAAAGTTGTGGTCAAATTTGAGTCAAGAGTAGAACAGCAGCAACAACGATAAAAGGTTTAGAAAACTTGACCTATGAGGAAAGATTAAAAAAAATATTCAGTTCTGAGAAAAGAAAACTGAAGAGGGAACTGGTTAAGGCTTCAGATATGTTAAGGGATGTTATAAAGACAGTGAATAATTGTTCTCAATGTCCACTGAAGATAGGACAAATAATCTTTCAAAAAGGGAGATTTTGGTTAGATATAAAGAAAAACTTTCTAACTATAAAAATAGTTAAGCTCTCGTCGTCTATCAATGGACGCTGTGCAATCCCCGTCACTGTTGGTTGGATAAACACCTTTCATGCATGGTCTAGGTTTACTTGGTCTTGCCTCAGAGCAGAAGGAAGGACTTGATGACCTTTTAAGGTTCCTTCCAGTCCAATGTTTCCCATGATTTTTATTGGATATTTTAATACTTCAGGATAGGTGCTGAGGGGCATTCTGCTCCCTTGCAAATCCATTGACTATTAAGAAAACAGAGCTTACTTATTAATAGAAATAGCTTTGACCTTTAAACTTTCTATTTTAGGCTTAAATGGACAAATTACGGCCATTCAGAGTGGAGGCATTAGTTTAGTTCCCCTCCTTGTGTTTTGCCAAGGAAATAGCATTGGACAGCGTCTGGGTTTCCTGAGTGCATGTGAGAGGAGGGAAGTGCTAGCACACTCAGCCATAAGCACTTGGGCAGAATTTTGAGAATTTCCTTTGAGAATTTTTGAGACGTCAAAACTCTTCTTGTTCTGAATCGGGATGAAAAGTCAGTCTTGAGATTTTGCATACCGATAATCCAAAGCCTGGTTTTGACCGGGATCAGATAATTGTGAAATACTTTGTTTCAATTTTGATCTGGGGTGTGTGTGTCCTTTTAGGTGTTTTGTTTAGAAAATTTCAAAATGGGGCATTTCAACCATTTCAAAAGCTTACATCAAATTTTTGCACCAGAAATTAATTGAAGCCACTCCTTTTTCCTGAACAGTTTAGGTTTTGAGGAATTGGTATTTTTGGATGACAAAAGAGTTGAATTCAAGCTGTATCCCAAAAGGGGATGAGGTGTCTGTCTGTGGCCTCTCCTTAGCACACCTCCTTCTGGTCTGGGCTAGTGACAATACCAGCTCCTCTTTTAATCAGACAGCAGAGAATGCCAGTAAGTGTGCTTTCCTGTGTGTGCAGCTCTAGCTACCATGCTTAGGCAATGGACCTTGTTCTATTTCTTGCAGTATATGTCTGTGGTCTCCCAAGGGTTAAGATTATTTTAGTAAATTATGTAGTTCAGCAACTGACCACTATCTTTGGGCTTGCTTCACATACTACTGAATTCAGAGATCTGTAGATTAATTTGAACTCTGATGACAATTGGCTGTAATGTTCCCTGTTGTCACTGCTGCCGTGGAGGTCAGGCCTAATGATATGCCAAGTGCTCTTTGACAGTTTGCATACAGACGCAGTTTACTCAGGGTTCAGCACTGCCATTCTCGGAAGATGAGGCGGTATTGAACTGTCAGACTGGGACTGAACTAGTGACAGCTGATGCATTTTAGATCAGTTGCCTTTATGACTGACTTAATAAACTTAACTGGGAGCAAGCAGTTTTTTCCTTTCAATATTACCTTCCTCACCCCCCTTTTTTTAAGGTTGTGAAAATATGTAGGCTTATTTTTAAACATTGTGCCTTAACCCTTCATTTTATTTTGAAATCTATGAATAAAAATGGTAGAGGACATAAGATTTAAAAAGCACAGATTGTTTTCCATCCCCCACCCCCAAGGAAAGATCCATGGCAGAGAAATGGATTTTTATCCTTTCCACAGCTATATGGCAATTTACCATAGGACTCTCTTATTAGTCAGTCATTCTCCTTGTTCTCGTCATTTAGATAGTACAAGCATAGGTAATGCTAGGAATAATGTACATAAGGAATGAAACACACACAGAATACTGTACAATAAGTGCATGAAAATATGTGATGTGCTCTTATATAATGGATTTTCATTTTATAAATTTAGCATTGTTGAATTTAAAAAAAATCTGTTTTCAGAACTGCCTTTTAGTGTAAAAAATTATTAAAATTATATTTGATGATCTAAAGCCATAAATGGCCAATAGAAAACTTTTGAAAAACAAATGTCCTTGTCGTTGCAGTTTGGAGTTCACAGAGCTGACTGCACTATTAGGAAAGAATTCAACTGCCTGATATGTGCAGGGAGATGTTTCTGCCCTTTACTGATCTGCACTGGAGCTAGGATAGGATTTATCACTTATCCACTCTACCAAAGATTCAGCGGCAGATCAGTTGTAGTGCCACTGTATGGGGGAAGGGATTTTTGGAAGGTCACGTGTGTGGTAGAACCTAACTGTGCGATTTCCTTGTATATGGTCATTCAAGAAGAAGGGTGGAGGAAGAAGACTCACCATTACAAGTCTGCCTCTCTTACATGGTCTACATCACCATTGTATCTGAGCACCTCATGATCTTTATTGTAGTTATCCTTACAACAGCCATGTGAGATAGGAAAGCATTTCTCATTTTACAGACAGGGAGCTGAGGTACTGAGATGCTAAGGCCTAGCTTCTCAAAGGTATTTGGCTATTAACTTCCATTGATTTCAAGGAAACACTGGAAGTTGGTGGTGGAATAGGGACTTGAACCCAGGTCTCCAAACAACATAACTACTGGACAATCCTTTCTATCCCAGGGATACTCTGAAAAACACATGGAGGTCATGCTGGATAATGAGCTGACCATGAGCTCCCAGTCTGATGCTATGGCCAAAAGAGCTAATGCAACCATAGAATGCATAAGCAGGGGAATCCTAAGTCGTAGGAGCAAGGTTATTTTATCTCTGTACTTGGCGTTGATGCAGCTGCTACCAGATTGCTGTCTGGTCTGGTGCCCACAACTCAAGAAGTATGTTGATAAACTAGAGAGGTTCAGCGAAGAGCCATGAGAATAATTAAAGGACTAGAAAACCTACCTTTACAGTGATAGACTCCACCTGCTCAATCCATTTAACTTTACAAAGAAGTGTCGAAGGGTGGCTTGCTCCGTGGAAGGATTACAGGGTGAGCCCTGCCTGAGAGGAATCGGGTTCTTCTAGTACAAAAGGAGCAGGAAGTTGTGGTGGGGGAAGGGACTGGGAATGGTAGCAGTGTTGCCACTGGAATAATGCTTCCCAGGGTTGTGGGACACTCACTGCCACTTTCCATTAGCATGAGGAAACCTTGTCTGTGCCTTCTCTGGTTCAGCTCCCCTGAGAGAGACAGCACAACCACTCCCGCTAGGCTTCACAGGCCCTCCTGGCACTCTGCAGGTTAGCGATACATTTCAGCCTCCGCATGTCTCCCTGGAGAGTGCAGGTCCTGGTTCACTGGACACGTTCTACATTCACTGATCCGTGGCTTCACCCCAGCTTACCAGTATCACCTCTCTGCTTAACTCACAGCACCGAGATTTGTTTGTTGTGTATTCAAGGATAAGTTTATTAAACAAAGTGCAGAGATTTGAGTGGTAGCAAGTAGAAGTATTAGAAACAGCTGGTTACAGATATAATAAAATCATAACATGCAAGCTAGAGCCTAGACTTCACTAACAAGGTGCTCATGCCAAATCAATTATTGCTCACGCAAAATACCTGCAGTGCTTTACAGCCAGGTGGGTGCTGACCCTTTTTTCATGAGACAATGCACGCTATCACTTTACCTCCTTGGTGAAGGATTTCTCTTTGCATTCCAAGATATACAGATCAATCCTTTTGTCTTTATTCATAACAGGGATACCTCTTTCCTTTTTGTTTCTTCCTGCAGATTTCCCCTCTCCTATCTTGCAGTCTCTAGACTTGCACTTGGTTCAGTATGGAAGTTGTCATAATCGGCAATTCCTCAATTCAAGTGCACTATATGCAAATAAGCAGATAGTGTGAGGTATACAATATACGAATAGCCAGACAAAGGAGGTAAGTGTCAATTACCTCCTGCCAAAAGGGAACATCTACAAAATGTTATCTCTTGGTGACCTGTCTTTACCCCAAGATCTTACAAACGTAATTTTCAGTATTCATATGTATTATCTGTGCATACATTTCATGATGGTGTTTACCAGTGGGCTGCTGACTCTCCCTAGAGAGCTCATGTTTGGTGAACTATTATGTACATATTTGACTCAGGGGATCCCTGGTCCCCTGTGCCTTCTGCCAGTTGGCATTAAGGGGCCCCTGGATCATAGGGGGAAGCCCAGGGTAGTACAGCTTTCCCTGTAGAGTCTACAGGGTGCAAGATGGCTCCTGCAGGGCCCTGAATCAGCAGGGGAAAAGCTCAAGAAGCAGGAGAACGTGAGAAAAGCTCTCTGGGCAGGGAGATGGGGAGAATGCCTGTTAAGGCAAGGGAGAGACTGGAAAGGCCTGTGGAGTTGGACAAACTCCAGGCATAAGGTACAAGGAAGCTGACCTACCTTCCAGGAGGAGAGCTTGTGCCCAGATGAAACTGGGATAAGACTGGAAATTTGTTCTATTTTCAAATGCTGTGTGGTTTTTGGACTACTGAGAGATGGTGAACTAGGGTTGGGGTCAGGCGTGCCAGTGTGTACCCCAGGACTACTTGTGCATGTTGTTTGAACTCCCTTTGAACTGAGTGAGTTCTTAAAGGGCCTGGGGAGGGGAAACCAGAGGCAGGGTGCTGTAGAGTGAACACATTGGCCAGGAAGGGACACTCGGGAGGTGGCTACCCGAATTATAAAAAGACTTGAGCAAAATCTGTAAGAACTGACATGAAGAATTGAAGTTTCATAATGGGCTTTTTCAGTCCAGCTGACAAAGTTTTATAACAAGATCTAATGGCTGGAAGCTGAATCTAAACAAATTCAGACTGGAGACCAGTTTCAACTTTTTAACAATGTGAGTAATTTGCCATTGGAACAATTTACCAAGTATTCTGGTGGATTTTCCATCAGTAATAAATTTTTAAATCAAGATTGAATGTCCTATAGCTGTGTTAAGTAGAAGGTCAGTCTAGAAGAACACAAGAGCTCCTTTTGGCTTTAGAATCCGTGAATCATTTTCTTTTAATTTCTTCTCTGCTCATTGTTACACTGAAGCTGGGCCCATGGAGAGGCTCTGCAATTGCTCTATGCCATCATGAGAATGTTTCTTCTTCCCTTTTCCTCTCCAGAGTTCCTCAATATCCAGGAATTCATTTCTATTGATCAGTAAAATCTCACACAAGCTGTAAAGTAGCACTGTGCCACGTGGCTTTGTTTATGAAGCGAATTTCTTACTTAAAGAAACCTGAAAATACTATTCAGATTGAGAATCCATGAGGTCAAAACTGATTTCTCTTCTCACATACCGTTTTGAGAATATATTAAAAAAAAAAAATCTTTAGTGCCTGAAAACTGGGTCACTGGTACAACAAAGCAGTTCAGCCATCACAATGGTGTATTATATTCAACCCCCCTCTGCAGGCGCTTTATTTCCTATTAAAAAAAAAAAAAAAAAAAGACAGACGAAAATAACAGCATTTATGCAGAAGTCACTTAAATGGTATTCTTTCTTCATTGTCAGTGCAGCAGGGACGCCAGTACCGCTAGTGATGATTGACGTTTTCTCTCACCTCTCTGTCCTCTGCTCATGAAAATGCTTAGCTGCTTCTGAGGAGCACAACTGTTGGACAAAGCACAGCTTCGAAGGCTTTGCCTTTGGGAGGTCTAATGTAAGGAACTAGCCAATCAAGATTCAAGTTGGACAATGTCAGATCAGATATGCCAATCACTATAAAAAGGTGATAACCCAAAAAGACGATACTGCCAAGTCAGTGCTTAGTTCAATCTATATAGCACAGTTCTCTAGTGGCTGTTATTTCTTTCTTGGTGTACTATGACGGGTGGGGGAGGTGTTGCAAAACATTTCAGAAAGCAACGTTGTTTTATAGGATTAGCACTCAAAAGTCTAGATTGAAAATGGTTTTAAACAATAAAATACCTTGATGTTTCTGGACAAGGGTAAAAACTTTTTCAATGCTCTAAATCTCCACATTAAAGGAAGGAAAGTTGAAATGTAGTAGAAACAGAGCCTTCTGGATTTTAATATTTTCACCTCCACATGCACTGAAAACACTTTTGGATCTCTCTTGTATTTTTAAGGTTGTGTTATTGAGGAGGATGTGACCAAGTGCTTTCCTGCAAAATGTTTTCTCCATAGGCTGTGTTGCTGCTCTCCTGCATAATCAAAAAGCAAATATCATTTGGATTACATAGTGTTGTCAGGGGATATTTGTGTATTGGTTTCAATAAATATCTCATTAGTTTTTAATATAAATGCTATTTTTAGATGCTCTTATTCCTGTTAGCCCTTTGTCTGATTGTGGATTATTTTTTAATCCTGTCAAACCTTTATTTTCTTCCTATAAAAAAGTAACCATTCCCATCTTTAGCATATTTATTATAGTGCATGGCTGGCATGAAAATGCTCAGCTGCACACAGTTACCATAATATTACCTGATGGTCGGTGGGTTATATAACCTGCCAATTACTTCTAAAAATCTGGAGCTAGGTGCTTGGAAGTTGGAACCCAGATCATTTAAATGAACATGACGAGTGGGAGCTGGACTTAGTTGTGACATCTCATCAGTATTCAATATCACTGCCATTGGAGAAAGGAGAAAAACAGGAACATGGGCAGAGGAGATAAAAGGAAGACAATGAAAGGAAAGAAATTATTTTAATGTTGTGGTAGTGTTTTTGTTGTTTCTCTCTCCCAGAATCTATCACCACCCACCCTACCTGGCATACATCATGTACTGCATTTAAATCCATAGCAGCATGCAATCAGCTGTATAGAGCTGGTTCACAGGTGCTAGATGTGTTTTCTAGCTGGATAAGAAGAGACAGATGCTCTCCCTCTTCTCCCCCTCCCCCACCCCCGAGGGGGGATGTTTTCACAATATGCACACATTCACAGCTCTTGAAAAGAGCAGTTGCCTGATACCTTTGATTGAGATAGTACTAGTGATGGGCATCCTTCAAAATAATTCATGATCTTGAGTCGATAAGGCAGGGACAGGAAATTTCAAAAGAGAAATAATTTTTCATGATACTTCTGCTTCTGGCTAAAAATAGTGTGACACTCCAATGACAAAGGAATGTCAGTAGATGTGTAACAGACAAATGGAATTCTTACCCAGATAATAGAGGTCCCTGTCCTGCAAAAGACACTTCTGCATGGTTACAAGCATTGGTGTCAGAGACAGGACATCCAAGGCAGAGCTCTCAGATTAAAATTGAGAGAAAATCTCATCACACCCGCAAATGAAGAAAATAAAATGAAATAGATTCTAGTTGCTGAGTTTGGTTCTGACTATGAAATTACCTATCATTTTAAGGTTGTATTTTGCCTCATTAAGCTAGAGTTATTAGTCAGTCATGAAGCTGAGATCCAGATCTATTATTTCCCCAGTGATGGGGAGGGAGGTGGCTTATCTAGATCCAGGGTTTTGCTTTGAACTCCTCTGTAGAAGTAAAGCAAAAGATCACACTCAAAAAGGAATTGACTTCTTGAATTTTTTTAAAATTTCTCCCTGAACCCATCTAAAATCCCATTACAACCTGTGGTCAAGAGAATTGTCAGGGAGTCATAGCTGGGTGAATATCCAGGCTTTCAGTTGCAGAAATTTTCCTTCCCCTGACCCTTCCTCTCTTTGTTAGGAGACTTTAACAGTAAGTAAGGTAATTGAACCTTTGTGCCTACCCCTTCGTTCTCAGGGCATTTTATTAGTTTGCTAGTTTCTACCATGGTACGTAGACCCTGATGTGATGGCCATCAAGAATCCTTATGGCTTTCCTAGAAAAACCCCAGACAGAGTTATGTAGTGCAGTGCCCTGATATTCATTATAAATGATGCTACACGAATCTGGTGAAAATCTGCTGAATCTTTTTATCTGTGATAGTTCTCATTAGAAATCCACACTCTGGTGGCTCTTTTTTTTTTTTTTTTTTCCTCCCCGCCCCCTCCACTTGACTTGTGGCTGCAAGCAGTGATTTCCATAAGAGGAATAAACACTAAAATCAACGGGGAAAATACATTTAAAAAAAACCTTTAACACGCAAATCGAACTGGCTACGTGAAGCTGTGACATGGAGTAAGTTTTCCAGATCTGCAGAAAAGCTCTGTGTAAGCTTAAAAACCTGTCCCTCTCACCAACAGAAGATATCCAATAAACGATATTACCTCACTCACCTTTTATTCTGGATAAGTTTTTGAAACTGTGCTAATGGAAATAAATAGCAGGAAAGAACATTTCCAAGGGGTTGTGGGTGAGAAGACTGAAAATAAAAACCTTTTGCGAAATCTTAAGAGATGAGCAGGGTTTCTAAATTTGATTAAGGATCAAAAAGACAAAGGAACTCTTGGAAAATCAGGCTGGTGCCAAGTATATTTAGACTTCTAGGATCTTGTCTAGAAAGCTGGCAGCCACCCATGCACATATTCTCAGCCAGCTTGTTTCTAAAGTCTTCAGTCTACATATCAAAACAGATTTGCTTTTTTAGATTTGACGGACAAAGATGGATAGTATACTTTCAAGGGCTTAGGGTGTGGGGCAAGACATTCTGTGTACAAGGACAGCCCCCTCCTCTCCCCCCCCCCCCCGCGCTCCTAGATTGGAACTGCACTTGAAACAGGAGAAAGAAGTTATCTTGTCTGAAATAATCATTCTGGAAAAGCAGCATTTTCACAAATGACCAGTGCCCTGCCAAACCAGAGGAAGGAATCGGAGCAAGAGACATAATTTCTAATGCTGAGCCTTTGTCTTCAGGCTGCTTGAAAAAGGTACAGAAGCAAGTTGGTCCAAAAGGTAAATTCGACAATGAGTTGAGATGCAGTTCTATCTACTTACGTGAGTAACTTTACCTTTGAAGTCCCTGAGACTCTGTGATGATAGCGTGCAGAGGTGTTCGCAGAACTGATCTCCTGGGTCGGACTGCCACCTTTCCTGTGGATTCTAGGACCTGATTTTAATCTTACGTTCGTGAAAATGAGGAACAACTCCATGGAAACCAACGCAGGGACATCATTATAAAATGGATGTCGTGAGATCAGAATCAGACACCCTTGCTCTCTTCTGATTTTCATGTTTTTCTCACCATGCAATGTTACTTGGTCAGACACGTGAGAAGTCCCATATCTGGTTATGGCAGAGGAAAATAGAAACTGGGCATTCATCAGTTTTGGTAGTTGCTTTCAGTAGGATGCTGAGTTTCATTGTGATTTTGTATTCAAGTACTTGAGGGTTTTTTATAACCACTCTTCACTTGAAAAAATATGCACAAGAGTTTTTCACTCTGCTTAGGTAAATATGAAATGTGCATTTCTCAGAAATTCTATTTGTGCTTCTTAAAATACATTATTACTTTTTTTTTTCCTTGGCAAAGCTCTGCTTGAGCTCCTGATGGTGTTTTTAATATCCTTTGTGCTCTAACACATTTTGCTCAAGTTTCCTTTTAGCTTGTGAAATGCATTCATGCTAAAGCAAGGCAAAGACTATTTCAGCAAATTAGAAACTGCACTTTGAATCACTGTCTGCATCCCTTCTGTGTTTACTTCTTCCATACATTTATATGAGCAAAGTTTTAGTCACATGACTGCCATGGAAATTGCATTTTGGCTATAGGCCAGAAATATTTGAATGAATGGAATTCTAAGCCATTTTAGAATATCCTTTGTGGGTGTGGTAAAAGAGAAGGGTAAGCCACGGTGCAGAGGGGGGAAAAGCGGAGACAGAAAGAAAAGGAGTAGGAGGAAGCTAAGTGGAGTAGTATGAGGTGAGATGAGCAGAAGCACCCACTCCTCCTTGGGAAGGCTAGCTTGATACGGGGGGCATAGAATCAGATCGCTCTAGTTTGCAAACTCTGTGAAATGCAGTTGAGTCTGTTAAGGGTTGCACTTAAACAGTAGCCCAGAGTGAGCCATCTGCAGTTCATAACAAGTTTTATTGGTCCTGCAAACCCAACAACAATACTATCTATTCTTGTGTGCCAACTCCTGGCATTTTACCTGATGATTTTATTTTTTTATATATATACACATACATAGACATGGATCTCTTGTAGAGTGCTCTCATAGTAAGCCAAGGCTGCAAAGAGCACACGGTGAGCACCTCACTTTTATGGGTTCATCCGCAGGTTCACAACAGGGAGAAATTGGAGACCCTAATGATCAAGTTAATAGGGACTGTGGCTTTCACCGCTGAGGGAGTAGTGTTTTGCTCCAGAAGGAGCAGAAGCAAGAGGAAAAGCAGTTGCCAGGGATGCTCACAGTGTCTGCACTCCTCCTTTGAGAACTTTTGGGACCGTTTTTCCACTCACATACTGACTGCAGAGGAAGAATCTTAGAAGAGAGCAACATCATTAGGGGAGGGTACTAGATTCTGGGGGAAAAAAGGTGCAGGAGGAAGGAAATCTTTAAGGAGGGGAGTGAGCATTAAGGAGAGAAGAGAAGTTTATAACTGTCCTCTTCAGACTTTGTCCTCCTCCTGCCTAAAACTTCCTACCCTCGAGTGGATATTGAAGGCCACCTTCCCAGAAACCTCTTCCCACTTGATCCTTGTATCAATTTTTTTTCCAGCTAATCCCCTGTGGTGCTACCATTCTCCTCCCATTTTTCCTCCTCAGAGTCAGAAGCATTTAGGTGGAGAGAGTAGAGTGGAATGTGTTCTGTGTCACTTTTGTCTGGGTTTAGTTTTCGGATTAAGTGATGTGTATGTCTACACACAGGCACTTAGATATTGAAATTAGTATTTATATGGCAGTAGTTTACAGTTCACTAAAATGATTCCAATGTACTCTTGGCTTTTAAAGTACAGGAAACCTTTTTTTGATATAAAAAAGACAGCCAGGTTTCATGGGTGACAAGGAGGGTGAGCATGTGGAGTTGTCTTTGAAAAACCAACGGTCCAACTGTTAATAGAACTGTTTTACAAAGATGATTAAAAACTGAATCCTGGATCTCTTATTTATGTTGCTCCAAGTGATCTGCTGGCATATTTCAGGGAGTTGCAAAGTGGAGTTTCAAGAGAGATGAATGGAGGGAAACTGCACTCCCTAAAATCCTCTCACGTATCCACCGTTAACTTGGAAGAGACCGGTTTCTCATCGGACTCCTTTCCCATTGTGTCTGCTGGTGTGTACTTATTCTTTAGGAAAGCAAAGTGTTGATTGACAGCAGTGGTCTGCACACAGTCTGTAACAAACATTTAAACACCGACTACGGAACGTTGATATCTGCAGTAGCAGAAACCTTCTCTCTTCTCACACACACAGGACATATGTCGCACCAGCCACATCATATCAGCCGTCTTTGATGGCCTGATGAACATTCCAGTTACAATGTACAAAGTAGGCTAATCATGCAGCGTATCACTGTGGCTGGCCAGTAGAAGAAGAGCTAGGTTGTGATAACTCGTGCTGGTGGTGCCCATGTGAGGATTATGCCTTGGCGTCTGATGAAGACATAAATGGATGTGGGGTTTTTGGGTGGAGTCCTTTCATCACTGCTACCATCTATTTATAGCAAGTGCTGATTACTAAAGATGGTTACACATAAAACAAAGCTTACTTCACACAAACAAACTTGTTTCAATATTAGACCACTCGCCACTGTGCTAAGCCATTGTGGGGACCGTTCCCACCTAGGAGCATGCATATGTATTTACACACAGCAATTGCTAACTTGTGAGAATAACTGGGAAAAAGCAATTGGTGAATACCAGTAAATTCTATAAATGCACTTACAACACTAAAATCTGGAATGAGGACACAGTGCTTAACTACAGAGCCTTCTAGGGACTGTTTACCAAAGCCCTAGATCTAAAAGTTTGATGAGACCAAAGATATGTGATCAAACCCTCTGCAGCTAAGACCCTAAAAAACTCTTATCTAGAGCCTTGGTACAGAGGCAATTTAAATAAAATAAACAAGAATCTAGTTACATATGTTGGGACTGATCATGTGTGCCTCACATGATTACTTCATGTGAATAATTTGAGAGAAAATTGAATTTAAAATAGGAGCCTTGTCAATAAAGTTCCATTACTAGAAAAATAGCATAGTGGGGTCTCAGGCAACACTTAATTCAAGTAGACCCTCAAAGAGAAAAAATGTAAATATCTTCATCCTCACACTCCAGCTGCCCCTCCCTGCCCCTTTTTCCTGGGAGAAATGTGCCTTTCTTGTATTTATTACAGTTTCTCATCTAGTCAAAGAACAGAAGTAATAACATGTGACTAAGCTGATTGGTCTCATGGCTGTAATAACAAATACTTAATCTATACAGTGAGCATAGATCATGAGCAATCCAGTCTTAAATTTGTTTTGCATCCAACAAGGGGTATTCTTGACAGATAAAAGGGAACTGGTTCAAGAATTAAAAATTAATAACTTAAGTACAAGTGATCATGAGTTGATCATACTTATAAAGTGCAAATAGAATAAAGTCCAGGACAGTGATATAATATATATTTTGTGCTTTAAGAGGGCCAGTTTCACAAAGCTGAAAACAATTATGAGCCAAATCAGGTGAGAGGAAGGATTAAATAAAAAAAATATGATTGATAATTGGCAATTGTTCAAGAACACGTTACTCAATGCCCAAAAAGCCATAATTGAAGAAGAAGGCAACTTTGGTTAAAAAACTGACAGTTTAGTGTGGGAGAAAAGGTAGCTATAAAAATACCAAAAGGAAGAAAGGGAAAATCGATAATAATAAATACAAATAGAAGCTAGTAACTGTAGAAAATTGATAAGGAGAGCAAAGGGACACAAGGAGAAATCTGCAACCAGGAGACTTAAGGACACTAAAGAGTTTAAATATATTAGGACCAGAAAAAAAATCCTAACAGTAGTATTGGTCCATTATTAGGTGGAAATTGTAGAATAATGCAGAAAAGGTAAGTGTTCAAAAATATTTCTGTTCTGTATTAGAGGAAAAAACAGATGCTGTAGTCATAGCGTATAACTCTTTCTATTCCACTAGTATCTGAGGATGATAGTAAACAGCAGCTGTTGAAATGAGATATTTTTAAATCAGCAGGTCCTGATAACTTGCAATCAAGAGTTTTAAAAGAGCTGGCTGAGGAAATCACTGGACTTTAATGGTGATTTTTTTCAATAAGTCTTGGAACACTGGGGAAGTTTCAGGAGACTAGAAGAAAGCTAATGTTGTGCCAATATTCAAAAAGGGTAAATGGGATTTACCCAGGTATTTATAGGACTGTTAGTCTGACATTGATCCCAGAGAGGATAATGGAACAGCTGATACATGACTCAGTTATATTACTTTGCTTTAATTCTTCATTAACTAATGCCAGTCAACATTGGGTTTATGGAAAATAGATCCTGTCAAACTAGCTTGATTACTCTTTGAGATTACAAATTTGGTTGTTAAAAGTAATAGTGTTGATGTAATATGCTTAGACTGCTGTAAAGTATTAGACATGGTATTCATGGTGTGACATTTTGATTAAAAAATCTAGAAAGATATAAAATGAATGTGCACACATACAATTGATTAAAAGATGGCTGCAGTTACAGTCTGAGGTGAATTGGTTAAACAGGGAATCATAAAATGGGTATGTTTCTACATAGGGAACAACTATTTAATGATGGGCTCCTCCCTCTAACAGAGAAACATAATCCATTGGCTGGACACTGAAGCTAGACAGAATCAGACTTGAAATAAGGTGTACATTTTTAAACAGGGAAACTATTTAACCACTGGAATAACTTAATAAGGGTCAGGGTGGATTCTCCATCACTGATGATTTTTAAATCAAGATTGAATGTTTTTCTAGAAGATCCACTCTAAGAATTACTTTGAAAGAGTAATGGCCTGTGTTAAACAGGAGGTCAGACTAGATGATCACAGTGATCTCTTCTGGCCTTGGTATCTATGAATTAGTCAAAGAATTTCAAAGAGAAACACTAATAAAAGTAATGTCTACTCATGAATAGAAAAAAGGAGTGAAATTTTTACCAAAAAAAAATTGCTATGCATAGTTTGCCCAGCTCTAATCCATAAAGCTTTTTATCTATAATGATCCTTATATTCTCTGGGCCAAATCCTGCAGTCCTTAATCAGGCAAAGCCTCTTGTAAATTCTACATAATAGCAGTGACTGGTTACCAATAAAATAGAAATCTTCCTTTATATAAAAGGAATAAAATGTGTTTTATTTTTAGAGTCCATTGAGAGCATTTATGCTTGATAGCAGCATAAACTAATCATGAGCTTTGAGTGATGCATGCGGGGAAATATTCCGAGGCTAGTACTAAATCTATCATTTTGGTGAAAATGTTTCTAGCTAAAGGCTGTTAAAGGAAACTTATTAAAAGCAAAACTCTTGAACAAGAACTACATGAGCTCTGGAAAACTACGTGGAAAGGAAGTTCCCAAATTTATTAGGCTCAAAAACTTTGGGTGAGTTTAATTAAAACCAATGATAAATTGTGGAGTAAAGCTGGAACATGGGGCAGTAAGAAAACTACTCTATTTAATCTGTAAACATATTTGCTGGACAAATTCTCTTCACCTGCCTCTCCCCTCATTGTAGCCAGCTGATATTGACATTCTCTGTGGATAAATAGATGGCAGGGCAAGGTATAAATTGTAACCAGAACAGATGTGACTGTTAGTGTTGTTGCTTAAACTAACTGAAAGAGCATTGAAAAAACTGGGTTTGTTCCCTTATTTGTTTCATTATGATGTATAAAGATGACCTGAACACTATTACTGATAGTCAAATATTTTTAAAATAGTGAGGCTGTGTTTTAACCGTAGAGCCATCAGGAAGTTCAGGTCTTGAGTTCCCTGTTTTGTTGGAAGTCTCCTTTGGAGAACACAGAGGTTTAGACTGGATTCCCTCCCACTCATTAAATTAAGAAACAAGGATGTTGAATCTTTAACAAAGGAGATAGTCTTCCAACTGCTTGTTTGGTGTTTGATTTAACCAGATGTCAACAGAAATAAAAACCAAAGTGCTTTAAACAATTTAAATAAAAATAATGTCCATTCTGGTAGATCAGATTTCTTTTCCTGAAAAAAAGTCCTCATCCTACCACTTCTCCAGAGTTTTCCAGGGAAAAAGAAGTGTAGTGAAGAACTGAACTTCTAATATAAGAACAGATCCTGACTCCACCCCTCAGCTCACTGTCTCCCTGTCCGTCTTATCTGCTGAAATAAGTTTGAAGGAGAGAGAATTACATTTTAGAGGCCATTATTCCATCCTCTCTTCCTCTTGGATGCTCTGGGAGAACAATAGTAGACCTAGAATGAAATACCCATCCCACGTGGGACTCACCAGCACGCCGAACGTAGCCTACCTCAGTGGAATTACAAGGCTGTGTCTGAGATCAGAATCCAGCCTGACTAGTGTGTGCGTACGAGTACAAACACACTTGACTTCTTATTTGGTATAGTCTTTATGATGATTACACTTTTATAAGACAGTTTTCTTAGTCTACTGAAACTTGATATATTTTTGCAATAGTTTGAAAACAAAAAATCCACATACAGTTAAACATTAAAATGTGAAAAGTTCAATACTAGCTTAAGTCAGCAAGATTGATCTGTCAGTAACAACATCTCCAGGAGCGCTGAAAATATGAGAACAACATTTAAAAGAGAACTGGCAGTACCTGGCTTCATAGCTTCCAGATCTTCCCTGACATCCAGTGACCTTTTAGCACAGAACAATCCTTCCACCAGTAAGCAGTCAGACGGAGCTTGCATTCATGGAGTCTTCATTCCTTCTGAGGAGATGAGACGAGTACTAAGATCTGGTCTATACACCGTTTTTATACTGCTATAACTACTTCAGTTACGGGTATGATCTTTTTAAACAGAAAGTTAGACCAATAGAGCTCCTTGCGTGGAGGCAGTCATACCAGTATAAAGGGGTCTCATTCTAGTACAGTTTGTTCCACTGCCGGTATAGGAATAAGTATACTAGTAGAGCACTGATATAACTGCATCCATACTAGTTAAAGCAGTACAAATTACATGTGCGGCCAATCCCTTAGAAACAGTGTGGGCTCTAGTCACTTTATGCTGCTACTTGTTGGCGACCTGTCCAAAGGTCACGGTTTCACTAAGTCTTTTGCCCTCCATGTTGTCACAAGAAGTCATTGAGATATGCCTGGTCTGGAAGTATAGAGAGGGAAAGCTGGAAGTAAGCAGAACAGTGACATGGCCTCTAGCATTTTGTTTATGAGAGCATCCATCCATGTCTGCATGGGATGGCAGAATAATAGCAATTTTGTCCTTGAGACATGAATCAGGTAACATTGCTCTCACACATTAGTCCCTTTCAGACATTCCACTGATCCTAGTATCTAGGAGCATTTTAAATGCAAGGTTTCTCTGTCTGAATGTAACATTATTCTTCGCTGTAGAGTCACTTTCCTACTTTACTTTTCTTCCATTACAACATGCAAACACCAGCGAGTAGGAAGTATAAGTCATAAGCTCATTCTCACTTTCCTATCAACAAGTATAACAAATGTGTGCCAAAAGTTTTTTTTATATTAGGTGACATGCAAGCCATTTTAGATAACTTTACACAAAGGACTCTTTCAGCCTGATTCTGTGCTTCATCACAGTACATTTGAGGAGGAGCAGAGGACAAAGGTGCCCTCTACGTTCTGCATACCCGGGGGACCAGTGTGAGCCCCGGTATAAATAACAGCATCCCTGGGGCTGCTTTAATTTATGACTGCTTCTTGCATCTGCCAATGGGCTGCTGACTGTAGCAATAAACATTGCTAAGGAACAAGCCTACTTTGCAGGAATTGGTTCAATGGTCTTTGAAGTTATGAGCACTAAATGTTTCTTTTTGTCTAACCAGTAGGATTTTCTGAACCAATGTTCTTCAAACTTGGCTTTGTTTTAAGATATCAATAAGAAATAAAAATGAAGCCAAATAAGACTGTTTGTTTTGTAATGTATCACACTGTATGTGATGTTCCATGACAAATTGGTTTTGTAATAAATAATATTTTAACTGTTGAATGATTTATAATGATATTGAGACTTTATAAGAAAACAAAAGCACTTTTGATGGCTTGATACCTCGGCAATATGTTTTGTATTACTGTAAAGTCTAGGAGCCTCAGTCATAGACCAAGACCCTATTGTCATAGGCACTGCACAAACTGAGCAAAAAATTCATCCATGCCCCAAAGAGCTTACACTTCAGTACAAGACAAGGGCCAGGTAGATACAGACATAAGGAAACAATGGGATAATATTGATCAGCAGGTGTAGGCTGCGGTTTCATCAAACCAGCAGCCTAATGGATGTTATATTTTTGTAGGTCTCATGGCAAAGGAGACGTTTGAGGAGGGATTTGAAAGAGGAAAATGAGAGAGCACTGCAAATGTTTACAGGGGGTGTGTCTCAGGCCTGAGGGGCGGTATGGGGAGAAACACAAACTTGCTTAACATTAGAAACATTTGTTCCTGATTGATTTCTCTCAACTTAAGTTTGCATCAGTGATGGGGTTTTTTGTTTGTTTGTTCCCTCCTTTCCTCTCCCTGATGGAAACTTTGCTTGCATTATACTTGGCTGAATTCTGAAATGAACTAATATTATAATTATTTCTGGCAAATGGGGGTAAGCATGGTTTGTTTTGTGGAATCACAAACTTGTAAGGAAATCACAAATCTGCAGCTTATGGTAGATTTTATGTGTAGTGCAGCTCTTTGAGTTAAGTGAAAGAGGTGTGAAACCACAAGTAGGCAGAGAGTAATCACTAGGGAATACTCGGAGGAAGCTACTGTGCATTTATTCCAGCAAGTACATGAAAACAATCTTGCACTCGTAAAATGCAGCGCCTCTAACAGCCCTGAAATCTCTCTCTTTTTGAAAATCCATTCCCATTTTCCAGAATATTGGAGCACATCCTTGTTAGACATACTGTCCTAATGATTATGTAGTAGTTCAATGGTATTCGTATCTTTTTTTAAGTGTGGGTTGTATTAGTCGTTCAGATGCATCCCCAAGGCCCATATGCTCCAGTGACTTGCGCTCTGAACAACATAGTTACTTAGCACTAAACTTGCCTTCTGATTCTACATACAAAAGAAAAGCTCCTATTTTATTTATTTATTTATTTATTGCGATGCTACCATTAACTTGCAAAGCAAAAGTGGTCCCACACGAACATCAGTCAAGAAAGTCTGGGGGGTAAAATAGGAGGGATCTGGTCATTGGCCAAGTAGCACTTATGCTACCTAGAGGAAAAAAAGTAAGTTACTACAGAAAATTGATAGCAAATTAATTAATCTGCTAATGGGAGAAATTTGTACCTTGTGTCAAAATATGTGTTTCAGTTGATGTTTAAGAACACAAGGGCTATATGGAGTGTGTGCCTTTTGTCTCAGATAACAAGAGATTTGAAAATGCTAATTCCAAATTTCCACACATCCTACTACAAAAGCTGCCGCATGGGTAGTAGCGCTGTGTGCTGCATCTTTTTTTGGCCCCCTCAATACCTCACATACCTGAAACTGCTCTGAAATTTATACACTTTTAGAAAAGGTACTTATTTCTTCCATGGTGGTTTTTATACATGCCCACCTACGGTTACTATTTTTCCCCTCATAGGTGGATAGCCTTCTATTTGTTACTGTAATGTATGCAGGTCCTTTGGCTAATGCTTTTGTAAGATCTTAATAATGGTCTATCTAGGCTCTCCCCCTCTCCCCGTCCCCTCCCTTTTTTTTAATCTACAAAATGGGCATAGGCCCTTAAATCAGCAGATGCAGTGTACTCTTCTCCTCTAAAAACATAGTACTGTCCCAAGAAACTGCAACTTGGGCCCTACTTTCTTTTTTACTTCCTTGCTGGAAGCATTAACATATATTCCTGAACATCACTTACACAGTAATTGATCATTATTTAGATAATTTTACACCCCTGAGCTTCCCATCGGATATCTATCATGTTTAGGGATGTTTTGAAACCTCTTTGACATAACTAATTATGTGATTTCAATCAGCTATGGATTGAGTTTCCCAGAATACGAAATTGGCACAAAGTGAGTGATATTGACAGCTCCAGTTCTTTTGTTATCAACAGCAACTGCACACACACAAAACAAGGCAGGGTTTTTCCTTTAGTGCTTAATCCAGTTCATTTTCTGTTGCTCTCTTTTTCTTTCAGTCTCACTCTTTTTGGCACAGGTACTATTGGGTTTAACACCTTTTGTATTCTGGACAAGATCACGAGGTCAGAATCTCATTCTGAATAATTTTAGTAGCACCGATGGCTTTTCTGCTTGTAGAATGAATTTCAGTCCCAGCTAAAAAGTGCATTCATTCAGACTTGCCTTCCATATCAAAGACTGCTGGACAATGGCAGTTAACTGCAGACTGAGCCCTGTGGTGTTTATCCACAAAAAAATGCAATCTTTGCTAACTGTTCTGAAAATTAATTTACCATCTGTAATGGAAATCAAATGTTTGTTTGTTAATACTAAGGTTTTCTATAGCATCCCTCAATTTGGTGTCCAGTTGCTTCCTGTGGGAGTACAGGAAAAGGGTAGTTCATATAAATGTTTTGAAAATGTTAAATTGCACACACAAATGTAGCTTTGCATATAGCGAGCAACAGTACTCTCTGCAAGATTATTACTTCTCTGATTAAATATAATTACAAATAATTATTCCATTTTAAGATTAATGTATAAATTAACATGAACCCATGACAAAAAAGCAAAGCTCATATTGATCTACCCAAATAGGTTTTAAGTTATACTTTGATTAAAAACAATTTTTTTTTTGTGAGTGTGACTGATGCTATATGTGACTACAATGATATCAAAATTGGATGTTTACTGTCCTATCTCTGGGTCAACATTAACTTCTTCAGTTTTCTAGTAACAAGGAACAATCATTATCCTCACAGCCAGGTCAGACTATAATTTTTGTAATTAGAGTCCCCAGATGGCATTATTAAAGGTAGTCTTACGAGTTCTTTTTAAGTAGATGTATACACAGTTAGAACTTGGAAGACATGCTGGATTGTTGGCTGCGGTGAAATTCTCTTTTGCTGCATTTGGCTATCACCAGTAAAGTTTGCTCACTACTTGAGTCTCTGTATTCTGCTATGTTCAGAACTAATGCCTACAGGTATAGCCAGAAAAGCAAAACAAACAGAATATTCACTGGCCAAACCTTCCCTCCCCTGCTCCAAAAAAAAAAAAAAAAATTACATGACACCAAACCATTAGAGAGGAGATTAAAGTTTCTGCTTTTTATTAGTTCCTCTCTGCATCCATAGGCTTGTCTTATAAGTTTTGCTATTCTTTCTTTCTTCTGGGCATCTTGCCTACCTCTGCTTGGCATGCATTTCAAGGCTATCTTTGTTAACTATGATCTATCCTTCATATTTTATCCTGCCCATGTGCCTGTTTTCTTCAGTCCTAAAAAAAAATCTCCATTGTATTATTCTTTTAATAATACATTGTGTGTGTGTGTGTGTGTGTGTGTGTGTGTGTGTGTGTGTGTGTGAATACGTAGCACAGCTGAGAAGTACAATGCAGTATATGTTTTCTGCAAATAAGACTACTACAGCATCAAAACTTCAGAAAGAATACAAATGACTGAGAGATATGAATTTAGTGAGAAATGAATAGTGTGAATAAACTATGTTTTCTTAACTATATATATAATATATTCAAATACAAATATGTATATGCATCCAGGAAGGCTTTTTAACACTTAAAGATTACTCAGCAAAGCTGTCTTTCTTTACAAGCAATAATGAGGAATCCCAGTATTATCTGGTGAAATTTGCAGAGCCTTTAAAACATGGATAGTCACTTTATACTTTGGCCTGTATATATTAACCATTCAATCATACCCACCTAATATCTATACATTGCAAAACCCTACTGTATGCAAGGTGAGATGAGCCCACTGATTGAAGGCCTGATGATTGACTGAGCTGTAACATTCTGAGGGCTTCAAGAAAGGTTTTTACTCAACACTCCTTCCCTTAGGAGTTCACATTTTCTGTTTTATCTCTGGGAGTGAGCTTAGTGACAGACACACATTGAAAGTCTGTGAGAAATGCCATGGGAGCTGCTTAACAGCATTCAGATGCAGAGATGGCATTTGATTCCCAGGCATCTCTGCTGCATCTGCTTTAGAAAAAAATCTAAATCGCGAAAACCTACAAAGTATCAGGAAAGAAGACCTCTGATCTGCGTGCTTTTACCATTAAAAGCTGAATTCTAGTTTGGAAACAATAAGGTTAGAAACTTGAAGAATGTTCAGACATTTAAGTGAAATGCATAAAGTAGTAAAATACCAAGTGCATAGATACAAATATGTACATTAAGACTGCAACAATTCCTCTGATGGTAGGTGTATGTTAACAGGCTGCATAACATACTTATTGTAGCTGTTTTCATTTAATGTAGGAATTGTGTTTGAATAATATGTAAGAATTAAACGATTAAGATGTTCTGAGTTTTATAAACTGAATACTGTCTTCTTGACACAGTTCCCAGCACATGCATTACAGACACAGAATGTTCTATAAAAGACAGCCAAACTGGAAATCTTTTTTTTTGGCATCTTATTTTTTCCTAAATTCATATTAATTTATAAATATATGTAGGTGGTTAATTGAAGCTCTGCAATAATCCTGCTTCCTTTTGACATCTTGATTCTTCAAAATCTAAAATACCTCAGAAAAAGACCCGTTAATATTATATGGATATTTTGCTTTCATTCAGTGGAAATGTTTTGTTTTGTTTTTTTTGATAATTCATTTTGTGATATGAAATTAAGGAAGTTACCATAAATGAATGCGAAAAGCAAATGACTGGATGGTAAATGTGATAAAAACATAATCACTGCAGAAATAAGATGAGGTGCTTTATGATGTCAGAACTCTGAATCGTTGATGAAGTTTGAAATAATTCTATTTTTGCATATATTTTTAAATTCTCACATAAAACAATTGATTTAAACTTGAAACCTTTGAAGTACAAAGAATTAACCTCACCCTCTAGACAAGATGCGTAAGGTTAAATATAATAGAAACATAAATCTTGTGTAAGTCTTATTAAAGAAGAAATATCTGTGGTATCTGTGTTAGATTTCTTTCAACCAAAAACTCCTGTTTTGAAATGCTAGCATTCTGACAGTGTGACAAATTGCTGGAACAAATGCTAAATAGTTAAATGGACAGGTGATGGATAGCCTCATAAGCCTTGCAGGGCAGCCTGTGTGAGATACTAATTGGTTCTGTGGAACTGGTTTTAGTCAATAAATTCACTTGAGAGATTTTTTTGTGTGTTAGACATCTTTAACGAATGCAGTGCTGTAGGTGACAAACCACTTGCAACATATTAGGCCACCAACAACTTTATTTTGACCACTCTACTATCTACTCTCTTTTCAGGGATATAACCTGATATATAATAAAGATCCATTTTTGATGCACTGCTGTTGTAGTGTCTTTCAAATGCTTCTGAATTATGAGTTTATTTGGAAGACTCCAGAATTTGCTGACTCTCTGAAAATTTTCTGATTTATTTTTTCACAGGCTTTGCAATCACATTTTTAGTAGTGATACATTCTGCCATCATGGCTCGTTTTGAGTAGTGCCTTACTCTGTGAGTAATCTGATTGAACATAATAGTCTCTCCAAAGAGTAAGGCATTTGTCAAGGTGAGTAAGAGAGAAAGAATTTGATACTTAGTGATGTCAATGGGAATTTGAAACATTGTAAGATTTTTTTTTTCTTTCACTAGAGCTAAGAAGAAATTTCACTCATTGGTGCCAAGAAAACTCATTGTATTAACAGAAGGAAAAAATGATAGTTCCATTGTTCTTAGGAGTAAAGTCATTTCTTCTTCATGACAAGAATGGAACTGAGTAATTTTGAAGGCACCAATATGTACAGTGCTAATCATTACAAATTAGAGATGGGCCTGAGCCTAAACCATGAATCCAAACATTGCTACACTAAAGAGAAGTTCAGATCCAGATCCCAACTTTCCCAACTTGGCTCTGGTCTACATTGCCACCGGCGGTTGACTGGAGATATGCAAGTTACATAATGTAATATACATACATACGTGTACATAATGTAGCTTGCGTATCTCCCATCAACTTAGGTTGTCGTACCATGGCATCTCCACTGGGGGAGGGGAAGTGGGGGGAAAGGAGGTGGATTTATGGCGTCGACTGGAGAGCACTTCTGGGATGAATTAAGTGGGTCTCCATAGCCTGCTCAATTGATCCTGCTGTGCCGATCTGTGCATCCCCGCCAGTGTAGACATACCCTTTGTTACAAAACAAAGCATCATTTTGGAGCAGGAAGCTTGTGAATTATTCCTCACTGTTAGTCTAGTGATCTTTCCTATCTCTGTGCTTTAGAGGCACTTCATAATCTGAGGCTCAGTTTGTCTATCTGTAATCTGGGGACAACTAATAACGCAAAGCAGCTCTCTAACGGGGGTGTTGTAAGTCAATACCTTATTTGTAAAATGCCTTAACGCTAAAAAGCACTATACAAGTGCCAAGATATTTTAGCACTATTAGTACTCTTCTCACTGGGATAAGACCTTTATCTTGACTTTCAAATATATAAACAAGTAGAAAACAATGACTTCTGTAACTGCATCACATATCTGAGGTCAATGGAGTATAAAAATGTATTTTAATGTTCTAGAAAAAAGTCTTTAAATACTTAAGTATTTGAATAGACTGGGAGACTTTTTAAGGTATTAATTGTAGTAGTATTCCCTGTTCTAAGTATAGATAATATAATGCTCATACTAGTATTACCTTTAACCAATGTAAAGAGTTAAAATAAGCTTTTTAATGGCATATATTGTACTTGCGTTTCTACCATGATTACTAGGAATGAGCAAATTATTCACAAGGAATTATTTTTCCTCCAAACTTTGCCTCTCTTCTCAGTTTATAGGATACCTTCAAGCAGATTGTGATTTCCCTAGATTTCTTTGATGTTCAAAATTATCTGGAATTTTGATAATCCCATCCCAATCGCTCATCAGAACAAAAATGCTTAAGGGAGTTAGGTACCTAATTCCCACTGATTTCCAGTAGGAGCTGGGTGTCTAAGTCTTTTCGGTGGCTTTTGAAAATCCACCATTCAGTTCTGTGGATTGACTGAACAGTTCATGAATATTCAGTGTTCCATATTTGAGCTGTGTTGGCTATCTGTGATTGGTTAGGAAAATCACATTTTTATTTCTTTTATTTGATTGGATAGGTCTGCCAAAAATACTTGCTTGTGTGAGGCTAAAATTTGGCTTATTTACTCATATTTACTCATATGATTTTGAGAATTGTTTTTATGAACATCTGTTTCCAATAAAATGTCATCATCAGAATGTTTGCAAAAAGAGACTCCAAAAAGAGGTGAAAGTAACCAAAGGAAATTCATTTAAAAAAGAAAATTTTAATGTTTTGGTTAGTATTTCTCTTAGTCTTTTAGATGAGGAGGTTTATGTGTATTAAAATCAGGATGAATCACTACTTCCAAACTGGCTAAGAAAGGTATAGTATGTAGTATACCCACACTTCAGGGCATAAACTTGCCATAGGCTGGCGTCAGGAAATGATTCCATTCCATGGTGAGGAATAGGAACATTAGGAGAATTTTTAAGTCTTTCTCTGAAGCATATGGCATTAGCTACTGTTGGCAACAGGACACTAGACTAAATGGACTGTACATTTCTTCTTATTCAGCAGGTCTTATATCAAGAGTGATATATTATTTGTCACAGTTAAAGAAATGAATACAAGTAGTTTACTATTTGAACCATTTTGGTTTTGAAAGGTTTACTATCAATGACAGTCCCATTTCTCTCCCCCTGCCCCCATTTACAATCAGATATATAATTAGGTTTGATGACAAAGAAAAGGTATTATGACAACCTGTCTGAATTATCTTTATCTAAACACCAGCTTTAGCTTGTAGTTTAGCTGATAAAGCTATACAGTAAAATTAATTGATCTGTAGTTGAATTTTCCCATAAACTTCTCTAGTTTCAATGCTGCGATCAAACAACGGACATATTACAGGAGCTAAGAGCTGTGCAGTTAAAGAAAACTGGCTGGATTTGTAGCCATCTGAGAATCCAGGGATGATAATATGTATTTTCTTTTTCAATTTAGACTCTGTGGCTCCACAGTAAAGGCCCTGTGGTCTCCTAGGACCAAATCTATAATAAATATTTTAGTTTATTAATACAAAGAATTGTGACTATAAACCGAACAGAACAAACAAATGTTATGTGATTCCCAATACCCTGTTCTATATTTATGTACCATAAAAGCCCAGGATAGACTTGTCTAGGATATTGAACCATAAAGTTTTACTACCAAATCAAATAGAGCTGGCAGATCAGAATTTTTCCATATAACTAAGATAATTGTTATAGACACATTAGGTCACTTCTGCTTAAAAACTTTTTTGAGGGAGGACAGGTTGTCTATTTTTTGCTGGTATGCATTAATTTTTTATCTCATGAATTTTAAAATCTAGCACATCCTATCTACCAGTCCTTTGTGGAACCTATATGAATGTTCACATCAGAGTGAAATATGACAAAATACCAGTTACAAAGACGTGTTAGAGAACTAGAGATCTACGAATGGCACCATTCTGTGGAAGGTAGCCTTATAGGAAAGAATATTCTGTTGAAAATCCACTAGACTCAGAATAAGTTTAGTTTCTGAGAGGGAGATTTTAGAGTTAAGTGCCCAACACCCACTGACTTTGAAAAGCAATTGGAGTTAGTACTTTTGAAATATCTACCCTTCTGAGCTTAGCACAGAGCTATGAATGCTGTGAGATAGAGAGCATTCCATGGGATGAATTTGCAGAGACTGTGTAGGTTTAAATACTTTGGTGCAAACCCTAAAAGGTATCAGAGTCAATAGCAATGTTCAAGAACCTCAGAAAGTGAGAGGGAAGTCTTCTCAAGGTCCATGCCTTCTATTGGTTGAACCTGGCCTTGGGGAAATGTCTGATATTTCACAAAAAGTTTCCTTTTGTTCTCCTTAGAATTTTATGCTGTAGTATCACTCACTGATCAGTTGCATATCAGTGTTCACAGACATTGTATCTGATTTACTAAATACCATCAAAGTAATATTAAAACAAAAGAAGAATCTTAATGGAGATCAGAGGAAGGTTAGGGGAACCAAGGAACCAGTGGAAGGCTAGGAAAACTGGCTAACTTCTATACAAAAACTGGTCAGAAAGACCATTCTAGTGAGAAATCCTAATTAAGTCTTGTTCCCAATTCCTCCAACTGGAATTGGAGCAGGGTCACACTATGTTAAGGGCACATTTATAAATAGCTTATAAAATATAGATTGATTATATAGATTATTTATTTATAAGATTATTAATTTATGTTATATGGATGGCATAGACATGAGAAGCATTTGCTATAGATTTTTATAAACACATCAGTAGAAGTTATTACAGGTAATTCTAAGCAACCTATTGACTTATTGGATTCAGTAACAATCCCTAATTAACCATTTATTAGCATTTATTAATCCTTTAAAACTATTTGCAAACATAACGCTTTATATAGAATGTGACAGAGAAAAATCAATAAAGAAAGCTATCAAATATGCTAGCTAAACTCCCGAGGAGACTTGTTAGGAGGACCAACCAGAATTTGTACACTCATGCAAATTAAGTGACAAACTGTTGACTCACCAGTGTCTCTTATGTCATACATATAGTATAGGGTAACTGTTTGCAGGTTGTCAGCTGAGAAGAACTCGTTTGCTTGTCTGTTCTTTAATTTCACCAAAAAATGTTGGTTTTGCAGCTGTCTATCTGCTTCTCTGACACTAAAACATGTATTATAATTAATAAGAGAAAAGTTAAATTCAGTTTAGAGGAACTAGAGTAGGCAGAAGAGAGTATTTTGAAATGGTAACGAGAATTATGGAAGTATGTAGATGAGTAAAAGGTAAGGGCTTGGCTCTCGAATGACTTAACTGTAAGCTTCTTGGTAGTGCCTATTCATGGGACTACTCACATGTGTGCTTAATATTAAGTAAGTCTCTGAAGGATTGGGCCAAAGGCCTAGCATTTGTGAACTGCATCTCTTACTTATGGTGATGTTTCACCCAGATCAGCAGGGGTTGCATTACTGCTTGCCCAGCAACCCAGTGTGCTTGTGTTGCTCTGAGCCCTAACGCTAGCCCCTCCTTGCTGCACAGTGACCAGACCATGGTTTCAACTAGCCTGGTTACTCCTTGCAGGGTGACACCAATAGCTCTACCAGGCCAGAGTTTCCCCAAAACCGTCTCCTCTGTAGTGCTCAGCCCCTCTCACTATAACCCTCTCAAAACCTGTAAGGAGACTGTACACAGCACCAGGCTATTAGTTTGACTGAGGATTTTACCCTTCCATTTGAAACACTGCATTGAGATGGTTGTGTAATAAAACAAGATAAAGTTTATTAACAAAGAATAGATAGATAAGAGATAGCAGACAGAAGGAATTGAGACGGAGATGGTTACAAACAAACAAAATTAAAAATAGGCTTTTGTCTTAGAAGCACAACTTAACAAACTAGAGTGTTTTGATCAAAGTAAGTTTCTCAGTTTCTCACGGTTGTTCTTCCAGCATGGCTGGCCAGTTCTCATCCAGGACCCAACAGAGAGCCCAGAATGCTGGGTTTTTTTGGTTATTTTTACTCTTCAGGTGAAATATGCCAAAATGGCTTTCTCTCTCTGCTTATATCCTCAAAGTTTTTGTTTTGTTTTTGTTTTCAAAGTCAGAAAGCCCTCAAGGGGGCTCAGCTTGCTGCGTCAACCCTATTATTTTTTGCAGTCCCTTTCCCCTTCCTCCCCCTCCCCCCGACACCCTCTGTTGTGATAGTCAAGAGGTCATCCCTCTCACTTGCTAGTTTTATGGCTTTTTTTAAAAACCTTTTATGTAAACACATTTTCATTCTCCTTGCTCAATTTACACTGGTAACACATTCAAGCAGGAAGGACTACATTCCTTTGTCTAGGGCTGAGTGAGTTAAGCCCATTTTAAGAATGTATTTCCATTACATATTTATAATTTTTTGTATATCACCTACATGTACACTACACAATAATATTAATGATGGGTGTGTTATGAGTTTGCATACAATAACTTCTATGACCTTTATGTGCCTTTTTAGATACAGATTATGACAACAGTGAGTTGGAGTGCACTGAGCTGATACCAGGAAGCTAGATACCAGAAAGCCTTTTGCTTTTAGGGTCAGGCTCACTAGAACAATTATGTAGTAATTAAAAGGCTAGATCACGTCAGTTTGGCACAGCTCAAGGTAAGTAGTGTAGCAGAGCTGCAGAATGCCTCTTAATAGAGGAGCACATCTGTTAACTAAGCCCTTCATGGGACATAGCCCACTCTCTGCTGGTTCTCTTTTGTAGGAAGGCTTAGAGAGAACTTGCACATAGCACATGTTCCTACCTATCCTTCCTGCCTTCTCAAAAGTAACGTGTACGAGTATCTCTTAGGGAGAAGGATGAAACACCTTTGAGTATAGGGACTGAAAAGCTGCTTTGCACTAAATGAGCCAAGCCAAAAGGGGAAGAGACACTGTGGCCTCCTCTCTGTCCCACTTGAATCAATTAATGGATTGTGTTGTTTTTTTTTAAAGGTGCCCATCCCAAGCTCTAGGTGCATGTATAACATTTAAATAATAAAAACTTATAATCTAATACAAATGTCCAAAATATGAATTCCTATTAAACCTCCTCCAAACTGAGACCTCCCATGCAGTACCAGTCAGCCCACTTTCCCAGAGAAAGACTGGGAGAAAATATTACCTCTGCGGTGTGACATGAAAGCCAATAAACATGGTTTGTTGCTGGTGGACCAACCAGGAAGATGAGTTCCAAAAACAAGGAGCCATCAGTGAAAATGCCTGAGCACTGAAATGGATAGGCAATTTCTGGGGGTACCCAGGTAAACATGCATAGCTTTGTAGGTTAACAGTGACCCTTTAAATTGCACCCAAAACCAAAATCAGAAGCCAATACAGACTTCCATTGTTCCTTACTCTGTTTCCTCACCTCTACAATGGCAATAATATTACTTTGCTACCTCACAGGATGTGCTGCTCATTTGAGAGAGAGAGTACAGGCCAAGCACAGTCCTGTTACTAACCCAAAAAAAGACTCGTTCTGAGGTTTGTAGTTCCTAGAGATCATAGAACTGTAGGCCTGACAGCAAAACTCATTACGAGAGGAATCAAGGATAAAAGTAATCTCCTTTACCTCAGTGTCAACGACGTCAGGGAGGGAGTAAGACTTGTACTGAAGGAAGGGAGGAAAGAAATAGGCTTTGGTAGAGAGAAAAGGAGTAGGAATAGTTTGTGGGTGTGTCTATGTGGATGGTTGGGGTTTTGGAAAGGGCATGAGCTTTGGGCTCATCCATAAAAAAGGTGTCTGAAAGGGGCTGGGAAGAGGCTAACTTTGATGAACTATTAGGGTCTTTGAGATCATATCCTGTATGGTGTGTGAAGACCAACAGATTCTCAAGAAGGGGCAGCAGCACAAAGTGAGAAACTGGGTGAAGGTGAGTGGAAATCCCTTCATTGCCTTGCACTAGCATGGGAAGACGTTTTCAGATGTAGAAAACCTGTGGCCCAGGTTGAGTGACAGTTGGAGATCCAGAAAGGAAGAGAAATGAGGCAAAAATTAGCTTTTCAGCACTGCTGTTTGATTGGTTATGCCAGAAGGGGAGAGCTTTTTTTTAACCTGAGTGTTCATTGACTTCAACCAGTAAGATGGAAACTGAGGCAGTGGCTGCATCTGAAGGTAAGGGACTCTACCATATGTAGACAGCTTAATTAATAAAGCACTTTGAGATCATCAGATTATTATTGATTATTCCTTACCATCATTGAATGGGTAAAGGGTGGGTCAGGTTAGTCCCTGACCTAAAGTGATTTGCCCATCTGCAAATGATTTTCCCATCTACAAATCATTCTATGTAATACTCTTTTTAAAAAAAAAACCAAAAAAACCCTCCAGCTTTTAGGACCCTTCAATGTCTCAATTTTTTTTACTACAATGAGTATAATGGGCTGGCACAAATCTTATGGTGAAGGACAGAGAAACCCAAAACACTATTGTGATTAAATACAAGAGGCCACATTGCAAAGCATCTACTGTGTGTGCAGCTGGGCACTGATATTTCTTCTATGGTGGATGAGTTTGCAAGATCACTTACAACAAAGTAATGGTGACCATTTGAAAAGGATTACCTTATGCTGTCAGTGTGCATGTTTGCTGAGGCACTTGGTAACACTGCTCTAGTTAAGGGTCTATCAGCATTTCCATTAGAGACCTGCTTTTTGAGAGGCAATATCTCAGCCTTTTCAAATTGCATCATGCTGAAACTTGACAAGTTGTCAGTAGAGAGGCAATTATTTCTACCAAAACATTAAGAACATCACTTACAACATTTTTTAAAGCTATGCAGGGCAGGAAAGTGTGTGTATTTAACAGATCCCAGAGCTTTTGCATTTTTTTTTGCCCAAACTAGAAATTAAATGTTAATTAAAAAAAAATTCCTTGCAGTTGTGAGAATACACAAAGGTTTAATTATGGAAAGTGTTTGAAACTCTGAAGGCAAAAAAACCAAAACAAAAGGAAAGAAGGTGGGGCGAACACATTGTTTTCAATTTGCTGATTCTCACTAATTTCAAGAGCAGTTTGTGTTATCGGAAGTGCATATGTTTCAGAGTTGTGGTTCATTGGATCTTATGGGCCAGGGGAGAGTGACTGTGAGGGGAGCCGGAAGTGATTTGTTGGAGGTGGGCAGCCAAGACTATTAGCAGACTCTAGCTTGGGGTTTTGGATGGTTGGCTGGCTTTTTTTACTTTGTAAACTCTCAAGAAGAGTGAGCATTTTGGAACCGAGAGACAGACTATCAGAGAAGCCCTGGGCAGTTGAGAGCAAGAGAGTATTGGTGTGGCATGACGAGTCTAGAGAGGATTGGTTGAATCTTTCAATTACCTACTAATGTAACAGCTTAAAGGGTCTGTTAGCCTCCTCAGTAGGAGAATTTCAAAAATCCCCTAAAACTATTTAACCAATCAAGGGGAAATGAAAGATGGACACAGAATCCAAAGATCATTTTATGGTAGTTTAGTGGCTCATGGGACGTGTTGGTATAATTCTTAAAGATCAAGTATCTCTAGCACAAATCACTCTCAATTGTTGTGAATTGGTATCTTTATTAGAAGCCTCAGTCCAGAGGGCAACGACGGACCTATATACAACGACTCTCATACAATGTCTGTCAAGGATTGCTTGATTGGGAGCTATGTCACCTGAGCGCAAGGGGGGAACTGGGAATAGTCAAAAGAATTTTGCTCATAGGCTAGTATTCAGGAATGTGCAGGAGACCAATGGCCTGGCTGGATCTGTCTTCACACAGTGGATCTTAACCAGTGATGATATCTCAAATTTCCAATAACCAGTTCTATAAAGGCAGGTGATATTTAAGAACCTATTCTGAACTTCAGACTACTCTCCGCCGTGAAATTGGCTCTGCCTTGTCAATTTTGGCGGCGGAGGGGAACACTGGGAATCGTAGGGCACACTCTCCGCTGTGAAATTGACTCTGCCTTGTCAATTTCGGCAGCGGAGGGGGAGACTCGGCATGTCAGCGGAGAATCTCCGCTGTGAAACTTACTCTCTGCTGTCAAATTCGAAACCCCACCAGCGCCCTGCAGAGCGCAACAGGGGAGGGCGCTACAACCGGTTCGCTACATTTTTTTAATTTTAAGAACCGGTTTGCGTGAACCGGTGTGAACTGGTTGGATATCATCACTGATCTTAACCAACTGTGATGATCATTTATTTTACAGTGCCAGGTGCTGAGCATGAATGTGGGGAAGACAATCCCTGCCTGCAATCTAAGAGATGACAGAAATGAACAAAGAAAAAGGGGGGGAGCTGGGTATAGGGTACAGTCACAGACCCACAAAGTAAGGTAATATACCAGCAAAACAATCAGAGTGGTTAGTGGCACTTGCAGTGATAGCGCCATGGTTTAAAAATATTCATGTAAATGTCTCACACCAATAGCCATTGCTAGTTCCTCTGGTCACTCTTAAAAGTGAGGAGAAAAATGAGATGATGCAAAATCCCAGGTGGAGGCCATGAAACACGCTACTCAAATTCATGGTCACAGGGCGAGTGGTCTGCTGGATTAATAGGTTAACCTGGCATTGCACTATTTTCCTATTGAAGTGTGTTATATGCTATGCAGTTGCTGAACAGCCAGGTCTTTCTTTCCCTTTTGGCTCTGCTTATCAGTGTACGTGTGCACGTGACTCCGCATGTACCAGAATGCCCCACAGCAGTCACATTTTCAAACCAGTGAGCCAATCAAGCTGGCCTCAGAATGCTGAGCAGCCATGTCCACACCTTCCACATCACCACATTCTAACTGAGCACTAAAACATAGACACTGACACTGCCTGTACAGGCAAGCTGTGGCCACGTGTTGAGACATGGTGGCCTCATCTGCTGCTGATGGTGGCGCCGGTCCAAATGGCCAGGATAGGATGAGGCCCCAAAGAGAACCCACTGTACAAATGAGGGGGGAATTTCTTCATTGCGGAACTGCTGGTATGTGAGCAAAGGCAGGTGAAGATACATTTCCGTGAGAGGACTGCTGCTTCTATGGAAGTGACGGAAGAGCTAATTGCTGACACAGGATCAGTTCTGTGAGTCTTCATAGGACTGCCGAGAAGATTAAGATGCGGGGAGCTCCATGTGCCTGCCAAGGACAAGCAGTCCACAGAGCTGGCAGGGCTGTAGCATAGAAATCCTGCATGACTTGCTGCTGCTCCAACTCGTACCTGCTGTCACTGCCACACATAAGTCACCCATGCACTTTAATAAACAGGCTGGCTGTTCCTTGACACCCCCTCTTCCCTCCTGAACTCCCTTTTGCAACTCGTTTCTTCTCTTTGGTGCCTATGTCACCATCTGCAGTTATCCACCAGAGCTCTACACCCTCCAAGGATCCTCCCCAGCCTAATCTGTCTCCTTCCTTCTCACATTTCTAATGCTAAGATCCCACATAAACTGCCCTTCATGTATATTTTCCTTTTCTTTGTCCTTTGCTCAAATAATGGAAGTTTTCTGTCTCTGGTGCTTTCTCTTTTGTACAGAAATGGCTGGCACAGAAGACAATAGACATAAAATTGGAATTTTGCCCCCTTCATTCCCCCTAATGTCTTGCATACCTAGGTAGGTCATGGAGCTCTCCAAGAAAGTCTGAAAATAAGCTGTGGGCACTTCCCTGAGACCATATCTCCATGCATTTCCTTTGGTGTGCCGTGTTCTTTGGTATGGAGATATTCTGTACATGCCCAGTCACCTGCTTAGAAAACTGCTCACACATTTTCCATGTTTTACTGGAATAAGTGTACATGTGGGGATTTGTGTGCACAGACCTCTGGAAAATTTAGTTTTAAGTGATTGGTGCAAGGGCACCCAGTGAGCCAATAGCAGAAGCTAAGATTAGAACTCAAGAGATCCTGCTTCGCAAGCCCATTCTCAATTTTCTAAAACAAGTCACTCTGCCTCTCTGAGAAAATACCTTTTTAATAATAAACTTAATCCTGGTTTTCAATCTGTGATCTATAAAATAAGACTCAGTAGGCAGTAAGACAAGCCCATACCTTTGTTAAATTTTACATTACCGTTGGGCAACATAGGTAGACATGGTGTATACAAGTGTTTTGAGTGGGTAACAGTGTAGTGTGATCATATGCTAATTTTTTCATCTTTTATCTTTCTATAATTCCCAGCAGTGAAAATCTGCAGGTTAGAAAATAGAGCAAATGGGAAAACACGAACTCTGCAGTCATAGAAACTCGGGAGGCAGAAAGTTTACATTTCTTCTACCTTCATGTCCTAACACTCTTGATTTGAACTGTTAATTGCTCTTGCACCTTCAACTATTTGGCTCCAGTAGTTCTGGTGTGTCCACTGGTCTGGAAAAATCCTCCACTTAGTGTGAAAGAACTATGGGAAATACTGTGTCATCTTGCAGAAGATCTTGAACTACTCTTTTCCCTTTGGCACATAATAGGTAAAAGCCACCCACTCCTAAAATATCTCCTAGGCCCCACATTAGCATATTGCAACTAGAATTCTATTCTGAAAGGCAACTAGGAAAAATGACACTTTCTTAATTAATAGAACTGCTCCCTGTGTTTTTTCAAACATAGCTGATGACTTCAGTGACAAAAATCGATTTTTCACTATTTTTCACTCCTGTTCACCTTGTAAAGCCAACACATCTGAAACAGAATGAACTGGATTCTATTCTGGCTCATGCACTACCAACAGAATTGTTAAATGAGAGTCAAATTCTGTTCCCCCCCTGCAGTGCCCATTCTGCTCATCCCTCGTTACCTTTCACTTCTACTCTTGCTTCGCAGCACTTGCGCTGTGCGAGACCATGATCTTAGCCTTTTTTTAAGGAATATTTATTTAATGAATTTGGTCAGACATCCAACTTTCAGTATATTTAAATAGCATGAGACCTGCTTATTCTTATGGATCATACTAAACAATTGAATAAACTCTATTTGGAAGAGATTTGCACCAGAGTTCTGGAATATGATACTAGCCATGGTCTGAACATGAGGCATAATTTTGATCTTCCTCTGGGGGAAAAGGAAGTATTACAATTAGAAAACAATAACTCACACTTTGGACAAGGACTAGGTTAAGGCTAATAATTTTGGGCATCCCGTTCTTGTGCGGAATTAGATCACCATTCTGCCTGCAGTCAACACGATGTGGGAATCAGAAACTAATGTACAATTAGGAGACTAGGGACTCAGTGAGATTTATTCATATAAAGAATGGTTGCTCAAGTGAGTATACAGTGCAGGAAAGGACACTTATACTTCTAAAAAGTCCATCTTTAGGATGATGGGTTTTCTCTGTTATCAGACAGAATATCTGGTCTGGCCTCACCTCTGAATGGACACCAAACTATAGTGATTAGATCCAACTGCTGAAGCCTGCTTGCTGCTAAGCAACCTAGATCTGGATACCAACTGATCACTGTTCCTAGTTGTAGTACCCAGTGAGAGCCTGCTGTCCAGTTGTCTAGAGCCTGGAAAGAGTGCCTCAACCCCAGAAGCGTACGAGCGTGCATGTGCACACACACAGATTCATGGAAAACAACAATCTCCCTCATTGTCCTCACTGCACTTATGAATTCTGGGAATGGTCCAGATCCTTTAGAAGAAGCAAAGTCTCTCCTGCATTCATTCTCATCTTCTGCTTTTGGCAATGAAATGACTGCCGTGGTCTAGAAAGCAGCTATCTTTCAAAACAGTCTCTGCTACTTCTGGATCAGGTGATCAAGTGGAGAAACAGCAATGCTCCCAGCCATGTACTTACAACAGGTGATTCCAGCACCCTCTTCTCTCCACACTGGTTTCTGTGAAGACAAGCCACTCAAAGGCCAGGTCTACACTTACCTGAAAATTTGGTGGCAGTCGACGGGAGTTATGCAAGCTACACAGAATAGCTTGTGTAACTCACGTTGACTTCTTAACTTCTGTTGTGTGTGGTGTCTTCACTGTGCTGTGCTGATGGGAAATACGTTCCCGTCGACATAGCACTACACCAATTGAGGGGGTGGTTTTAGTGTGTTGACTTCCAGATCAATTGAGAGGGTCTTTGCTGACTGCTCAATCGGTTCAGAAAGATCAATCTGACTGTGGTGGATTTGCTGCCATCAGTGTGTACATAGCCAAAGTCATCGACCTTGCTGGTAGCAAACCTATTGTTCTACTGGAGTAAAGCCTTTTGAATAGAGATTGTCCTTGGTTACTCTGTCACAGCTGTCCAGACATAGTCTGTGGCCCAGCTGGCATGTTACTATATTCAATGAACAGTCAAAGCCATACCAAAAGTTATATTTAAAATAGAGGCTGAAATACAACAGGCATTCCTAAAACAAAAATGGAATTTGTATGTTCACAGACATAATTCCCAAACAGCCACACCTGTATATAACAACTAAAAGTATTGGACACTGCAGTTTTCTGGGCCAGCAAATTTCATTTTTTATTTCTGTACCTGGGATAAGATAGGGAAATTTGTATTCATTGCTACTCAACAGTCACTTGATTCTATACTTCCTAGCTGTCAAGGTTTAGTTCATGTGGCTATAATCTTATTATATTTGCTTAGCTTCTGTTTCCCCTTGCTTTATTTATCTACAAGCTTCTTCCTGAATTCATAAGAAATTACATTTTTGTGATGTTTTCAAATCTATTTTAGGGGACAAGCTTTAGATCTGGAATATTCTATCAACCCTCATCAGTATCTGGGCACCTTCCAGCAGTGCATTTAGCAATGTGACTTACATCTGTCATTCCAGGAAAGAATTGTATATGCAGCGTGGGATTTTGTTTTGGCAGGGTTTTGTGTTGTCATTTGGCTTTTTTAAAAAAAGTATGTGTTTATATTACAGAAGTGAGGCTGAGGAAAGCACCTTGCAGTTAGAGTGAAAGGTAGTAAGGTTTGTGATGGTCCTTCATTCCTGTGGGAGTTTGTTCCACGGTCTTAAATAATCTCCCCAAAAAGCTCTGTCTTCTGCACAGATGAGGAGCAGTCAACTACAGTCATCCTCCCAGTGTTAAGGAGTTGTTTTAGATGTCCTGGGTTCAGACCATCGAGAACCTTAATATTAAGGACCAAAACCTTGATGTTAACAGGATATACCTACAGTATGGCCATGGTCAATGCTGCAACCAAAACATGCATTCTAAAAAACAAATATGCAGTTACAGGTCTTGAGCCCCCTCATTGTCATTAAAGAGAGATTTGGTTACATAGGTTGTTTCAAGTAAAGGTCAGAAAAAATTGCAACAAAATCCTTTTGGATACTTGAATGCAGTTGGTGAAGGGTTACCTACTGAATAGGGTTCCCGTTGTCAGTTTTACTGTATGTAGCTTAAAAAAATGTTCACTCCAGCTTTTGAGATATATAAGAGGGAATATTGTACTTGCCCCTCAAAGATGGTGAAGTATAGGTAAAAAATTTTGCTGTTACTTACAGCACCATGTCTTGTGAATCTTATGAGTAAAATGTAATAGCTTTAAAAGAAAAACAATTTGTTATACATATGCTCAACTTTCCTGTTTCCCGTGTCACCCAGTAACTGCAGACCTTGAATCAATGATGGAGAGTTCCAGAGTTGCTTTTACGCCGTACTTTACACTCCCACTATGCCGTCTCCTAGGCTTCGTTTACTTACAGCTGCTTCTCTGGACAGTGCTTCAGCTGTCTTCCTCCATACATATTGAACTGCTCACAATTCCATAAAACATTTATGTAAGAGCAGCTGGTCCCAGGATATCCTTCTTATAAAAGTACAGTATATCCTATGCTTTAAAAGTAATACAGTGGAATCCTCCTAACTAAGACACCACTTGGAGCCTACAATTCTGTTTAATCAGACATCCTGATTGTGAGACTATTTTTTAAAAAAGGAAACAAAATATTGTACTGAAGATAAAAATGGGATTTATGACACTGCATAAGTGTTTCTTGTCTTTATTGGCAGCTCCTATATGAAAAGAATGAGGCTGAGAATTTCACCTATTTGACAGCTGATTAAATGACACTTGGCCTTCTGCCTTCCCATTAGGCAACATTTATATTTTCTGCACTATGTAAGTAGGAGTTTATAACATTCACATTCAATATAATCTGATAAACAAATTCCCTGGTAGGCCTGTACCAATAAAACACTGCTTTAATTAAGCAGTATACTCTATTTAAATATGTTCCATCAACTTGTGTTTTCTGATCTCGTCTTCCTAAAACACTTCCCAGATGATCCTATATTTAACCTCTCAATCCACTCCTTCCTCCACCTTAGAGTATCAGTTTTGATCCCTTAAATATATAAAGGCTATGAATACTTCAGCCTTAATCAGGTCAAAATTGTAGAGAATTTCTTATCTGGGTTACTAACTGTAGAAATGGAACAATGGACTAACCTAAGCCATTTAGTATTCTAAGCAACTCAAATCATATTATTCAGGTCCCTAAGCAGTGACTATCTGCTGTTCAGGATTTGAAATGGTAAGTATTGCTTTCACACTTAACAACAAATTGATAACTGGAAGCAGCTCAGATAATGGAATGGCTCATTTTGTGATGCAAAATGGATTGCTTAGATGAAAATGGGGTTGTATATCCATATCTAGGACTAAGTCCTGTCCTGTGCTGTGCTAGTATGCATAGGCAGGTGAGATGTTTGCATTGGTAGTCTCTTCTCCCACATACAAGCAGCACAAACAGGGTTTTCATAGTTTCTGAGAGTGTTAAGAGAGAGGGCTGGTTACTGCACAGGCTTCCAATAGACTTTTGCCTGCAGTTAAGGGATCGTGTCCAGTCCTCTTGGTGATGGGCATGTAGACTCTTGCCTAACCATGAGTGCATGCTGTTCCTGTTCAGAGAGTCCTGGCCCCTTCTTCGACTGTAAGAATAAGGTTTAGGCTCAGAAAAAATGAAAACAGATTCAGAGAGTCAGAATTAAAGAAGTCAAGTATGGAGAAAATAGTGAAAACTTGATGTGATCCCCTGAGGGACAAAATAAGAACCAAGAGGCCAAATTCCTCAGGCAAAATTCCCATTAGGCTTAATCCTGGAGGTAGTGGCTGTGAGTCTCCTCTTGAATATGCAGATGTAAACCAGGAGCACTTGTCTCATGCTAGCCCCACACTTTTTTCAGCATGTACTTAATTGTTTGTAACCAAGGTGGATGTATTCAAATGTCTGGAGAGAATTTTCTTTGGTTCAATAAATGCTGAAGTTATCTATGCGTAACGTTATTGGATTAAATTGTGCTGTAGTTCAAGTGCCACACATTTCACATCTTGGAAGAAAGTTTTTTTTTTCTTTTTTTTCTTTTTCTGCCAGCTTCTTTTCAGAGGGTGGGACTTAGACCTGAGGAGGGAGTCTATTTTTTGCCATCAGTTGCCACCAATTAGCAGACAGCTGGAAAGACACATTTGTGAGGACTGCCAAACATATTTTTTAGAGACTTTTCTATTACAAGCTTCTTTAATATTCTGATCTTCAAAGAATATTAATATCATCTTTCGTTGCATATTCCCTCAAAATTTAATGACTTATTCTTTTTATATGAAGACACTGGTATGTGTACGCCAACTGTCTCTGTTTACGTTTTTCTATGGCTGTTATCACTGCAATACCTGAGCGCCTTCCCCTGATTAAGAGATTCGCTCTCCAGTATTTAGCCATATTTATACTCTGTTCAAATTCTTGCCACCTAATTCTTAATGTAAACAAGGAGTCCTTTTATTTAAATCATTGGCAGTTGCAGTAAGATACGCTATTGGTGAATTTGGTCTTCTGCATTCACTATGTTTTATGGAGTTGAGTATTTTACTCCCCAAATATCCTTATTTATAGCACTTACATAATTGGAAAGACAGATGGAATCGTACCAACCTTATTCAGTAGTCTGAGCTGTATGCTAATTCGATCGACTTAGTTAGTGCAGTAATTTAGCTAATCCCTTCTTTTTTCCTTCTACAGGAGCGTTTTCTGTCAAGTTCATAAATGTGAGTTAGTTTGGGTTGCAGTACCAAAGTATGCTGATTGAGATTATGAGCCAGAGCTGCATGTGTGCTTAGCACCCAAGCACTTTCATTTTTCTCAATGTGGCTAAGAGTACTCTTATAATCCTATGTGATCCTAACGCTGCAAAATCAGGTCAACTAAACATGGTACTGTATTACAATGTCCACTAAAAAAATGAGACGCATTGAAAGGTAGCCACGTTTGATGCATCTCAGTTGTGTCTTTGAACTTTCAGCTATTTTACTGCATCTTTAATACATATACTTCTCCATTGTGATTAAACGTCTTTCCCTTTCAAGAGTCCTATGCCATATTAGTAATCACAAATCCTTAAACCTCACCCTGTAGAACACATTGTTCCAGCATAAGTAAGCAATGTTCCTGCTTCCATGGATAAGCAAGGGCCCGGTATCAGCGCTGAGCAATGTGACCCTCACCAAAGGCCTGCTTCATCGCATACAATAGTAAAAGGAAAAGTCTGCTTGTGGTTGGTTTTGTATTCAAAGTGATTTATAGGACTCAAAGATTCTGGGAAGCTGAGACTGGCATCGTTGTAATTTGTGATCCAGAGATAATGTCGATAGCAAAAGCAATCAGCTGGTGATTGGATCTATTTAGTCCCGCTCTTTGCTGTCACACAATGTTGTTGTCACATTGTATTACAATGTTGTGTTCTTCAGTCCAGTATCTGTCATCTGTAAACCTGCCAGTATTTTGGTGCATGAAATCTGAGGACAAGATTTTTGGGGAAGCTGCCCAAGGGAACCGCTTCGTGCATTTGGCCATCTTCCTACTCCCCGACTAGCAATTTCTGAGATCTCTACAGAAAACAGGCCCAGTTGATACATACAGCTCTGTGGCGAGTGTGATTTGAAGGCACATGTGTAGGAGAGAAATTTTTGCTTGCCTGAATTATTTCCAGATGAGTAGATAGTAGCTTCTTGCATGTTCTCCTTCTGGAATGATATCCCTGTTTGCTGTTACACCAGTAATCACTTAAAGTGTGAGACCTCTTTTAACGGAGGTATTAAACAGTGAATTGAGTGAACTGCAGTTCACATTCCTCAGGGGGTGCTATGGACAGTGCACCAGAGTTCTAGGGCAGATAAAAACCAATCCTGATGCTTTGGAAGTGGCACTGAGAGAAAATATGAGCACAATGTTTTCTGCTCATGAATCATGGGATCATCTAGTAGTTCAAGAGGAGATCAAAGGCAAGGCCGTATACAGGAGGATAAGGATGAGTAACAAGAGCTTCAGGTGGAATTCTGGAGGACCCCCGAATACATGCTGAATTAGCAGTTCTGTCACTCTTTGAATAGGGTCAGCATGTGCTTCACCTTGGCCAGCCTACCTCTGCTAGATGTCATAGGAGCATTGACCCTGACTTCACGCAGTAGCCTTCAGTGTGTCTTGTGGTGTACATAGCATAGTGCAGAGCTTGCATCATCTGCCTGGGTTGTGGCTGGCGTGACTGAAGACCCAATCTGAGTACCCATTCAGGGCCAGCTACAATTGGGCTCTAAAAGTGCTTAGAAAGTTGTAGGTGATAGGGAAAAAGTGAATTGGAGAACTCAGGAAGGGATCTAAGGGGAGATTTTTCAAAGGCAGAAAGGACTGTTAGGAACCCAACTCCCATTGAAAGTCAGTAGGAACTGGGCATGCATCTCCATTAGTCCCTTTGCAAAATCTCATTTCTGATTACAAGAGGTGGAAGGAGTATACTGTTTCAGATTCAACACACACAACCTTTATTTAGTGCAGCTTGTAGTTTTTAACGTGGATTATACTGTGCGCATCCAGAGTTCTGAGCAAATAAAATCTTTATCATTTTATCAAACAAATTGATCCAACGTTCAAAATTAACCACTGACCTGTATTCCCCAAAAGTAAGATTCTCTCACTGTCCTTCATATAGTAATTAATTCCCCTTCCCTTTACACCTGGGGGGAAAAAAACACCACTAAAGCAGATAGACCTTGCAAGTATGATATTAAGGTCACCTGATTTGGTCACTGGTGGAATCTCAGTGAAAATTTCCTGCCTCCATGTGAATCTTATTTAAACAGAGGGTTTTTAAAAAAATATTTGGTGCAGATCCAAACTTGGGCCAATTTTTAATTGGGTTGCATGTGTTGTAAATCAATTACTTTTTACTGTTGACTTCAACTGTTGTTTTGTGCCTTACTTGGGGACAGAATTGAGCTGTGTGTGTGTGTAATCTTCATGATTTGGAAAGGAGGCAGCTGGGATTGTACCATTCTTTGCTGCTTTATTATATACAAAGATAGCCTGAAAGGACTCGCCACATCTAAGATGGCTTTACAGCCCCCTTGCATAGCTGGAGCAGCTCAATGGGGTTGTAGCATGATTAAGGATCTGGCCCTTACTATCAAAGGCATGTACAAGCCATTTGTTGCTGAAGAGGAAAAAAAAATTTCTCATCTCTTAACCCCCGCAAAAGAAAAAAGAATTAATCTCATCAAATATGTTGGACCAAATTCTATGTCTATTTACCCATTCTGAAGCTCTTTTATATAATAGTTGGGTTCTAATTTAAGTACTTTCTGAACTGTAAGGCAGTTGGACTAGGTTTGTATTTCTGGAGAGAGTAACTGAACCCTGGCCAGAAAACACTGCATGTAATAAATACAAAACTATTTTCATCATGTTAAATGTTACCACAACACTCAAATTGTGGTATGAAATTAAATTTCAGAATACTTCCACAGATTTATGTTCCGCAAAAAGTCCTATTATCTAATTTATTATTGTGGTTCTGTTTGTATCCAAAATATTTTTGAGTGGTGGGTGTTCTTTCATAAACTACTTAATTTGATCCTCCCTAGTTGAATCAACCATAACATTCAGCTCATAACACTACTCTAAAAATCTATTCTGCATTAAAATAATTTATCCTGCCATTTTTCAAGGACATCATTTTTACTTACAAAAGTGAGAAATATTCTTTAGTTTTGATTATAAAACAAACTAGGCCCAAAATGGAGCTATCTACTTATATATAAGGTCAGAATTTGGCCTATAGAATATAATGGTTTCATATGCACTTTTTATTATTTTTTATTACAAAATATTTTCAGTTTTTGGTTTGCAATTTAATAAATGTTTATTTCAAAATATCTAATCAGTGGTAGTATATTTTTTGGATTTACATTCATTCCTGAAAATGAAGATATGGAATAATATTTTATTCTTTGTCATTAAAACACTTTATAAATAATAGTACGTCTTATATATATGTACAATGTAGACCATCTTTCACTTGAGTCACTGCATCTTTTCCCCACAATGGCATGAGTTAAGGTCATAGTACCAATCTTCATTTCCTGACTTTGTCACTTTAAAGCAGAACATTATAACCATATTTAAAGAGAAGTTGTGAAGAACATCTGGCTCCTTTCACTTCATTTTTGTTTCTTTACTGTTGATAAAAGTTGTGTAATTCTTCATACACTTTTTTCTCTCCCTGCATTCCTTTAAATAAATGTTTCACAGCTATTCTTTAAATCAAACAAGCAAAGTAGTCCAAGGCCAATGGGCCAGGGGAGGTGAATTAGTACTATAAATGTTCTGTGAATATTTTTTGGAGTTTTAAAATAAACTTACTGCAGGTGCATTTGCACCTGTTTCATGTTTGCTTTCTGTATATGTTCTTGTGAATAAGTTCACTGGTAGGAATCTTTCTCACCCAAACAAAAAGCAACCGTTAAGTGAATAACGAAAAACGTTTGTTTGCCAAAAGCAAATTTTAAATTCCTAAGCACAAGCATTTGCTTCAGAACCTGACTCTGAGGCTCAATTTACACTACATGCCACTTTCGTTGGCATGTAGAGTACGTACACCCATAACACCCCCCTGCGGCAGGAGTAGCCGGTGAGGTATGGCTTAGGCACGTACAGTAAAGACGGGAGTGAAGGGTGTGGGTATGTATGTGAAAACATACCATACACTGATACTTTTTGTAGTGTAGTTTCTCCACTGCTGGGACCTTTCCCTACCACAGGAAAAAAATTATCCCCAGAAACAGAAAGCTTTGGCAGTGGGGAAAGTTCCTGACTGCTGAGCCCTTCCCGGCTGCAGGAAAAGACTTTTTCCACTGTCTTCCCCCTGCCAGAGCCTTGAACTGACACATGTAGCTGCACACCACAGTGTGAACGCAGCCTGCTTTTCATTATGGCATGTACCTATAGGTGATCTCCACACCACGTGAAAGCGTTGTGTAGTGTAGCCTATGGGTTGTTCTCATGCAATCAGGGAATGGATACAAATCATGTGACTCATATGTTCACACAGAACTAACTACCACTGTTCAAAATTTCAGGTATAGTGCATCCACAACAAATGGCTCTCATACAAAAAAAAGTTGAAGATAATTCCAAATGATGCACGCATTTTGGTTAATCATAGGTGATGATCACTGCAAGGTGACAAGCCACCAGAGAGGAAATGCAAAGGACTGCACCTTGGAAAACATCATCCCGACTACACATACAAAATGGTGGGGTCTAACTTAGCTGTTACCACTCAAGAAAGAGGTCATTGTGGAGAGTTCTCTGCAAATATCCGCTCAATGTGCAGCAGCAGTCAAAGTTAACAGAATGTTAGGAACCATTAGGAAAGGGATAGCTAACAAGATAGAAAATATCATAATGCCTCTATATAAATCAATGGTACCCCTGCACCTTGAATACTGTGTGCTATTCTAGTCATCCCATCTCAAAAAAGATATATTAGAATTGGAAAAGGTACAAAGAAGGGCAACGAAAATGATTAGGGGTATGGAACAACTTCCATATGCAGAGAGATTAAAAAAACACTGACTTTTCCGCTTGGAAAAAAGATGACTACGGGGGGATATGCTATAAAATCTAACCTGGTGTGCAGAAAGTGAATAAATAAATGTTATTTACTCATAACCAAGAACAAAATAACACATAACCAAAGAAATTAATAGACAGCAGGTTTAGAACAAACAAAAGGAAGTACTACTTCACACAATGCACAGTCAACTTGTGGAATTCGTTGCCAGGGGATGTTGTGAAGGCCAATATTACAGTTCAAAAAAGAACTAGATAAATTCATAGAGGTCCAACAGCGGCTATTAGCCAATGTTGTTGGTGATGCAACTGCATGCTCTGAGTGTTGCTGGGGGTGGATGATGAGATGGATCACTTGATGATTGCCTGTTATGTTCATTCCCTCTGAAGCATCTGGCCACTGTTGAAGACAGGATACTGGCTAGATGGACCATTGGTCTGATACAATATGACCATTCTTATGCTCTTAGGGAACAATTTACCATGGCTCATGGCGGTTTCTCCATCGCTGACAATTTTTTAAAATTTTGTTTTTCTAAAAGGTATACTCTAGCAATTATTTTAGGGAAGTTCTATGGCCTGTGAGATAGGTGAGGTCAGACTGCATGATCACAATGGTCTGTTTTGACCTTAGAATCTATGCAAGCATTTAAGGCAGAGTTTCACATTATCAGGTCCATGGGTAGGTGTGACCGAAAGCACTCCTGTAGTCATATCCTACATACTACTGTCATAATCTTTGAGCAACATACGTCTTGTGATATATTATTGAAAAAATAACTCATTAATTGTTGATATTCTTGTGTAATGTATGTATGAAATGTACAATAAGCATCATGAACATGAACTGAAATTATGACAAAAATGTCCTTACCAGGAAAGACTGGGGATAAACCGTTTTCTCAAAGATGAAGGATAAGATGACACCGCTAGCCAGGTGTCATCAAACTTTATGGGCAGTCACCTGTCAAGTGGCCATTCTTTGGCAATGAAAGGGAGGACAAATGTATTGATCTGCATTTTTGCAAACATTAACATGGAACCTCTTTCACCATGGGACTCCTTGTCTCCATCCTCACTACTGGAATGAACTTTGTCTAGGGGTAACAGGTGCTCGAGTATTGAAAGAATGTGCTTTGATTCCGTAGAACAAGAATACAGCATTTGTCATCTTCCAGTCTAATATCTGAAAAAGGTGATAGCTCTGAACCAATTTCTGAAAAATTGGAAGGCTGTAAAGTCCTACTTTCTATCACAAGATGAAGAAGAAATGCACCCTCTGATCTGGAAAGCAATCTCTGACCAGAAATATGGGCTTACTGGTGACAACTGCCTATCTCTTTTTGAGTATATAATGTTTCTCTTATATGGTTACATGAGCCTAGTAACCATATCAATCAAAGTACTTGAAAAGGAAGCCACCCACACTACTGTAGTGCATGATGAGATGCTGAGATTAAGAATGAGTTTGAAGTTCCATCTGGAAGACAAGAATGTTTTTGATTTCAGGTTAACCAGAATGTGAAGGAGCTAATGCCAGACTTTTTTCTAAATCTTGCATGGCTGTAGTAGTAATCTGCGTGCCCCAGTTAAAGGCAGAAGTCAGAGTTGGGTACATGTAGAATTCATAAAGTTTGGTGTTGATCCGGACCAAGTTCGTTGATTGTTCTGGGTCCCCTGCACTTCTAGATGCTGGGTTTTGGGGATGAGTACTCAGAATGCTGCAAACATACTTGGGTTACTCAAGTAACAGCCTGAGTACATTTTTATGTAAAATGCCAGTGATATCGTCAAGGGGGATTCTGATTGGGTAACCTGCCTCTTCTAGTGGCCAGCTCATCGCTGTCATGAGTCTTGGCCCCTTTCAGAGTCTGGGATGGTATGAAATACAAAAGATGAGAAGATAAGGGGTGGGAGGAAAAGGATTCAGGGATAAATAGTATTTGGGAGGAATATTTTTACTTTAAAGGCCTGGGACCTGAAGCCTTGCAAAAAGGCAAATGAGCTGGGAGATGCAGTCTAGGATATGTGCTGTCTGCCTCTCCCCTACCAGTCAGACACCAGCAGCAGGAGGCTGCCAGCCCCGCTGAGACTGAGGACTAGTTGAGGCCATCTGAGGGAGAAGTTGGCTAAGGCCCTACTGCAGAGTAAAGTTCACCCTGCTCCAAGAGGAGAGCTGGGAACTCCTGGCTTAAGAAGAGAGGCAATAGCTGCCTGAGTTACCCAGTCCTGCGGCTTAGTGTTCCACAAGAGGAATGGAGAGCTGTCAGTTGAGCCCAGGAAAGATAGAAGAGTTGTTGTTTGTGTTAACGTGGGACTGTTGTTGAAAGAAATGTTTATTTTGGGACTTGGAGTACCCTGAAAGGGGACAGAACTTTTAAGTGATCTGGCAAGAGGGCTAGGCCACAGAAGACCCAGATGGAGGTGATCAAGGAGAAGGACCAGCCATCCTGTACCCAGCCACAAGGGAGCACTGGATGGTAAATTGCTTCTGTGCATATGACTCTGGGGTAGGGCCCCATGACAGGGATAAAAAAAAACAGAGAAAGATGCTTATATGCTCTGATGGTCTAGGAGCCACACACAACCTTTCTGGACCTCCCAAAAACTCAAGATTTTCCAGAATGTAGACTTAGCCTTGAAGCTATTCAGGACCTGGACCTTGAGCTAGAGAAGGATATAGCGAGACCATGTTTTTTGTGTGTTCATCAGAGTTTCTGGAGCTGTAGGCATTCTTGCTATGGGGTGCTTTCAAAGCACAATTGATAATATGGCTAGCATTAGTCAGTCCCTGAAGATATCCCTCTGGACACTGAATTGGGTAAAGGAAAGAGACTAAACCCTGGTCTACACTTACTGGGCAGTTCAGCGGCAGTTGACTGGAGTTACGCAAGCTATGAAGAGTAGCTTGTGTAACTCCCGTCGACTGCTGTGCTTCCCTCTTGCGTGCCGTCTTCTGCTTGATATGTCACTTGAGGGGGTGGTTTTACTGGGTCGACTTCTGAATCGACTGAGCGGGTCTTCACTGACTGCTCAGTCGATCCAGATAGGTCAATCTGACAGTGGCAACTTTGTTGCCATCAGTGTAGACATACCTTAAATGTCACAAAACAGAGGGAGAGATTGAATGGTGGAAGAAATGGATATGGAAATTTGAAAGCAGCAGATAAGCAAAAAGAGGTGGTGTTGGAAATGATTGACAGGAAAGAAGAGAAGGAGAGATTGAGATGGGATTCAGGAAATGGCAGAAGGAGAGATGAATGAAATGTATCTTACATATTAGGATGGGGTGTTGTTTTAATGTCTTACTGTATTCTATGGCATTTAAATATGTTCCATTTTGATCCTTATGTACCAATGTGACAGGAATCTCAGGAAAACTTCTGCAGGGGTATGGCACTATAAAACAAAATTTATTATTATGTACAGAATTTACATCAAAAACAAAAAAAGAGAGAGAGAAACCATACTCTGGGCTAGATCCTCAGGTAGTGTAAATGACTTCAGTAGAATTACACACATTTATGTTAACTGAAGAGCTACGTCTCTAAACATAAGGACTAAAAAGTATTCTATAAAAGCTTAATTTCAAAATGTTACAATACATTATGGCATTTTGGCATGTGCTTTCATGATGTTGCTTGCAGAAAGAAGTGCCAGGTCTCCCGGTGTAACATACGTGCTTCCCTTGGCAGTGCTGAAGTACTATCTCCAGCCAAAAGTTATCAAGTACAACGCAGAGCTTGAAAGGGGAATAATAAATCAGGGAGTGTGAGAGAGAAATTACCTTGATGTTGTCATTTCTAAATATAAATATATTTTGGTTTATGATATTACATGAATGCTGATGTATATTTATTATTACATTAATGTAAGAAAAATAAAATATTAGGGAGAGGGAAGCTTAATGTTGTTCTTTTTATTGGGCTGAATTAAATGGGCACGTACAATCCAAATGCAGTGTACGAAAGAGGGCTTGTATGTTTTTGGCTTTCTGAAAAGGAGTTCCTAATGTAAGCGGTAGATGGTATCCCCCTCTTTACATGCTCTTCTGTGAGGGCAACTGGGACTCTCTGAAAGGGAAGAAGTGTGTGGGAAACCTATGTTATGTGGTTTGTTCTCGTCCTGATGGAAAAGTTCCATAGAATTCAATAGAAATTCAACTAAGAGTTCTATAGACATACAATCAGTTCCATGGAAACAACTGTAATAACCTAGAAAACAAAGTCCTTTCTATAGGTTTTTGGAATCATACTATAAAATTTTACAGCAAGAATATAACTATTTTTCTTTTATATAGGACAGTTCAAAAACTCTATTAGAAAAGTTATTTTCTGTTTACTCCTAAGGTCTTTTCCATAGGGTTTTCTGTAAGTAGCAGCAGAAGTGCCAAATCCTTCACTTCACACAGATAAGTATATTTCTCTTTCTCTTTTTCTCTATTGGTGGACTTCCTCATCTTCCTACTATTATTTTTATCTGCATGGTTGATGGGGATGTTTCCTGGTAACTGCAATTGGGGAACTTATTGCATTCTGTGCAGAATATAATAGCTCAAAGTGAAAATACAACAGTGAGCTGTTTAAAGATATAAGATCCCACCAGATACCAACTACACATAAACAGTGCTTTCTTTTTAAAAAAAACTTGTGTGAGTGGTGTGGGGTAAAGGGGCCTGAAAGTTGGAAGGGAAGGGAGGAAAGCAGGAAGGGACAGGAAAGGGAAGGGAAAGGGGAAAGGAAAGGAAGGGAAAGCAGGAAGGAAAGGGGCTTGAGAGCAGGAAGGGATTTTTCTACTCATGGGTTTTCCTCATTTCACACTCTTTTTGCTAGCTACACACTTCTTGTATGTGTTACAAGAATAAACTTAGGTTTTGTGTCCTGTACTTTTGAGTCACTGATTTGATATGTCCATCAGCTTGGTCTCCTATTACATGAAGACAATATGGGCAGTGTAGGGATAAGGCAGGACCATATATTTTTGCACATAAGAGATTTACTGAGCCTTGAAGAGTACAGCCGTGGGCTGTGTTTCCATTTGTAGGTTGTCATAGGTGCCTGCGGGCCAGGTGTATCAGGGAGCGAGCCTTTCCATAGTTTCTATGTGCAAAGCACTTTTACTCAGTTATTATTAAGGTCACAATTTGGCACTTAACAGCTAATAATCATTAAAATTTTTTAGTCCCCAGTGAACAAATCCATTTTCAGAATACCAAAAAATAAATATTTTGCTTATACAAGCAACTGCTGTGGTCCCTTCGCATCCCTGGGGCAATAATTACTTTTATAATGGAGAGCAACAATTTACTCCAGGAGATTTGTGCACTGGACAGTACCATTAGCATATCAGACCACCAGGCTCAACCATATCTGTTTTTTAGCCAGAAATGTGTGTGGTTTCTTAAATAAGAAAGGGGAAAAAAACCCTCCACAATCACAACTTTTAGCTAATTAAACAATCTAATTATGTTGTTGAGACTAATTTGGCATTGTGTAGATCAATAGTTCCATATAAAAAAAAAGAACCAATCCTACTTTTCTTTTGCATAATGGACAAGGTCTAAGATGAATTCCATGGGTTAATGAGGGTCCTCAGGGTTGTTTGTCAGGATATATAGCCTTTTGGGACACCAGAGTATTAGTGATTGAAAAGCACCGCTCACAGTGCAGCAAATAAATAAATAAGTAAAATAATCAGGAACCAGCTGGTTTGGGGACTCAGCATCGTGAAGCTTTTAGCTTTAGTGCATTGATTTTTGGCTGTCTGCAGTGAGCTTCAGCATAAGCTGAGGATACAAATTCAGATTTGCTTTTACTTTGAGATTCAAACTCAGTTCTAGTCCCAGCTGGGGATTCAAATTGAGATTGTGTTGAGCTCCCAGATTTCCATCACACTGATATTAGAGGTTATTTTTTTCTTTTGAAAAAGAGAATGGTGCTAAAGGTGAGGGAGGAAACAAACGAACTCTGAAACTTGCGCAGTCTCATATCAAGTCCTTTCTTCTAGGTAGTTTGCTGACTTAACTTGATTTTACTCAGCCTGGAAGAGATCCAAAATGGCATAAGATGAGTAGCAGGACAGCAAACAGTAGCTGAAATAGAAAAACTGGAAAAATAGCTCGTGACAGTGGTAGTAAACGTGCTCGTGTTGCCTTTCTTTTGTGCTGCTCCCCATCCTCTGGCTCCTGCAGCCTGTTCATCCTGCTGCATCCCAGTTAGTCTGCCACTTCCTTCCATGCCTGAGTGTCAGTGATGTGTGGGATTGAGGGTGGGGGCTAGACAATCTTTCTGCTCTCAGTTCCTGTGCCTGATGCCACACCTGCTTCGGCTGCAAGCAGGAGCAATTTCACCGAACATGCAACTCTGGGCTGAAGGAAGCACAGCACAGACAGATTCTTTGGAGAATTTAGCTGCCAAATTTTTAACTAACCTCTTCTGAGCATGTGAGAATTGAGATTTTTTAATTTAGGCCTATAACGTAGCCAAATTTGGACAAATCTTCATAGGAATGGCAAAAGGCACTATCCAGATAACAGAGTGACATGCACACACAGTTCCAACTCCCTGCTCCAAAGCATCATGAGTTTTTTTTTAACCAGAATTTTTTTTAACATTTAACAAAATGTCCCCCATCCCAAATATCTTTCTCAATAAAGGCTGACTATCTGCCTCAGGGTAACTATTTCTGAAAATTCAGCATGGAAAATTTCAACGCAACCCATTAAAATTTTACATAATCATAACAAACCTCCAGAGAGAACCTCTACTCCAAACCTCTTTCCTTAGGCTTTACATTTTTGGCCCATAATGACTAAAGAACAGTTAAATGAGTACATTTGATCTTCACTAATTCTCCAGTGCAGTTTAGCATGAAGAAAAATGCTACACAAACACTGTACATAATTAAAAATAATAAATGCATTAAAGAAAACGTTCTTTATGCAATACACGCAAGCTGTGCATTTCAGTCACCTCTTCTGGATGTAAATCAATACCGCACAGTAAAATCTAAAATGATCACACATGTACACTGCTCTGTGGAACTGTGGGTCTGCCATCCCTAAGTAATTTATGTGGAAAATGTGCTGTGCTCTATCCATGGACTTATCACTTTCATACTGTGAAACCTGAAGTGAGAATGGCAACTCAGATACCATCAGAGAATAATGTACGTTTTCTATTCACAGAATCTTCCGGTTCTTTACTGTGGATAATTGACTCTTCTCACCAACTAAATAACTTTATATATTTTTACAAGGCAGAATTTAAATGTGCAATATAATTACAACCTGTGGCTTAAAATTTGTTTTGGATTGAGAAAATGTAACTCAGGGAATCACAAATTTAATTTCAGGTCACATGTGTGCATAGTATCTCCCAATGAAGGAAAACATCCTGCTCTCTTTTGGCCTTTGTGTTTATTCCCTGCCCTCTGTATTTTGCCACCATGATACACCCTGATGCCATTTCTTGCAATCACAGAATATGAAAAGCATTATGCTAATGGTCCTTTCATTTTAATTTCTATGGAGATAATAGTTACAAATGGTGCCCTCCTGTTACCTGATACTTTCAATGAATTACACCCTTAAAACAAGTGCCACTTTTCCCCTGTGACCACAAACCTTAGCCTTAGGTTATACCTATATTGTAATCAGACACTCGTGGCGGGCCCACATCAACTGATATGGGCTTGTGAGGCTCGGGCTGTGGGGCTGTTCTGTTGCAGTGTAGATTTCTGAGCTCGGGCTGGAGCCCAGGCTCTAGAACCCCGTGAGGTAGGAATGTCCCAGAGATCCTGGAGTCCTACTCTTAGATGTCTCCAGAGGGAAGTGTATTATTCACTTTGCTTGTTACCATGAAAAGCTGAGTTGCAGGAAGAAACATTAGTATTATCTATCTTCAAATGGCAAGAACCTCTCATGAGTAGATTTGCAAACTGAATCATGAATAAAAACATGTCAGAAAGCTGGTTTTGAAGTAGTGGCATTTTGTCTGAGACGTTCATTTTGTAAGCAACATGGAATCTAAAGCCCACGAACCTGGTAACGGCTGGATGTGCCATACGGGTCTACAAGAGACTGGTATTGTCAACTCTGCTTGTGCATTCTCTCCCAAGCAGTGTAAAATACGCCTCGGTATTTGAGAGACAAGTCATCTTAGTGGAGCAACTCCTCTGCCTTCTTGGCTGTTGGTGAAGTACTACAAGTACTCCGGAGTGAATGAGAGTTATGAAAGATGCAAAGAAATGGCACATGCAGTGCATTTTCAGTCACTCTGAAAGGACAGTTCTCTATAGGCTTGTTGCACTTCATAATCAATTTCAATACTGACGGTAGCCATGTAGCTCAGTTGTTTAAATATAAGCACAGCTACTATCAACTTTATAAAGGCAATGTAAAGGCTGAAAATACATTCAGACAAGTAATATATTTGTGATGGGTGGAAAATTCCATTGACATTTTGTTTGTTGTCATGATACTTTTATTATCTGCATCCAGTAAACTTTTAAGTGTAACTTATCCAAGGCTTATGTTGGAGGCAGAATTATTAAACTGAGAAAAAGGGGGAGGTGAAAAAAAGACTTCTGTTTGGATGCTACCCAAGGAGGTTTACAAAACAATGTAAAATCCTATATATCAACTCTCCTCATCCTGGTCCATCTCAGTATGATGAATCTGTCTGTTTCTTATCCTGATCACACTATTTCTGTTTGATTTTAGGTAGTACCCAATGCAAGGAGTGACCTATGTGAACTAGGACAATTCATTTAGCAGCCAAATGGGGCAAATTTTCAGAGGTATGTAGGATGCAGATGGGTGCGTAGTGAATTTTTTCAAATGACCTAAACAGATTAAACACCTAATCCCATTGAAATCAATGGGCTTGTGCTCATTAACGCAAGTAGAATGCAATCATTATCCCTAACTTGGAATAGCCAGCATACAGCTTGTATATACTTGATACCAGATGGTCTACAGGGACTAGTGGATGCAATTTGATTGCATACAATAATTGGCTAGTGGCAATGTGTGGACTTTTTTTTTTTTGCCATGACCCTGTCTCTTCAGTTTGCCCATGACATTTCCCCTTACGTGAAGTGTTTTGGGGCTTGGCTCTATAAATTGGAGGATTGCTGCTTTTCTGTGGTCTGTCTGTCCCTGCAGAGCAGAAACCTAGTGTTATTGCTGCATTTTGGGCCTTGAGCACCTAGTGTGTGAGGGTTTCAAACTTTACTCTATGTAGAGAAAATGACACATTAACTAGAGAGAAAATTCTTCAGGCTGAAGCTAGCACAGATGCTGCTCTGCTTTATTCGCTATTCTTCAAAAGATGTTTGATCCTTAGATAAAACATTTGTTAATACTTTAAAGATTTCAACTTAAGATCTATAAAGATTCTTTCTTTTCTAAGGTAGAAATCTACTGATATGTGATAATTTTACTTAAGTATGAAATTCCCTTCAATAGCTGGAGCTGAATATTCACCTCCAGGCACTCTGACAGAAAAATATACCACTGAGGAATCAGAAAGCAGGCAGCAGAGAATGAAGGAAATAAGGAGTGTGGGGTGTGGGGAATAGAAGGCCAGTACAAGTGAAGAGAATTTTGTTTTGGAGATTTGATGTAACAGGACCCCTTCCACTTTTCCCATGATATAAAAAGATCACTTTAAATTTAATTGACAGACATATTGGGGGAATTTTAGATGCTCTGTTTCTATGGGACATAGAAATGATTTAGTTTATTAGACAAAGAACAAAGAGACCAAACAGCTTTTCACAAACAAACAAATCATTGTATTGGATGAAGTACAGCTAAAATGGGCAAAGCTTTTGAGAATCTCAATCTCTTCATCAGGCCATGGGAAATGGAGCAAAGCAGAACAAACAGATATAGTGGCAGGGTGTTAATTGAGACCTGATAATTAAATGAAAGCATAGTCGAGGTACAGCTGTCATCCCTGCTTTGTGGGAGAAAGTCATGGTGGGTGGCTGCCCATGGATTCTCTTTATCCTGCCATGTTAGCTCCAGGGAAAAGCCAATCAGAGCCTCTGTGGTTCCATAAATTTGCGCTGGAGAGAAAAACAGTTGTATTAGCAGTTGAGGAGTTTGACACACACCTGTGGCAAAACTGTGTTTTCAATTGTTTTTTGTTCTTTTCCCCTTGTTTTTTCTTTCCATGTGGGACAGTGTGGATATGGATGAGTTCCACCTGAACAAGTGGCAGTTGTGAGGAAGCAGTAGCAATGTCTTGTACCCAATATTAAGAGATTAAATAAAAATAGATGATGGCTAATTGAATTCAGAGCTATGGAAGAGCAAAGCAAAACTGTATAAAATTAAGTACAGGATATAGCTTGTAGTTTCACTCTTTAAGTGCTCTCTCAGGCTTGCAATTGCAAGTCGCTCTTTTAATCTAAGGACAGCATATACAATGCAAAGACTATCCCATAGTAACTTACCATAGGCAAGACTGATTTGTAAAATATCAGTAGTATGTTAGAAAATTAAAATTTAAACTAAGTGCCTTTGTATTGGGATTTTTAAACAATAAAGATACCTTTGAGTTCAATTATCTGCCACTCCTGATTAGAATCAAAATTTCCTTTTTATAAATCAAATTGTTCAGATCAAAACCAGAGCAGAATCTTTGAGAGACCATGCATCTGTGACCTATAAAATAGGCTAGTTGAATAGGGTGAACTCAGAGAATTAACTCTTAAAAGACTTCAGGGAAGAAGTGTGTTTTATGGGAGATTTGAAGATTGGGATGGCCCTCATTTGGTGCCCAACCAGAGAAGACAGTCCTAAACATAATGGGCAGCATAGAAGACAAAACACAAAAGACTGGGAGAAGGATAAAATGGGGGAGGTTAGAATGAAGGTTTGGGGTGTATAGAGTAAACGAGAGAAAAGATCTAGGAACAGATAAAGTTGTCCTGGGTCCTGAAATTGAGAAGCAGCTTGAATTTGAATTAGGGGGTGAAGGGATTTGAACAGGGAATATCTGATTGGGTCCAGGCAGTGGGAAAGAGGGACAATTTTAGCAGCAGCACTTTGAATATACTGGGTGGGTGCAAGATGAGATGCAAGGAGGCTAGACAGGAGGTTACTTGTTAAGATCAAAGACAAATAAAAGGGTGAAATTCACCTGTGCGCAAAGGGTTGGTAAATCTTATTCACTCTTTAAGTCACACTTACACATTATTTTAAAGGTGTCATGCATAGGCCTTATGTGCCACTGCACAGGACTAAATTTCACCTAAGGAGTAGTAAGGATAGATTTCAAAGATGTTATAAAGATATCATAGAGGGAGGTGGGGGGAGTCAAAATGACACTGAGATTCTAAGTCTGGGAGGATCATGGAGTGTAGGGAGAAAACAAAGGGGTAGAGAAGACGAGAAGTTCAGCTTTGAGGAAAGATGGTGCTGGATATCCGAGAGGAGACAGAGATGTAAGACTGGATCTAGACAAAGATTTTCAAAATCTTTTTCAGAGCTAATCATTGTTTGAGCGGTGCAAGTAAAATGTCAAAATGAATACATTATTTAAAGTACTAATCAAAACAGTAAGCAAAGTGTCCAGCACTTCTTTTTCAAAATTATTTTGTATTGAATGCTCTTTTAATTAATCATCCAGTGAAATGTCATGTTCGAAGCAGACTCCATACGGCGAGAGAGACACTAGCAATCTGGAGAGAAGCACCAAAAAGGGAAAATTCTGCAAAAATATTAAATATCATTCCCATCTGAATTAATATCAGACTAAGCAGATGCATCTTTTGTCTCTAGACTGTCCAAGCATTTTTGTCCCCAAATAAGAGCTTCTTCTTTCTCCTGGAACTTGGAAGCTAAAACCAGCTTCTAAATGTTTCATCGCAGTTACACGCTTAGCTCCAGATTTTTCTTCTATGGAAACAAATGGGGACGGAGGGCATTGACATTATGGGGAGCAGAAATAAACCTTAACTTTAACTATATGGGTGGCTCTAGCTAACTCAATAGCACTATGCATGTGTTTAAATGTAACTGCAAGCAGAAGCATGTGTACGATGTAGGGCTTTGCTTTGCATATACAAAGACCCTGACAGGAACTCAAAACTCACTGGTTCTTATCATTTGTTTCTTGGTGGGTTGTTTCACACTAAGTTTTATTAAGATGCACTGTGCAGACTATGAAATGGAGTTACACCAGAGATGAATTCAGTCCTTGTGTGCTCTGGTGATTTACAGTAAGAATTCAAAGCCGTTCTACACCTACCAGGGTACTGACCCAAAAATAAAGAACTTTGTAGCTAAAAATGGGAGGTCTGGAGCTGAAATGGCTATAAAACTGCTATTGATTATATTGTTGGGGTCTTTTATTATACCATTTGCACAACATGGAAATGATATAATCACTTAAATCAACCTCTGGACCAGATGTCTGAAGGATAGCTAATGTAACACCAATTTATTTTTAAATGGGTCCAGAGGGGACCCTTGCAATTACAGGTCAGTGAGCCTAATTTTAGTACCAGGCAAATTAGTTGAAACTAAAGTAAAGAACAGAATTATTCAACTCATAGATGAATATGTCTTGTTGTGGAAAAGTCAACACGGCTTTTGTAAAAGGAAATTGTAACTTGCCCATTTATTAGAATTCTATGAGGTGTCAACAAGCATGTAGACATGGGTGATTCAGTGGATATGTTGTTCTTGGACTTTCAGAAAACCTTTGTGAAAGTCCCTCACCAAAGGCTTTTATGCAAAGTAAGCAGTCATGGGATTAGAGGGAAGGTACTCTCATGGATCAGTAACTGGTTAAAAGGTATGAAACAGTGGTTAGGAATAAATGTGGAGAGAGTGGAATAGCAGGGTTCCCTAAGGATCTGAACTGAGACCAGTCATATTCAACATATTCTTAAATGATCTGGAAAAAGGGGTAAACCATGAGGTGTCAAATTTGCAGATGATTCAAAATTACTTAAAATTGTTAAATCCAAAATTAACTGTGAAGAGTTACAAAGGGATCTCACAAAATGTCAGATGAAATTCAGTGTTGATAAATGCAAAATAATGCACACTGAAAACATAATCCCAACAAAATGATGTGTTTAAATTAGCTGTTACCACTCAAGAAAGAGATCTTGGAGTTGTGGTTCTCTGAAAACATCCATTCAATGAGCAGCAGCAGTCAAAAAAGCTAGCAGAATGTTAGGAACCATTAGGAAAGGGATATATAAGACAGTAAATATTATGCCACTATATAAATCCACTGTAAGCTCACATCTTGAATACTGCATGTAGTTCTGGTCACTTCATCTAAAAAGAAGATATATTAGAATTGGAAGAAGTAAAGAGAAGTTCAACAAAACTGATTAGGGGTATGGAACAGCTTGCAGATGAGGAGAGATTAAAAAGACTGGGACTGTTCAATTAAGGGTATGTCTATACGGACGACTGCAAAGTCGTTGCCGTCAGATCCATCTTTTTGGACCCACTCGATCGATCAGGAAGTCGACAAAGTAAATCCACACCCTCAAGTGACGTAGCACTTCGTCAAGGGGAATGAAGTTCTCGTCAGCTCAGTGCAGTGAAGGCAGCGCGCAGAAGGGAAGCACAGCAGTCAATGGGAGTTACGCAAGCTACTCTGTGTAGCTTGCGTAACTCCCATTGACTGCTGCTGAATTTCCAGGAAAGTGTAGACCAGGGCTTAGAAAAAAAAAACCAAACAAAAAAAAGGGGAGGGGGAGGAGTGGGATATGAAAGAAGCATCAATGTGTTCTTTAGAATGAAGAAGTGTTCTTTACCCCTTCACATAACACAAGAACCAGGGGTCATCCAATGAAATTAATAGGGAACAGGTTTAAAACTAATGTAAGGAAGTACTACTTCACACAATGCACAGTCAACCTGTGGAACTCATTGCTAGGGATGTTGTGAAGGCCAAACATATAACTGGGTTCAAAAAAGAATTAGATAAATTCATGGAGGATATGTCCATCAATGGCTATTAGCCAAGTTGGTCAGAGATGCAACCCTATGCTTTGGGTATCCCTAACCTCTAAGTGCCAGAAGTTTGAACTGAAAGATAGGGGATGAATCATTCACTAATTTGCCCTGTTCTGTTCATTCCTTCTGAAGCATCTGATACTGGCTTCTGTGGGAAGAGAGGATATTGGGTTAGATGGACCATTGGTCTGACCCAGTATGGACATTCTTATATATTTATTATTATTATATTTAGGATCAGATCTCAGGCCCACTAGTCAGCTGGAGTTTAGCACAGACTTAGCTCAGTGCACACTCAAGACTTCAGCATAAAGCCTATTGAATCCAAATGATGGGACAATTCGCCCTTCATTATTTGTATGATGAATTTTCAGCTCAGACAATGATCCTTTTAGGACCAGTTTTTTGAAAGAGCTTGGCTCCCATTTATACACCAAGATAAGTGAGCTCTTAGGAAAATCTGTCAATAATAGAGACAATGGGAGCAATTGGGCCCTGATTTGTTATGAAAATCGAGTCCAAATTCTGAGTGCTCAGCACTTGGAAATCTGTCCCTGAATTCTTTGGAAAATCTGTCCCTTAAAGTGTAAAT
>ML675646.1:21685051-21796135 GCA_007922155.1 Mesoclemmys tuberculata
TAAATCTGATTATTTATTGAAGCTGAAAACATTCCAAAAAAGATTGGAATAAAGTCTTTGATTTTTTTCTTAAAACAGCATTTATTTACAGAAATTGCTTGAACTGCATTTTTGTATGGTATTGTGTGTGTTGGGAGGGGCACATCAACTAACCTGATAGTAGAGAGGCTCCCTGTCTATCTCATCTTATCTCAAATGTCTGAATAAACATGAGATAAATGTAAATTGCATCACCATGGAAAGAGCAAATATCAAATATATGTGAAGGAGAGGCCCTGTCAGAGGCTGATTTGGAATTGTGATGGATTCTCCTTTAGTAGTTTGCAGTCGAAAACTGTTAATTTGTGCTCTTTCTATTATTCTCATTATAAAGCTTTTAGCTAGATAAAATAGCTGTTCTCAGCCTTTCATTTCATTCCTTAACACTTACAGAGCACTGATTATTATATGGAATTATTACCCAGTTTTTTTTACCTGTCCTTGATAGAATTGTGACACAATTAGTGTTCTGGCTACAGTGAAGACTTCGATGCATTTTGCTCTCAGTGCCTTACATACCATACTTTCTTTATGCTATTTTGCATTAAAGGACATGTTATGTCTTTGATATGCATTAAATATAGTTTGACATTTTCCATGGAAACAGTTGGTTCTTTGCATTTATTTTCATTTATGCACAGTATCTTCATTTTTTTCATGTCAGTGACTTTTTAAAAACATCTGCTTTTTGGACTTAGAGGTGTTAGAGCCCTAAACTTTAATTGACTTTAATGGGAGCTGACAGCATTAAGTATTTCTCTCTTATTGAGAAGATCAGTCTATATTTACCCTGTTTTGAGGTCAGTCAGTTTATAAAAATTGAGTGTAATATGTTTTGTTTATGTGAAACTTTTGTAACTTTGTTGAAATACAAAAAAATAGACCATCAAAGATGCAATGCCCTATGGCAGGGGTGGCCAAACTGTGGCTCATTAGCTGCATGTGGCTCTTTTATTGTGAAAGTGTAGCTTGCAGAGCCCCATATGCCCCCTTCTGCCCCAGACTGGGGTGGGGAGCTCAGAGCTTCTGCCCTGTGGCAGGATGGGTGGGGCTAAAGGATTCTGCTCAGTGTGGAGGGGAGTCTCAGGGGGTCAGTAAGTTTGGCCATTCCTGCCCTGTAGTGTGATATATGTAATGTTATTTCAAGCCAAATTCTATTAGTCTGGATAAACACTGCAGTTAGTGTTTTGGGAGAACTTACTATCATATGTAACACAGTTCTTCTTAGCTGCTGAGCAAGTCCCTGATGTGGCAAATACTTATTCATTTTCTGAGCTTTAAACTTAATGCAGTCCCACTGAAGTAGTTTGAACTTCATATGCCTAAAGTTAAGCACATGTATAAGAGATTTCAAGTTTAGAGCTTAAGTCTTACTTTGGCTCAGTTGTTTTCTTAGGTTTAGCTGCTTCATACAGGCTATACCCAGTCAAGCAAGCTAAACATTTCAGAATGTCAAAACATTACAATACAACAAGATTATCTTTGTTCTAGAACGCCAAAAGGAATCTGCATTATGTTGTAGAATTGCATAGTGGCAGCCTACTTTTTACTACAAAAAATTACCGTTTAAAAATGTTAGATACTGCACATCTAAAAAGTGCACTCTTAAGGCTTACTCTGTTATCTGGCTGAAATACAATAGGGTTCTTTCCTAAACTAATCTGAGTGCACTGATGATAGAACCCTTAGAGCACACTGCAAAGAGTTCCAAAGGTCTCTCACAAAACTGCGTGACTGGGTAACAAAATGGCAGATGGAATTCAATGTTGATAAATGCAAAGTAATGCATATTCGAAAACGTAATCCCAATTATACATATACAATGATTGGTTATAAAATAGCTGTTACAACTCAAGAAAGATCTTGGAGTCACTGTGGATAGTTCTCTGAAAAAATACACTCAGAGTGTAGTGGCAGTCAAACAAGATAACCTAATCATTGGGAATCATTAAGAAAGGACAGATATGACAGGAAATATAATATTGCCTCTCTCTAAATCCAGGGTACACACATAACTTGAATACTGCATGCAGAGCTGGTGCCTCCATCTCAAAACAATTATATTGGAACTGGAAAAGGTACAGAAAAGGACAACAAAAATGATTAGATATGGAAAAGTTTCTGCATGAGGAGAGATTAATAAGACTGGGACTCTTCAGCTTGGAAAAGAGACTACTAAGGAGGGATATGATAGAGGTCTATACAATTATGAATGGTGTGGAGAAAGTAAATAAGGAACTAGTGGGTCTCCAAATGAAATTAATAGGCAGGAGGTTTAAAGCAAAAGGAAGTATTTCTTCACACAACGCACAGTCAAGCTGTGGAACTCCTTGCCAGAGGATGTTTTGAAGGCCAAGACTATAATGAGATTCAAAAATAACTCAGTAAGTTCAATGGTTATTAAGCAGGATGGCAGGGATGCAAACCCATGCTCTGAAGTGTCCTTAGCCTCAGGTTGCCAGGAGCTGGGAAAAGGCAATGGGATGGATTACTTGATGATTACCTGTTCTATTCATTCCCTCTGAAACACCTGCCATTGGTCACTGTCGGAAGACAGGATACCGGGCTAGATGGATCACTGGTCTGACCCAGAATGGCTGTTCTTATATGTTATATCATCAACACAACTCCCAAAGAAATTTCAATAAAGTTTTTCAGAGTCTAACAAAGAATTTGTCTCCTCCATTCTCTTCTGGTGCATTAGTAGCCAAACCTGGAATATCCAGAAGGTTATCTCCTAAGTCTGTGTCAGGGAAAGAGAATGTTATAAAAGTAAGTTTAAAAAAATAAATCTGTTTCTCAAGAAAAAAAGATTCATAATTTTCCAGATTACTTCAGAAACGTAACCCCCATTAACTGCTGAATTGTGGTTAGTCTTTGGTTTTTTTTAATTTAATCAGAAGATCTTTGTGTAATTTTTCTGAAAAATTATATGTTGAAATGTGTAAATTTTGTTCTTATTTATGTTTATGCAACTCCATTGATGTCAGTGAAGTTGCACTGGTATATCAGAAGGAAGAACTTCACCATTTATAAACCCTGACGGTTGTACAGTGGTGTCAATCAGGTAGAACTTGGATTTAAAATAATATTTTGTTCACAAATTCTTATGGGCACAGCTTTGAATTGAGAGCAGATCTTAACTCCAGTGAAGTGGAGATGCGATATTATTGAAGTCAGGGAATTTTTCCATTGACTTCAGAATACCCTGCATCAGATTTTTTAATCCAATTACACAGGTGTAACTGAAATCAGAATCTTTCCCTATATGTTGTTTAGTTTTAAGATGGCCCTTTTCTATTCTTGGGCTTTCTTTCTTGATGGCTTTAGAACATTATTTCATACTAGTGACTTTTGTCAATTTTTTATAATGTGCCAGTAAAATAAAATACAACTTTAAAAAGCTTTTAAGCTTGAAAAACAGAAAACCATAATCCTAGTGTCAGTATTTTCTTAGCATTTGTTTATAAGCAAGAGTCCATTATCCAATAACAATGTTCTAGAACAGCCACCCTTCAAAAAAGAGGGACATCTATCAAAAAAAAAATGCAAAACTTAGCAAGACCAGTTTTCCATCTCTGTCCATGAGTCTATCCCCTTCTTCTTAGCACTGGGTCTACCGAACATATTGTGAAGTATTCCTAAGGCCTGCAGTGGTTTGGAAAAGTTTTCTCTTCTCTCATTGCCTTAATGTACGGAGCAATTTCTACAGCTGCTTAATAAGTAGGCTAATGTGGTTTCCTTGTGTAAACACTATCCCAAGCTGCCTGTTTACTATATGCAGAAGTGGATAGAAAATTATTTTTTGTCCCATGCAAAAAATAACTTTTTTTCATTTTTGGCTGTGTGTGTTTGTGTGTGAGTATGTGTATGTGTACACACACAGAGATAATTTCATAGCGGTGAGGGGGGAGAAACCCAATACTTTTTGTTTTTCCATTGAAACAAATTTCTTCATGAAAATGTCCATGGAGTAAAAAGCTGTTCAAAAAAATTTCCGTCAGCTCTGGCTACAGTCTAAGTTGTGTGGATAACAAATTTCTAAGTTTTTGGTTTATTTAACTTGAATTCTTACAGTGACCTCAAGTTTGTCTGCAGCTTTTATTAAAGCATTTCCTATGGCTGTGCCACTTTTTACTTTTTTTTTTACTTTTATATTACAAAAAAAAAAAATTCTGACACCCTCAGTCCCAAAAGTATTAAATGCCTCATTGTGACTTTAATTTTTACTACAAAGTAAAGGTTAACTGTGGTACTACCAAAGACGCTACTGAAAATGTTAGCTGGGCTGTTATTTGGGGCCAAATCAATTTTAAGCTTGTTTAGTAAATGTCAGTTCCTGGGCATGATTTTCCACCTGCTTTACAATTGTTTTATTTACACTGCATTAGTTAGACTTTAATGTAGTGGTAAGAGAATAAAAGGGGACAGAGGGAAGGCTGGGGAGGTGGGGCAAGTAGCAATGGAAAAGCCTTAAAGCTTTCAGTTTTCTAAATGGTTCTGGTAAGGTTTAAAATTTGATTCCTTTCACAAACGTAGCAAACTCTATTAACCAATCTCAGTTTCACTCTGTGATCTAGAATCTAACCTCTCCCCCTTTCTATTGTTCTCATTCCTCTCATCTTTCTTCCTCCATGGTCCCATCTAGGGTCAGCCTGATATCAATAACACTGGAGTTATTAATGCCATTGACTTTAGTGAGATACTCTATGCTTACAGTGTTGCTAAGATCATATTTTTGTCTCGTCTTCATCTTTCTGCTCTCTTCTTCCTTTTACTCTCTCTTTCTCTGCTTTGCTGCCTCTCCCTCTCTAATTCCTATCTCCCATTTTCAGCAGCTTACTATGGTTTTACACAGACTTAGCATACATTAATGAGTTGGTCTTGATGGCTGCAGTAATTCCTGTCATTGGCTGACTGGAGGTGCAGCTCCTGGTTCTGCTCTTTCAACAGTATATATTGTAACCAGCAGCCAGTTATGAGGGGAAACAGCTTAAATGTTTTTTGAGCTGTTCTGAATTTTGAACTCTCTCTGCTGAGCCCCTGTATGTGTGTGTGACAATTAGTGTTTTCAGTTTTTAGTGAGAAATGCTGTTTTGGCCACTGTACCCTTCTAGCAATTAATTTTGTGCTCCAGACCCCACATCAGCTTTAGATCTCCAGCCCCAGATCAATTAATTTTGTGCCCTCCAGCCCCACATCAATTCCACCTGAAATATAATCTTGCACTCCGCTTGCTCCCCAGCACACCTCTTCTCTTTCTGCAGCTGAGGAGTGTCTATTCACGTGCATGTGAACATGCACACCTTCAGGAAGGGCAGCTCCCAGGGGTTCTCCTCTCCCCTTTCTGTGGCCTGGTGTTGCAGCATTAGAGAGGGGAGGAACTGACTCGCTATTCACAGAAAAGGAAGGGGAGGCGAGAGCAGAGCCACCCTGAACTACTGTTTTTTTTCTGCTTCCTGCAGTCCAGTGAGAATGGTGTTGGCTGCTTCCACGCTGCTACTTAAAATCACCTCTTGGTTCCTGAAGAAGTGGAGATGGCAGGCTTTGCCTGCCTCCTTCAGAACCTTTTATTGGCTACTCTTCCTAAGGAGGTGGGGAAGTGGGAAAGGCAGGGAGTGGGGGGAGTTGCCCCTTGACAATCCAAAAGGATGGGAGCTTTTTGTGTCATTGTGAGGCAGGCTCCAGCAGGGGCCAGAATCACATGGCTCTTGATAATCATGGTGCATGATGAGTGAATAAGAGAAGAAGAAACACTTCCAGACTGAACCAAACTTCAGAAATGCTTCAGAATGTGCCTATTAATCTGATGCAAAGGCAAATAAGTTGGTAGGCAGAGCTGGGCAAAATGATCCTGATGAGCTTCCGCTATGGACCAAAACCATTTTGTGATGAAACAGAACATCCCAGAACTTCATGAATTGTAGAGGTTCTCCTTTTGATACCCAAAATGTATGTGGTACATTCACACTTCCCTAACCAAAACAGACACCTGGTAGTGAGCACAGGGTGTTGGCCCAGAGGTTAAAGTTTTAAGATGTATCCCATCTATAGAGGCAAGTCCTGTTCCCTCAGCCCACTACTTCCACTTTCAGTGGACATGAAAGGTTCTGATTGCAGTAGAACAATTGTATTCCTATTGCAATGGATGCTGATGGGAGAATACCATTTGATGTACAACTCCTGTATGTCAGGCAGTGCAGCTATGCTGATTTACACTAAAGGAGCATTTGTGTTCATGGTAAGGGAACTGGGTTTGGCTCTGAATTTAAGGCCTGTACGATCGAATTCTGATTTTATAGTTTCACTTCCACAAGAAATAGCACAAATCTGTGCAGAAGGATGTCATCTTCATGAAGTCCACTAGGGGCTCTGTTGTTGATATGCAATTTTACTTAGAAGGCGCACACGTACTATGGTGATATGTGACAGTAAAAATACCCCAAGATAGGTAGGTAGATTCTGACTAGTGCATTGGGTTATTAATGAGGTCACTTCTTAATTCCTGTATTTTTAATACTTCTGTAAGTGAAAATGCTGAACATGTGGAATAATCGGAAGAGATGAAATTTCTTTTCCCTTTTCCCTTTAAAATATTAGTTTATAAAAATATAGTTTCATTTTTATTATATTGGCTAGGCTTGATCCTGAAGGGTGTGGAGGGCTGTGTTACACATGGGAGGTGGAGCGTGTCCATTCTTCTCTTTGATTCCATGTAGAAGCAAGAGAACCTTAGAATCTTGCAAACCTGGGCCAAAAGTTTATCATCTGCATTGCTTAGCACTGCTTTCATATTGTTAGTGCTTTACAGACTTCTTATAATAATGCTTATAGCGCAAGCTAAGCAAATGCATTGCTTCAGTGCATGAGCCTAGACTTTAATTCTGTAAGAGTGCTGTCACATTACTATCTATTAGAATTCTTGTTATTAAACTATGGCAGTGGGCACGAACAATAGGAAAAGAACATTGAGGGCAGCTGCATTCTGCAGATTTCCCAGGAGAAGGCAAACAACAACTCAGGCTGCCAGGCAGTGAAATCAGAAGACTGCCTTTGTTTTAAGCATGTTGGGCATGATTTAATTCTGCCATCATCAGCCAGATGGAAAACATGCTGACGGACTCTGAACAGCCACCAGCAGGATCAAAGGGCCTTGGGGTCACAATGTGATTAGTTGGCACAAGGGCATGTTTGATAACTTAGCATGGTAATTGGTTTAAAGATTGCATTTATTTGTTTGATGCTTTAGAATGTGTCATCTTTTACAATATATTCAAATAATTTTTTAGCCCAGCTCTGTGTTTTAGAGCTGTGTTTAGTACTGTATCTTTGGGTTAAATTATGCTCTCAGGGACACCTGTGCAGTCTTGCAGCTGGATGTAACTATAGGCAAAATTTGGCTTTTGATGTACCAATTAAAACATGTTAGATTAGGAAAGCTAGTGAAATAATGGAATGTTGCTTGAATATTTGATGCTCAGATGAAAGGAAATCTTCCTCTACCCAATAACAATTAATGTATTCGCTATCATTCTTTTGTGCAGAGAGATTGGGGTATTTTTTATTTTAAAGAGGGAGGTCAATTATCTATTTTAAATGTTCTTTTAGCTGTTTCACAGACTTCTTTCCCAGCTGTCCCTATACCACTCTCATTTAGCTTTGGCTCATAGTCCGAAGAAGCTCTAGGGAACACACAAAGTTGCACAACAATGCAGCAGTCTCCTTTCCCTGGTTTCTCTTAGAATCAAACTATGCATTTCAAAGGCTCACTCATTTAGCTAGGTAACGGGATCAAATTCTTGTCCACAGATTCTTTTTAGGGTGCCATGGCCACAGCAAGATGCAGCCTTAAGTAGGATGGCAGACAGAGGATCATGATAGCAAAACATTTATTAACACTGTTTACAAGCAGAGAAAATGAGAAAATAAAATGGCACATGTAGTAGCTACATTACTAAAATAGTCAAAGAGGATCATGTGAACATTTTTATTTCCTAGGAAGACAAGAGATTATTAAAATTTTAAAACACCCATTCAGTTCTCTGTTTCTCAAAAGCTGACAGGCAGCAGCTTTCTGTGTTTCAGCCTTTGTTCTTAAGTTTGCAGTCTTTCCATGCCTTTCAGCCCACTTTTCCTTGCAGGGCTGTCTAAAGGCGGGTTCAATTATTTGGCCACTGTTAACTTATTTAAAATGAGAAATGCTTTAATCACATTCATATCTAGTGTCAGGGGTGATGTCCTGTAAATACCTTTCGTGGGTTTATTTCTTCCCTCTTTTGAGAAGGCTGATGACTACCTCAGCCATTGCAGTCCTCTTGGGTTATAACTAGTCATACAGAATATGACTGATATTACCTAGCTCCAAAGCATCAGGTGCAATAACCGAAGGCCTATTCAGATCCCTACTTTTTTGGTTAAAGCCACTAGCCAAGCTTTTTTTCTTAAAAAATGACTAGTTTCTATCCTCTAATTTGGTTAATACAACTGATAATCAGAAGGAGGACTTGGAGAACCAACTAAGGGTTTTAATCTCTCAGGGAGGGGGAGCAAAAGCTTTGGAGTAGAGAGTTTTAGAGAAATACATGGAAAGTGATTTAGAGAGGAGGAGAACTGTCAATTTTACTATCATTATCTGCTTGGAGGAGGCAGCTTGGAGAAACAAAGATATGTACAAGCCAATGGTTCTTGGGTAATACACCCCACAGTAGGCCCTCTCTCCTGTTTGCTATTATTAGCAACAGGAGTTGGTCCCAGAGGTTATCTGTATCAGATTTCTGTGCAGAAAATACTAGCACAAAGCAAGGGTGTGGTATTGCAGAAAATCCCAAGAAAAAACCCACAGAGCCCCTTTCATGTGGGTGCACAAATGGCCTTCTATTGTTACATTCTATAGTCTTTTCTTTTGGCTTACACCAAATGGCCCAGTTAAATATTCAGATATATTTACTAACTACTGCAGGTTATGTCAAGTTCTTGCAGAAATCCAGTGTGTACTGGAGATAGTGGGACCATTTCCATGTTTCACCAAGAATCCCTGTCAGGTAAAAATGTTCCTATGTTATAACTAATATGTATTTCTGAATCTTGATTTAAGAATAAATCCCAAAGCACAATCTGCTGGCAATAGTATATATAATACAATTTTGGCTCTCTTAGTAAAGACTTCAAAAGCCCTTTGCATCCTTCAATGGACCAGCAATAGACTAATGGTAAACAGCAGTAGTAATGTTTATCCATGAGAAATCTTTCAGTGGCAATTTAAAGCCATCATCCTGTAAAAGATCCTCAGTTCAATTCACCTCTGCTTGTTCAGCAACCATACACCATTGTGTTGCAGCTGGGTTCCATAAGGTGGAAGTGGCATTTAACCCCTGGAGAAAGTAGGTGGTGTTTGTACCACCATCCTCTCTGTGGGATTCTGCTGGGACAGAGGGGAATACTTTATCCTGCAGCTGTTGTTTCATAGAATCTTACTGACAGAGGCTAGTAGGGGATATGTTGTGTCCTGGTGTGCTGGACCCATCTCCCTGCTCCCAACCCCTTCCAGGCTAGTGACACTTCAGCTGTGCATCACCCACCTAGAGTTATGTTGTGGTGGCTGTAGAGAAATACTTTCTGCTGTTGGGAACCTTGGGATCTGAAAAATACCAAAGTCCTTAATCCTGCTAAACTCACACTGAAGTCAATGCGAGTCTTGCTTGAATAAAATAAAGTCGAGAATTAAAGGATGGAAAATACAAGAAAGAGGAATATGGGAAATACAGTTGTGTTTGTATGAAACAGCTTCCTACATATGCCCAGCACAATGAAGCCCCCTCCTATCAATCATGCATGATTAGAACAGGCAGTTATTGTATACAAAACTATTTTCTAAACCAGGCATTATTACAAATGAAAAATGCACTGAGTTTATTAAGAATGAAACACTCACTCTGTTTTGCTAAGCATTTATGTATAACTCAAGTACTGCGAGAAGAAATGAAGAGCGAGAACAGGAAGTGTGGAATGCTGGCAAATTATGAAATTACATAATGGAACCAGCACTACACTTTTAAAAGTGTGTGCAGAATAATCTGCCAGAAACTGTAAAAACTAAATTTTTAGTTATCTTTATAGCTTTTTCTTTCTCTGTTGTTCAATCTCAGAGAGCAGGCCTCATTTAAAAACAAAAAGTCAGAAAACCAAGGAAAGAGTAGTTGTTTTGCTATCCACAAAATCCTTTAGTAGTTCTAGAGCTATCATTCTTCTCTTAAACTGTCATGTAGAACTAAGCAAAAGATTCCAAGCCATGCAAGTGGAGACATCCATCCATCTAGAATAGAATTGGGAAACTGAGTAAGTCCAAGGACACATTTTGTGGTTCTAAAGATACCACAAAACACTGAAACTTTATTTTGGTAATATATCTGAGCGTTGCCCTCGTGGCCCTGAGGTTGAGCTTGCACTTCAATTGTTAAATCCCTTTCCCTCACTCCAACCCTGCTCGTTTAAATTGACAGAAATAACATAGTGGGAAAGAATCTGCGGACACACAGCAGCTGGGCACAGAGAATAAGGCAACCTTACCTCTGAAAGAATTTCCTAAATGTAGATGGATCACATCTCCATTCACTTAAACCTTAAGGTTTCATTAACACAAATTTTGGACACCTTGAAAGTAACAGTTATCTAAATACAACGTTAATTCCCTTTCCTCTTCTTTTTTGTGGTTGTACTATTTTTGTTTTGGGTATTCTGGTAGGAAATATCGCCAATGTGTTGTATTCTTCCAGGTTTATATTTTAAGTGACCTAGGAAAATGGAAAACTGGCAAAATGTCAGGAGAACACTGGCAACATATTATGAATGAGAAACAGAGAGAGAGAATGCAGCATTAAACAGTATGTAGAGACACCTAGATATCTCAAAACAAAAATAACTGCTTAATTATAGACACAATAACAAGCACAGCTGCACAGGAATAGGAAATTGCTTCATTTTTGAAAAGAGTGTCACTAAGATATAATCTACATACATTAAATGCTGGGCAACATCTTTACATTTATGCAAATAAACGAACAAAACACAAACACTGCAATTTTGTAATTAGAAATTGAAGACCCAGTAACATCTCCTGAAAAATGTTAAAACACATTAAATTTAGAAACATTTGTGCCTCCATGCTATCTTGTTTTTTTTCTTTTTATTCCTTTTTAAATTTATTATGAGAAGGTCTTACAGGAAACCAGAATCTTTGCTGGTGAAGACCCAGTTTTCAAAACTATGAAGAAATGAGGATACTTGAGGAACAACCAAAGTGCATTTGCACACCTAGATTGCTGATAACAGGTGTTGTGCATGTTGCTTTTGAAAACTTTGGTTAGATTTTATCCAATAGTTATATTTTTTACCTCAAATCACAATTTCATTTTTTCTTTTTTCCTTTGAAAATTTCATTTTGAATTTTTAAGTGAAAGACATTTAATTTTCTTTAAAATGTATTGAATTTTTGTGTTTCCTTTCTCATACTTTTAAAATTTCCCCTGATGTCTTATCCACTTGAAAAGCATAGGTGAGAGAGAGAATGTGTTCCTCTCTCATGTTTTTACTATTATTGTTACTTTTTTTCAGGGGAGGGGGGATTATAGAAAGTAGGAAAACCTCACTTTTTCTCATTTTTAAACCCCTCTTCTCCCTGCACCCCTTCCCCCCCCCTGCTGCCACTGAAAAAGGAAAAGGAAAAGAGTTATGGATGAAGGGAAGAAAGATTGTTAAAAGGGAGTTTGAGTGCCCCCTCCCCCATTTCTCCCTTTTCAACTCTTTTAGGTAGGGAGAAATAAGAAGACGTAAGAAACAGAGAACATGTACAAAATTCCCTTCCTTTGAAATTTAATAAATAAATAAATGTTTTTCAAAACGTTGAATTTTTTCATTTTGATTTTTTTTTTTAAATGAAAAAATACCATTTAAGAAATGTTGACCAGCCCCACTATTTACTACGAGGTCAGTAGCAGGCCTTATGTTACTTTCTTCACTGAATACTGTTGTTCAAAACTACCTGTGTTTTGTTCTGTTCTGCCCCTATTTCTTGGCATTTTTGACAAGTGTGACAGCTGAATGGCTATACAGACGTCCCTCTCTTCTCAAACAGAAGACACTTTGCAATAAATTACATAACTGTGTTTTGATGATGCCACACTTTACAAATCTTCAGTGCCACCTAAAACACTGGGGAAAAGCAATTTTGCAACAGAACTTCCTTTCAGTCTGGTTTCCTTATTTTCCTTTTCCATCTGTTTCAACTTCCATAATTCACTTTAACCCAAACTCTTTCCTGGATCCTTCTTCTTCCACTAACTTGGCAAATTTACTAATGATGGTGGTGTTGAGGTCTGTGCATTGTCACCTTTCTAAAGATTCATTTAAGATTTTTGTTACATTCCTGGTTAGTGTAGGCAATTCACCAATTCTAATAATCATTCTTCCTAAAGCTTGTCTTGTTGCTCACCCTTCTATTTATGATCCTTCAGCTTCTAGGATGGTAGTATATCTTTTATATCCAGAGTTGCTTAATCCTCGAGAAACAGAGACTTGAAAAAAGACTATGCATTGAAGAAAGTGATAGCTACAGTACAGAACAGATCAGGTACAGCATCTTTAGCTAAAGAAAGAAAGAAAAATGTTGTACATTATAAATCTGATGAAAAAGCATCAGTCTTTTTACCACCATCACAGGCTAAACCAGCGACTAGATGTCTATACACTGAAATTCAAATTACAGTGCCATCTATGTAGTATACTAGACCTGTCCTTCCCATCTAGAAAATGGTACAATTATTGGGAAACAATTTAAAGCAACATCTACTTCTTGCTATACAGTATCGTTTGCTTGATTCCAATACATACATACCATGAAGATAAACTTCAAAACTTTTTCATGTAGTTGCATGAGGAAAAAGAATGTAATGTTACTGATATCATTGGGGGTTTGACAACTAAGAGCTCCACTAGAATTAACAAAAACTTCCTTTCCATATTTTCACTCAATTGTTCTGCCACTTTGATGAAAAAATAATCTCTCTAATAATTTCTCCAGTTATTGAAGTGTTTTAAAAATAATAGCAATAATAATTACTAATTACTGCTTACCTGCACTAATTACTATGATGGAACATTTATTACCTAGTTAATGGGGCATCAGTATCGACTCTTAAATCCCTTTAAAAGACTTCAGAATAACTGTCATTTATTTAAGTAGCCAGATCAATCGACATATCAAAACAACACAAGACAGAATGCAAATCTGTTTCTGTAACCAATATAAAAATATATTAAAATCTCAGTTGGAGAAATTTAGCCCTGTGCAGATGTACAGTCTAAGCCCAATGCAACACTTAAGTCCCATTTAAGCAATTTAAATTAATTTGGGGGGCAGGAACCTTTATTCTTCCTATCTGCATGTACAGCAATTAGGAAAATGGAACCCCAGTCGGATTAGTACTGAAGAGCACTGTTGTAATACAAACAAACAACAGTAACTTTGGGGACTGTATGATCTTGAGAGCTCAGTTAAAGAGCAAGACATGCAGTTGAAAAAATTAAGTGCAAAAATCCAAAATAGACTTTGCATGCCTAGTCTTTTGCTGCATTTAAAAAAGTGAGATTACAAGCTATAATAAATAGCCTTAAATACATGAGGATTTACTGAAACAACTTTGAGTGATACTAAAGAAAATGGGCTGTTATTGTACATGAAAAGTATTTCTGTTTCTTAAAATAAAAAATTATGATCATAAGATAAGGAAAAAAAATCAGACTCAACCTGCTAATTAAGGAAATGAGCAGTGCTAGCCTTTCTGGTGTGAATGTAGAAACTTTCAGACAATTTAAAGCTCCTACTGCCACCTGTCTTTATAACACCAAAGGGATTTTAGATGCATCCTCCATTACTTTTAAAGGAATATATCTAGCTACATCCCCTGAACTATTTTGAAATTTTTAACCACTGTTGAGCTCTTCACCAGCTAGTCTTAGCTTCATTGAACCAAAGGGATAGAAAAGGAATTTGAGATATCATCTGTCACATAGTATGGTAATTATTATTTTTTAATGTTTATTATTTTTAAGTTGGACCAAAACTTGTGGGTTTTTTTAAATTTCTGCCAACAAGTAGGTGGGAGAATATTTGTCCATTTAGTGACGGACCTTGGAAATACAAATTTCCAGCAGTCCTTAGAAGCTGTGCATGTAGTTTATCTGCTTGCTTTTCCTCTCTCCTTTTGTGTATGTGTGTGTGTGTACATGCACAGACATTTTAGAGGGGCTAGCAGAATGATTGCCTCCTTACATGCATAGCTATAATGTGTGGGGGAGAGGGGTTGAGGAGGGGTAAGGGACTTGTGCTGTGTGATCATCAGGGACTTCAATTTGAGTGCCCTATACTGAAAGTATATGCTACCAGTACTAAAACATCCTTGGAATTTCTAAATATTATGGATGACAATTTCCCAACTGATCATAGAATAAAAATTAATGGTAGCTTAGGTACATGACTTGATCACTTTTATAATCTGCAATCAGAATAAAGTCTAGACCAGTAAAATATATACTTAGTACTTTAGTAGGGCCAGTTTCACAAAGCTGAAAACAATTGAGTCAAATCAGCAGGGAAGAAGAATTTAACCAGAAAAATATAATGATAATTGAGACTCATTTAAAAACACTTTACTAGATGTCCAAAAAGCTTCAGTTCCACAATTGCCGAAGGGCCTGTTGATTTAAAAAAAAATCCCACCTGATTTAGAGGGGAAGTGAAGGCAGCTGTAAAAATAAATAAATAAATAAAAATATATATGCAAATATGTTTTATATATATATATTTATATATATATATATATATATATATATAAGAAATGGAAGTACGGGGAGTAGAAGGTAATAATATAAATTAGACATTAGGAATTGTAGAAAACTGATGAGAAGCAAAGAAACACAAGGAGAAATCTATGTTCAGCAGAGTTAAAGACCATAAGGAGCATTTAAAATACATTTGGAACTTAGAGAATCCTGACAATAGTATTATTCCATTACTAGCTGTAAATGGTAGAATTATCAATAATAATGCAGAAAAGGCAAGTGTGTTCAATACATATTTCTGTTCTATTTTAGGGGAAAAACAGATGATATAGTCTCATTGTATGGTGATGAAACACTCCTTTCCTTCTCCTAGTATCTCTGGAGAATGATAAACAGCAGCTACTAAAGTTAGACATTATAAACTTAGCAGGTGTCAAACACTTGCATCCAAGAGTTTTAAAAGAGCTGGGTGAGGAGCTCTGGGGGGTTCTGAGGAGCTGACTGTTAACATTGCTTTTCAATAAATCTTGGAGCACTGGAGAAGTTCCAGAAGACTAGAAGAAAGCTAATGTTGTGCCAATTTTCAAAAAGGATAATGATGCAGGTAATTATAGGTCTGTCAGCCTGACATTAATCCCTGGTGGGATAATGGAGCAATTGATATGGAACCTAATTAATAAAAAATAATGTAATGCAATGAATTAATGCAAATCAACATAGAAAATAGATCCTGTCAAACTAACTTGATTTTATTTGATGAGATTAAAAGTTTGGTTGGTAAAAGTAATAGTTTTGATATAAGATACTTAGACATGACATACATTAAATGGATTAAAACCTGGCTAAACTGATAGTTCTCCAAATGTAGCTGTAAATGGGGAATCATCGTCAAGCACATGTGTTTCCAGTGGGGTCTCACAGCAAGCAGTTCTTGGCCCTATACCATTTAAGAATTTTATCAATGACATGGAAGAAAACATAAAATAATCTAAAATCTGCTAAGGCTTGCAGATGATACAGAAATTGGTGGAGTGGTAAATAACAAAGAAGATGGGTCATTGATACAGAGTGATCTGGAGCGCTTAATAAATTGGGCCAAAAGAAACCATATGTGTTTAATATGGCTAAAAGTAAATGTATATATCTAGAAACAAGGAATGTAGGTCATACTTACAGTATGAGGGAATCTATCCTGTGAAGCAGTGACTCTGTAAAAAATCTAAATGTTATGGTCAATAATCAACTGAACATGAGCTTCAAATGTGACACTGTGGACAAAAAAGCTAATGCGATCCTGGGATGTATAAAGATGGGAATCACAAGTACGAAGAGAGAGAGGTTTATCTTATCTCTGTGTTTGACAGTGGTGTGACCCCTGCAGGAATATTCTGTCCAGTTCTTGTGCCCACAATTCAAGAAGGATGTTGGTAAACTGGAGAGAGTTCAGAGAAGAGCCACGAGAATGATTAAAGGACTAGAAAACATGCCTTGTTTGAGTCTATCTATTTAACTTAAAAGGAGAAGGTTAAGGGATGCTTAATTACAGTCTATAAATATCTAATGGGGAACAAATATTTAATAATGGGCTCTTCAGTTTAGCAAAGAAAGGTATAATATGATCTAAATACCTGGAAGTTCAAGCTAGGCAAATTCAAACTGCAAATAAGGTGTAAATTTTTAATAGTGAGGGAAATTAACCAGTGGAACAATTTCCCAGCAGTCATGGTAGATTCTCCATCACTGATGATTTTTAAGTCAAGATTGGATGTTTTTCTGAAAGATTTGCTCTAGGAATTATCTTGGGGAAATTCTATGGCCTCTGTTATCCAAAAGGTCAGATGCTAGATGATTGCAATGGTCCCATTTGGCACTGGAATCTGTAAATCTAGTTCCTGGACTTTTTGATGGAAGACCTTGACAAAAAGGAGAATTTATTCTTTGGAGTCTTTATAATGTTTATTTCTTCATAACTATTTACTGGTACATTTGCAATTAGATTTAGATACGTTCAATATTTGTGACACTGAGTCAGCAGATGAAAACAATGTTACTGAATTAGCTTGTTTTAACGGAATCTTCAAACTTAAGTAACTAACAGTAAAGTGCATCTTTTCGAAGTAAAGTTTTATGCAGGGTCATCTTGTGATTTTCTTCGTCCCCGTGTTATGTCTTCAAAGTTAATCTCAGTTAAATACATACATGGAAAAACATTGCTCTAGTTTCTCAGTAAAACACTTATAGTTTTATTTTTATATTTGTGTGGCTTCTTTCTCCCTTCTTGCAATTATTTTTTCATGAGAAATCAGCAATGCTTCATCACCTTTTCTTTGGCTGTGATAACAGCTTCAATCTATATTTTGGATAGTTGGTAAGAAATGGATATTAAAACATTTCCTAGCCTGCATTGCCACTGCCTCTTTCACTAACACATTAAGAACGCTTTTGCCTCTGACACTAGAAAATGTTTAATTAATTTTGCAGTGTCACTTTGAATATACTTTAGATGAGAATCGGGATCTGTTTCTTCAAGAAAACTTGATGTCATTTATTCATGATTGGATTACACTTTACTCAGCAAAATAAAATCTGAACCTGGATTTTTTTGCAAGTAAAGAATCTGCTTTAGTGATTCCTTAAACTCATCTTCTCTTTGTGCCAAATGACACCTGTTTGTTATACGCTAAGGAATAGGTGACCTGAGGAAAGCTTGCTGACTCAGAAGATACCATTTATTCCAATATGTTACTTATGAAAACCAAATCCTGAAGAACTAGTAAAAGGGTTAGGATTTGGTCAGTCTCAGCTGACATGTCAATATACACTTTACATGAACATTTATTCTGTTATTCAGTGGAACACCCCACCCACCACCACTAATAGTTACCAAAGCAACTCATATAGTATACTTTTGGACACATTGCAACACAGAACATATTCTTAATGCCTTATTTCTTCCTGAAATGTATATGCTACTGCTTATCCATGTATCATCTCCAGAGCAGTGTGTGGAAAAACCAGACATACTATGTCTTGCCAGTAAAAAACAAAGACAAACCTCTCCCACAAGAACTTCAGAATGCTTTATCATCTGAGATCACTGGATAAAATCCTGTCTTGTCACCTTACTCTGCTTTGAGCTGTTACATTCATGTGATCAGTGGAAAGCCAGTGAAGTGTGCTCTTTGTTTATTTTTAATGTTCTGGGAAACAGTGTCACGCTGCAGCCAGAAAAACTATATTTACTAATTCCTTGACTTTCTAAAAAACAGGTAGCACCATTAAAAAGGAAACAAATACAATACCAAATTATTAACTCTACCACAGTATTGCCTATATTTAATAGGAAGTTTACAACCGTTTATTATTCCTATGGTACCATAGCGGCCATGCGCAAGGGCAGGGCAAGCAGGAACACGGGCCTCCCGGAATGATGGGGGCAGGAGAGCGAGCTTTTCCTGCCCTAGGCTGGGGCAGGAGATGACAGCTCCTCCGGACCCAAGGCTGCAGGTGGAGAGCCAGCTTCTCCAGCCATGAGGGAAGAGGCAGCTTCACTGGCAACAGACCCGTGGGGAAAGAACAAGCTCCACTGGCAGCTGGGGAAGGGAGGGAAGTGCCAGCTCCTCTGGCTGCAGAAGGGGGTGGGAGAGGGCAGTAGGGGAATCAGCTCCCCATCCTCTGACCACAGGGACAGAAAGTACGTCTCCAAAAGCGGCCAAATTTTTATTCCTGTATATGCCCCTGGTACCTTCTTAAATGTTTCTTTTTAATGCTGCTCACTGTACACTGTATCATATCTACAGCAGCTATCTTAGTATGTGTTTGTACACAAGCACATCTTACTGAGCAAGGGAAAAATTTAAGATATATCAATACCAAATTGAGAACTCTTGGTATAAATACATTTAAACTGGCATTTTCAGAGGCCCTAAAGGAAGTTAGACACCCAGCTCCCACTGAATGTTGGTGAGATTTGGGCACCTCATATTGAAAAGCCTGCCCTTAGGCCATGAGCATCATCAATCAAAGATCCCTATTTTATACAGAAGAATGCCTAACCAACATGAAGGTAGATTTAAAATGACTGACAACATTACAGAGCAAGCTGTTGAGCTGAAAATACTAGTACAGGCAATTGTATAAAATCACGTATATATTCTCTATATATAGTTGATTCAGAAATGTTTTTCCTTTAAGCTGGTCAGGTACAAATACCCTAGTGAACATTTGAATATATATATGTTGGCAATACGGTAGGGTTCACTTGGGTGCTATGGTTTTCCCAAATCATTTAATTATAAAGGGCAATTTTTCTCCTATCAGATGTTACCAACAAGTATTTCTGCCACTTCCTCATGAACATGAGTTTAGATGCAATTAGGTACTATTTTTCCACTTGTAATTTTCACAGTTTCACATCTGCAGTTATTTGTGGGTACAATTTGTCATTTACATATAAGATACATGACATCTAAATGCCATAAATTGTGAACGTATATAACTGCAGATGCAAATTTACACCTGCAGTTATCTGTGCCTGCAAATTATAGTCTCATAGGAGGCCTGTTTAAGCATGGCTGAAAAATTGGGCCCTTAGAATCATGTCATTCTAATTATTTTTCCACAAATGTTAAGACCCATTTTTTATTTCCTATCCTACTCTATCTGCAACTATACTTCCTTTCTTCATTTTTCTGTTTGAAAGGTTATTAAAATGTTTTAAAAGAAGAATTAGGTAAACTCAGGAAAGAGGACTATTGTAGATGTAAAAAGCGTTTGTCACTTCTCTGCTGTGTTGTATTTTGTTTTAGCTGTGAATGGACTTTTATAATGGTTATATGAATATTTTATTAAAAGCAGTCCTGCATAATTTACTTCCTGGATCATACAATCAGTCCATTAATGGACAAAAAAATGGGTGTTTTCCCATACACATTTGATTTCCCCAGGTATTCACCTGGACCCTAGTACATTTTGCTGATGTATATTCTTATGATTCTTCAGGTTTCCATTTTAAAATAAATACATAATAATAACTTAACTTTTTATATTGAGATATGTGGCAAAATCATGGAATGCGTACACAAGCTTAGGTTTATGATATATGAATTTTAATTGGAGAGGACTCTGCATATTTCAGTGGGGAATCAGTTACTTGAGATGAGGATTCAGTTCAGCTTCTCTACCAAAAATTCTCCGTATTAAAATTGGAGAAACACATATGTTTTCAACTGAGGTGAAGGAAGCAATAAATAAATAAATAAAAATAAAAAGGCGTGTGCTATTTAGAATTTTTTACATTTTCACCATACAGGAAGGTAAGGTTGTTTTGTTGAGAGGGGGCGTTTCTCAGTGGCTATTTGTTTCGATTGCTAAAGGTGTTAATTATTTGCTAACCACCTATCAAACGCGCTCGGTGCTCTTCCAACATACACAATGTGTAATCTCATACATGTATAATAGATTCTTAGTTTGCTGAGTGCCTTGAAATACGTATTGACTGATCCTTGAACCAAGAATTTTGCAACTCCTTTTTTCTTTGTTGGTACTGTTAATGTATGTTTGCTCCCGAATTCATTTTCTCCCATCGCCTAGTGAGGCACTGAATCCCTGCAGTTGGCTGACTAGGTCCATGGGGATTTTAGTTTACCTGCTTCTATTGGGAGTGTATAGCTAACAGTTGCAACTCTTGAGTCTTAGGAGCCAACTTGGAACCTGTCTGGTGCCAAGTGATGTCTGTTGTTTGACAATTTTTTTAGTACTGTCAATTCCTGAGAGGTGGGGTGGCAGGGGAGTAAAATATCAGGAAAAATAACCTCATTCGCTTCTTTTATGTTTCTTGTGAGGTAGCGTGTAAAAGAAAGAGGGAAGAAAAAGGAGATAGAATGGATTAATAGAAGAAAAAAATTGTCGAGAACATAATTAATTGGATTGGAAGAACATTCATCCTTCCTCTTCCATCCTTACTATCAGTACATAACATACTGCAGAACCTAAAAGGAAAATAAAATAAAATGGAGACAATTCATTGAATAAAACCAAGTGAAAATAAAGGGAACAGAGAAGTGAAATTAAATACATAATATTTCAAGCTAGTGACATGGTTGATGTGTGATGCTTCCCTATCCACGACACATTTGTTCTTATCTGGAGTAGCTAAACAATTTAACAAGAGTTATATATTTTGAGATTAGTTAATTTTAAAGGCAGGTTAGACAAAATTTGTCAGGGATGATCTAGATGGTCCTGCCTTCGGAGCAGGTGACTGAATTAGGAGACCTCTTGAGGTCCCTTCCAGCCCTATCATTCTATGAACAAGTCAGTGTACTATTTAAAGCTTGTGAGCCATTGTTAGGAACATAGATTTTAGGCATGGTAACTCTAATCTGTTATTCTGTCTCCAACAGTGTTCAATATCATAGTCTTCAAAAAACACTGCCAAACCTCTGTGTGCACCTGGGCAAAGGTGGCCTGATGAATGACGACTAATAATGCTTGTCACTTTAACTTTGCCATTATAACTAGGAAGGAATGGGGAAAATCACTGGAATGAATATCACAAAAAAGTTAATGAAACTTAAAATATTAGAGTTTAGTCCACTCTGAAGGTGTGAAAGGAGAAGACATAACAAATTTTGCAGGAAATATTCTGAAAACTCTTGAAACTAAAGTTTGGTAATATTTAAAGAACGCCTATGCAAAAGAAACCACATGATATTCTTTCCTTAAATCTCAATGAATCTTTTGATACTTGTTCATCAGCTAGTGCTATATTTGAAAAATACTTTCTTTTATTAGAAAAGCAAATGTTGGTGTCCCTGTTACTGCTGGAAAAGATTGTCATAACAAGCAAAGAGGGGAATACAATATGTTTCTTAACTTTCCAGGTCACTTTATAACTTTATATAACTTTAAGAAAAAAGAAAATAAATCTTACACTATTAAAATTACTTAGACATTATTTACTATTACAATATTGCATATAGGGAATCTTATCTAAAGTGGTGTGTGCAATTTCGTTGACTGAGTTTTGCATGCAAAAGTCTTGGTTTGTGTGCCAAAACCTGATTTACTATTGATAACAGGTAACCACATACCTGTCTTATCTGATTGTCAAGCCCCTGAAAATAATTGAGCATGAAAAATATGGTTTTCCCATCCTATAGTAGATAAGGATCAACATTCACATCTTTTTAAAGTACTATAAGTACTACACATTCCCAAAATTTTCGAACATGGGTGTCTGTAGGTAGGCATTTACATCACTTTACACTCTTAAATAAATGGCCTGATTTTCAGAGATGCTGACTTCAATGTTAATCTCTTACTTAATTGGTTTCTTTAGGTGTCCAGGACTTTTGAAAATTAGGCCACTTTACTTGGGAGCCTATGTATGGATGCAGATTTTTAACTATAGGCATCCAGGTTTTGAAAATTTTGGCCCAAGAATATTAAATACAATAGCTACCAATATTTATCTAAAGAGAGCAAGTTAAATTTATCTTCTCTAGTTCTCGGATGTCTCATAGATCATGCCTTCTTCATCCATGCAGTAAAGCTAAGTATGAGAGATAGAGGTGAAATATTGTGAGCTTATGAAAACATATTTATTTTCAATTATTGGAAAAATTAACACACACACAATTATTTACAGAAATCTATAAGTAAAATAAATAGTTTTATGGAGATGTCATTTTCATTACATGTAAATTCACAGCAGATTAATCAAATTTTCTTTTCTGATCCTCTAAATATATTTTGGCAAATCCAAATGTTAAATAGCTTTTCACATTCTACTTAAATGAGATAGAATTCTTTGTAAAATCAATTACAATATAGCAAAATTTGTTTTAAGTCCAGGTATCAGGATCTAGAATGCATTCTATCCTGGCCCCTGTACTAAGTGACTCTGATTCTGATCTTCTATATCCTGGTTTAAATCTGGAATAAATCTTTGAAGTCAATGGGTAACTCCAACGAAATCAATAGTTACACCAATGTAAAACCACCGTGAGAAGAGAATCAGGCTAAGTCATGAACCACTGATATGGGGTGAAATCCTAGCTTCCTTCAAGTGCTGCTGCTTAATTACAAAGAGCAGGGGATTGCATCACCTGCTTCAAGATTTAAAATATTCCTTCTGTTCTATTCTACCTTCTGCAGGCACATCCTATCTATAGCATGTCATATGCTGACCATTTGATATTCCAGAGAATGAAAGTATCCTAAGGCCATAATTTCAAAAATGATCTGGATTCAGGAATTCTTTGGTCTCAAATCTGTCTAAATCTACTATGACATTCTCAATGTTCAGGAATATTTCTTGTCTGTTGATCATATATTGGATTTGAAGATGGTATGGTAGCAGAGCTGCATCCTTCTCTGCTCTATCACACACAGAATATTTTAATGATGTGATTTTAAAGTTGAACTGATTTCCTCAACATATTAAAATCATAAATGCATTGATTTTAAGGTCAGAAAGGCCCATTATGGCAATCTATTCTGACTTCCTGCATAACACACGTTAGAGAATCTCATCCAGTGATGCCAGCATCTAATCCTACAATTTATGACTGAGCATGGAGCATACCTTTAGAATGACTTCCAATCTTGATTCAAAGACTCCAAGTGTTGGAGAACTGAATAAATTCCTGTGGTAATCTTGCCATATCTCTTGATAATCTGCAGTTTTGTACAATCTGTCCCCATCAACATTCTATTAAATTTCCAGTGCAGGAATAACAGGGCTATACCATTTAAGTATTGAAGTGCATTGGGAAGCCTATTTGAAGAAGATGCACAGTATCTACAATAGCTAAATTAATACCGTTAGTCTTTTGTTTCCAAGACCACCAAATTCACCCACAAATTTGTAAAACAGAAGAGACTAGTTCTAGAAAATAAGATGTTGATGTAGAAATTGAATGTAAATGAAAAACGCAGAATTGTTTTTCTAGTATCTGAATAAAAAGATCAGTGGAACTGATAAAAATAGCTTGATCTGATGCCCTGTTCATTTGCAGTTTACTTAGTTTCAGCTCACTCTGATTTAAAATGGCTGCCAATAACTCTCCCCCACCCCTTACTGCAGCTCAAATGCAGATTTTAATGGGATACTTTGCAAGTTATTCTTTAGTCTATGTATTATATATCTGCACTACTGTTAGCACTTCTATAATATGACATATAATCTAACATTTCCTGTAAAAGGTTAATAGGCGAAGAAGACTGCCTTTGGTCTGGCCTTATTGCTAAACAACACTTTGTGATCATACTGCAGAACTCACAACTGTGAGTTCCACATTTAAGTGCATCATGATTACGATTCTAATTAGTTTAGTTTAATCACAATCAATACACTAAGGAGAGGCACAAGAGACAGCTAATATGATTTATTACTTATTCCAACAGCATTTGTCTTGGTTTCGGCATTTGTGCTATCTATCTCCAGAATGCCCCTGCCAACTTGACAGCAACCTGTCAGTGCTGTTATGATTGCTGTATGCGGTGACTTTAACTACCAGCTTTCCCTGCAGACTTGGAAAATGATCAATCTGCACTGTAATCACAGCAACACAGCATAATTTAAACGCTTGCCTATAGTCCCGTCAATTACGAAAGGATGTAATATCAATATATATTGCATCCTGGTATCATATCACTCAGCATCAATATAGAAGAAAAAAGAAAAACAGTGACTTACCGTTGGTGACTGGTCTTATGTGTATGATACACTCTTTTGAAGCTTCTCTCTTACTAGTTGATGTTGTACAAATAGCTCTAAAGGGAGATCAAGAGCTATCCTTGTAACTTTAAGTATACTTGAGAGAACCTTAAATATTGAGGCAGTGGCAAAGAACTTCAGTAATATAGAGGATTTTTGCAAGAGCTCTCTCAGATCTGTAAAGCCAAAGGCCAGATTTTTTTGGGGGGGGGGGTTCAGTTTATTATTATTGGCAAATATAGGAACTTGATAAGACTTTAAGGTCACATTCAAAACATATAGTATTCTACAATTGTGTTCCACTGTGTCCTCCTTTTCCAAGTCTCCGCTATGGGCAACCTGACCCTGATTTTATTGATAAATCTTTTATTCTTCACTAATGAATAATTCAGGTGATCTGCAGCAGGCTGTTCTGTTCTGTGAGAGTCTATGGGAAGTCCTCCAGTAATACACTGCTTACTCCTCCCTCAGTATTGAATTATTTTCTCACTCTGCCAGTTGAGCATGGAGGGGCTGAAAATTTCATATGCAAATAATTTGCTTGTTTAAGATTTCTCATCAGTAGGATTTATGGTAAAATACCAAAACCTTGATTCTCTCATCTGGTGCAGAAGGGCTGGTGAACAGGGAAGTAGGGTCTGACTCCCTAAGTGTCAGGGCCATCGCGGGCCCTGGTGCCATACAGAGCTGTTTCTGGGCAGCTCTAACTTGTTTCACTGGTGTAGGGTCTTTAATAGACCTTATGCCAACTGAGGATTGCTGTGGTGAATTGAAGCTTTTCCATGCTTTCCCTGCTCCCCTGAACTTCCCCTCCACACATGCCAGGGGTGGAGGCATAGGGTCCAAATGAAGCACATTTGCACCAGAAAGGAGTTCATTATGTCAGGGGAATTCTTTATTGGGCATTTGCAGATCAATTAGGCAAATTATTATTACACAACCTGAGTAATGCAAAGGGACCATAACTCAGCTTGAAAATTTTGCTTCAAATGTCTTCAGAGCAGATTTTGTGTCCTTGTGAACAGTTAATTTTATACTGATCACAGTGGTCAATATATCATCACTAGAATGTTTTACTCTCAGATGCTTTATCAGGTCAGACAGATATGCCATGGTATTAGCCCCTGAGACTTGGGGACAGCTCTAAACTCACTAATGACTGTGTAACTGCATTACAAAGAAGAGACGCTAAGAGATGTACAGGTGAAAAATGGTCACAAATTATAAATGATCTCCTGGAGCATGACTGTAAATGCATTAAAAAAAGAAGATAAAAATGGTAGGTTAGGAGAAATTTAAACAAAACAATTATACTAGCTCCACAGGAAGAAAGGAGTGTTTTTAACAGCAGACTTGTGCTATCCAGACTGCTGCTAATCACTAACCCAAGACAGTTGTGTGTATAAAAGTAAAAATCAAGAAAAGTGAAACAAAAAATTGCTGGTTGGATTTTCTTCGACATCCCTCCCCAGCTCCCTGTAGCCCAAAGACTGTTTTCTTTGCATTTTTTCCCTGCTTTAGGTTATTTGTTTCTAATTTTTTTTGTTTTTGTTTTCATCATTTAAGCACAATATATTGCTGTTCTAAGAAATGTGCTAATTGCATAGGATCCTGTAATAATGCATATTTACATATACAGTATACTTTTTAATGAAAACCTGAACTTATTGAATCAAAAATCAAAGTGGGGAGCACTGAACCACTTATATTTCTTCCATTCAAAGCACAGGTGCGAGTAATGAGAAGATATATGTAGATAGATACATATTTTATATATAATCTAAATCTGTACAAGCATCTATGAGAGAGCAGATTACAGTGTGTGCCTTCCCTCAGTAAGACCAATGGAATCAAGGGGCTTTGAAAGAGAAAAACTCCATGAGAATTCCAGTTCTGCCACGCACAAGTGTTCAAAGTCATGAGTCAGGTCCCTCAGAATCATGAGGTTGATTTAAGAATTATATTACCGTATATATGGTCCTCTAGACTTACTTTGTGATTTTGGAGCCATTAGGATGTATGTGGGTCATGTTGCGAGCCCTTCTCTGCAGCCATGAAGGCCAGAAACTTACTTCTTTTTTAAATGAAAACTGAGATTCTCCTGTAGTCACAGCACTCCAGAAGTTGGAACTTAAAGAAAAGTTCCATGAGGCTTACAATAAAACCACTGCACCTGGTGACACTGGAATCCCCTTGTGGAGTTCCTCCCCCGTTGTTCTCTCTGAAGTGGGGTTTTCATGGATCCGTCCTTAATTAGGAGATCCCCATGAATCTGAGCGGATCTTGGGAGATCTAAAGAAGTGGGCCCTGTGCTACTGACCCACTCTAAACCGAGGCAGCCTTTCTAGCACCAGCAAAGTTCACTGCTCCTGGCCACTGCTGCCCCTAAGACTGGAGTGTGATGACACTGAAAAGATCATAGAGGCTCTGGCTACAAGCTCTTTTCCAAGTACTCTCCATGGACTGGGAAAGAAGGAGGATGAACATCCCCAGCCTACCCAGTCTTCCCCCTACCCAATCTTCAACTCCTCCCATGAGCTCAATGTATAGCATTCTCTAAGGGGGTAGAAGTGCTGCAGGAGGATAGATTTGTGCATAGAGATTTCCCTCTGTGCATAGATCATCCGGGGATGATTCAGGATGTGTGTGGGGGGGGGTGTTGTATTGTCATGAGTGCTTAAAATAGATCATATAACTGGTGGTTATGTCATCATGGATGCTGACATCATATGGTGAAGTGACATCATATCATCCTGTGTGATGAGACATGGCAGGGAGTAGACAATAGGAACAGAAAGGATTCATATCCTCAAGCAAAAATGCCATGCCTTTTGCCTCTGCGTTTGTACTTGCATGTACAACTTGCAGATTGTAAATTGTAAATCTGTGTAGGGAGCCAAACCTTATTCTCTCAGATATTCTTTCTATCTCCCCTCACAATTGCCCCTCTGTGGAAAGCCAGGAGGAGAGAGGGAATTGACACAGGGCCTTTGCATTACTCCTGGATTTTGGCTGCTGGCAGGGCCTGTATTTTCATCTCTAGGGGAATGAGAGTTGTAGGAGGCAGCCCCTTTCTTTCCCTGAACCCTGGAGGGGAGCCAGAAGAAGTAGGTAGAAGAGGTAACTAGGGGACCCCAAGCTTGCAAAAACTATTCTTTCTCATCAAGTGCTAGTGCTGCTCCACTCACTGGCAGGAAGACCTAGAGCCTTATGCTCCTCTCACTTCTTAGTCTGCTGCCTGAGAAGCTCTCATTTCACTTGCCAGGGAGGAGGCTGGAGGACGACATAATGTATTTTCGGTGAACTGTTTAATGTTCTGATTCAATCCAGAGCTTTGGAACATGGCAATTTCCAGAAGGATTCAGCTTTAAATCAGATCTAAACACCTTGCTAAGTATTTTGGATCTGTTAGCTGTGTAAGGTTAGAATCTTTCAAATCACAAACTTTCTAGGAAAAGTTGCTGGGATAACCCTAATCTTTAAATTTCAGAACTGGTTCAACCATGTGACTGGGACAGTATGGGATTCTTCAATGTCCGTCTCCGACACTTCATTAGCAAATAAAAACTACACTTAGTGTCAGCTAAGAATGTGGCAGAACATCACCTTCCACTCCAAGCCTTAAAAGTATTGAAATATGTTAAGGAGAAAGACTTGTACGTTTGTTTCCACCTTCATGCTGCATACAAGACTGTCAGTAACACACTCCAACACTGTGTAAAACTTTCATTTCCGTTTCCAACAGATACCAAAAAGCACATACCACATCTTCATTAAACTTGCACTCTAATGTGAAACCTTAAGTGATATCACATGGTTTTATATCAGTTATCTCCACAGATTAGCACGTAAGACTTTGACACAGGTTCTGCATGCGAGTTTGATTAAGCTGGAGTAATTATTGCTATGTAGTATCAGTTCTTTATCCACATTGTTGCTGCTGCTACACCATTTGCCATCGTGGATCCTGTCTGCTTAGTCCTTTGCTGATTTAGAGATTATTGTATGTATCCTGAGGCCTCGGATTTGTACTTAATCTCCATGTGACAGGCTAGTTCTGGAATTCTAAAATGAAGAGGAACACAACAGTCCACATACAAGCACTACATTTTTTTAAGGGGAAATATTTCTTTTCTCAGGACTTCCCTACCAATTCCAGTGCCATCCAATCCAAGGCCTAAGCTTGGGAACAGATTGGTTCAGTGCATCTTTGAACTTCTGAGGCCACATATTCTAACATACCACGCAATGGACATGTGAGATAATTTATTAATCATTTAGGGGAGTAGCAGGAACTCTGCATTTATTTGAAGCTCCCTGACTTTGGAGTGATCTCCCTTTTTGGCAACAATTTTCAACCACAGTGAAAATACCTAAAGAATAGGAAATACCTTACAAAATTAAATGTTTAAATGTTTCATAGATTGAGCTGGCACTGGTGGTGTTGGTTGCGTGTATATAGATTTTTATCATTATCACTGGAATGGGGCTATAAGTGCATTAGTACAATTAAGCATTAAAAAACAAAACTGATCTTTTTTTTCACAGCAGTTTAATGTTATTTTATTACATGTAAATCTATTTAGAAAGAAAAGACAAAGCACCAAATCTTGGCCTATGCAGCTCATACCACTGCAATGACATATGAGGTAAAAGGTCTAAATCCAGTTTCTCTTGCAACTTCAGTGGGAGAAGTTGGATGGAAAGTTAACCATAGTTTTGAGCCCCAAACAGCATTTAGAAATTTACGTTTAATGAAGGCATTACGTCCATGGAAGAATGTTACTGGACAGAATTTTTTAGGAGGAAATGTGGTCTAGGGATTAATGCAAAGGGATGGCAATCCGGACTCATATAGTAAGTTTTATTTCTAAAATGGTAAATGGTGTCATTATTGTTAACAAAATTTGGGATTTTTCTTCAAACTACATTTCTTAGTAAATTTAGCAAAGGTCAGTTTTGGCTAACCGGTGGATACTTCTGCTACAAGGAATTGGATACAGTTCTGCATGCAACTCTGTATTTATTCATTAACTGTATTTGGCCATACTGGAATCTTCCTGAATTCTGATGGTGCTGTCTTTTTCTATGACTGGTGCTGTGGGATTTCCCATTTTAAGTTATGGGCTTTTTGCATTTGCTATACGTAAGAGGATGGATACCTGGATCAACTAGACATTCTATATCAGTTCCAACATTTGGTCTCAGGAAGTATGCCATTATCCTTATCTGCAACATTTTGGCAGGGTGCTTTTACCTAATGGTTAATTTTACAGTGAAGTTTTTCAAGGTAATCAGTCCTTTTTAGTAGCAGAAGCACCTCCGTTTAGTCTTGTTTCATTTTTTGCAGTCATGTGAATTTCTGGCCAATTCAGCTAGATCTTTTTAAGCCACAATTAGCCTAGCAAAAGTGGATAGTCATTCTTCACCACAATCAACATCAATCAACATTGTCTCCAGTCCCTATCTTGGTCACAAGTTGCACAAGAAAAAGTACAGTATGGTTTGCAGACTTCAGGATAAGATAAGTGAAATTTACAATGTGTCTGAACCAAGTGCAGCACCTCTCTTTGCTGCACCCAAAGTGGTTGTCCTTTCAACAACGGAGTCATGAGAACCTATGCAAAGGCTCTGCCACAGCCCTGATCCTACTCCAATTGACATCTATGGCAAATGTCCCACTGACTTCAGTGGTGCAAGCCCTTGAGGAAGCTATACAAAATTTGGAGTTACTGTCTGTGTTTTCTAGTCCTGTTACAGGGAATTCTTGCCATGTCTTATTGAAGTTTATCTTTCCCTTGTTTAATGCCTCAGTAGGTAGACCACACACCAGACTGTCAGGAAAGGTATAATTTTACATGGTATCAGATTCACAATGTTCAGAGAGCTTATATAAATTTGCCACAAACTGTGAGACCACCGAGTTGAAATACCTTAGTATCTGAATATAACCAAAGTCTTTGCACAAGCTCTGCATGTTTTAGTTCCCAGTGTAGTTGCATAAACGGGTGTAATAGGGTGGTGATGTTTCTGACCTGCTTTATACTTAGGAGAGTGTCCTTCACTGGGCATCTGTTGCTATCGAGGTGTCATTCATCACGCAGTTAACTTCATTTACCAACGTTACACTATCATAAAAATGGAGAAAATCAGTGGTGAATTGAGCTGGTTAAAAATGATCTGACAACCATTATCTCATCAGAACATACTGATTCAACAGAATCTAAACATTTTGCAGGAATGTGATAATTCTGTGGCAATTCTGATGGAAGCCAGGCAGCTGCCAATTTGTCCACCTCTCTGGGCAACGTGATTCATTAGTCCCTTGGGCATCTGGACTCCTGGAGTAGCTGCCTTCACCAACTCCCAAGGCAGCCAACCTGGCTGCCAGCTATTCCAGGAGTCGAGTAGGCAATTTTGACTTTCAAAATGTCAAACTCATTCGTTTAAAACATCATTCAGGAGACACTTTGAACAAGAAAATAAGATGTTTCACTTTACTAATTACAGTATCAGCTGTTTTAATTAAATAGCAAAAATAAAATAAAAAATTATGGTACATTAAAATACAGTGAAGAAATGTAAAAGGTAAACAAAATATAAAAATTAAATTAAAAATGTTAATTAAAATATTTCGTTTGGATATTTTCAAAACAAAATAGAATTATCCAAAAAAAAAAAAAAGTTTTGCGGTGTTCTGAGATTTTCAGTGCAATGGGAAGTGTTGTTTCTTTTGAAACAACATGTACATTATAAGGCAATAATGACTCCAACTGCGACCAGTAGAAGCAGCAACAGCTGTCCTGGGAAATGAAGGAATAAAATAGGGCTCATATGGGGCATTCCTTCGATTTAAAACTGTGAAGGTGAGACAGCCCTCTGCTATGAGGAAACTAGGATGCAAGTAGTGCCACCCTCCCCATGTGTGTCCTTGTGGAAAAACTGTAAAGAGAAAGGAGCCAGAGACTGGGTGCAGTTGCAGAAGCAGGGTCCTTTGGACATTCAGAGAGCTTTCTACAGGTCTCACTGGAATTTCTATGCCCTGTGCCAAAATGCTGTTTGCTCCAGCTCTCTCCCTTCCCCTCCTTCCCAGTCTCTTCACTTCAGCTTAACCCCCACACCTGCCATTCTTACTGATTTCTCCCCTGCCCTGCTCTACTCTCACGCACCCTTTTCCCTTCAATGTCCCCTCTCCCTTCACTTTTCATTTAGCTATTCCCCTCTTAACTAAAAAAAAATTGTGGAACTGGCATGATGTTTGCTATCATCAAATGGTTGACTTGGCCTGTGTATTAGATCCCTTCCCCACCCTGTGTCTGTCCTGTCTACTTAGACTCTAAGCTCTTTGGAGCAGAGACTGTCTGCTACTGTTGGTACATTGCCTAGCACAATAGGTCCCCACTGTTGGTTGGTGCTTAGGCACCACCAAAATAAACATAGTTAGTCAGAAAGTGAATTATTACTTTTTGCGAGGTAGATACTGTGTTCTAAAATTAACTCTTTAATATAATTAAATAAAAGTAGTTTAAAAAAGTCCTCTGCCATAAAGTAGAGTAATTTAAAAGTTGTTTTTACAGTATTTAGTCACCCAAGTGTGCCTAATCATTGTAAAGATAACTTTTAAATTACTCTATCTTATGGCAGAGATCAAGGTTGTATTTTGGTCAAGATTTTAAAAAATGACTAGTGATTTTAGGTGCATGCATTTTTGCATGTCTAATGTGAGACACTTTAAGAAAACCTGATTTTAGAGTGTGGGCAATCAGAAAATCAGGTGCCTTTAATGAGTGTCAACTTGGGCATCCAAAAATGGAGGTACCCAGAATCACTAGTCACTCCTGAAAACTGTATTTAAGTTTTTTTGTCCTTTACACTGCTATTTTTTAAAAAGATATATAAAACAGAAACAAAAGAGCAACACGGTAACAATAATTTTACTGACAGCCACGAACAGAAGAGGCTTTGTCCTGAATTCACCCTGCTGTGCAGATTTCTGTATGATGAGTAACTGAGATTTACTTATGTTCGTAGACCTTGCAATATCCAGTCACAGCAGAGTGAGTTAAGGACAGTGTCTCATCCTTAGCTTTGAGTCTTCTTCCTTGAGGACAGCAGGCAGAAACTGTTAAGCACTGTCTGTTGTGGTTCAGTTAAAGTGGCATGTTTATGCCTTTTATAGTTCAGTTTATCTGAATATGAACTAGAAATCTTTAATTTTAGCAGTTCTTAATTTAATCTGATTACCAAAATTCCATCTTGAGTGAAACTTTACACTTGTTTGTGGATATTGTATATAGTTTTCAGTTTTGAAATTATATCCAAACAGCTCTGTTTAAAAAGACATATGTGGCAAACAGCCACATAAACAAACAAAGGCCAGGAACAGTTAGTTCATACACACAAATAACTGTTGGCCAAGTCAGCATACACTGAAATCAATGGAAAGACTCTCATTAACATCAGTGGGTGTTGGATTAGGCTAAATAAAGATATCAACAGCTATTTTACCAAGAATAAATTACAAGAGCTATAGTCATTGGGTTTCAATATATAATTTTATAGTATATAAATTGATCTCAAACTGGGGATCTGGAAGAAACTCCCTCTAGCAAACTATACATTCAGGTTGATCACAAGGGAGGATTATGTCTTCCAAGGAAGGGGTTGGCATCTGATATTATAAAAAGAATATACTTGACTAGATGGATCATTGATCTACCCCAGATTAACAATTCTTATATAGCTCCATGTCATTCCATAGCTAGAATTGCAAACATGTTACCGCAGAAGACTGGATTGTTGTCCACCATCCCAAACCCCCAGAGAATTTTCTTTCTGAGTTCAAACCGACATGCAGTGTGAGGAGCCAGAAAAGAAAGTGTTGCTGGAGAAATTTTAGGAAGATAGCCTATGTGGCACCCTTTTTGGGGATTGACCTTTGACTCAGTGTTTGAATCAAATATTCTGGTTCTTCTCACATAAGATTTTAGCCAAAATATTCATCATTCAGATTGGAAATTAAGGTAAAATTTTAAAATTAATGTGGGAAACAATGTAAACAAGGATTTAGGATACCTCAAAATTACCATAAGACTAACCTTATATCCAGTTTAGTGAGGCATGAGCTCATAATAAATATCCCAGTCTCAAAATTAGTTCAGTGATAAACTCTGCTGCTTTAACTATTAGCTAAAATCACACTCCAAGCTATCTTTGTAGAAGTGAATTGACTGGGTGTTCGTAGGTGATAGGCAAAGGATACTGGCAGTTAGTTGTAATTGGACTTAACTGAACAGAGTGGTTTTAATTTCTACCAAAAGAATAAAATATGAGAGCCTGATTCATTGTTGTACTGCAGTCCCTTTATGCCAGTTACTTAGGCACAACAGGGCTGGAAAAGCCTACTGATCCAGTCACTCAGGAGTTCCTTTAGCATAGTAGCATCTATGACAACCCCACTCAGCACCTGGCATATAGGGCATGTAGGGAGCAACACTGGGGAAAGAGATTATCACAGGAGCACCACTGCACTGTTCACAGCTGCTGCAAAGACACCGTGGGGTCACTGGTAAACAGACATAAGTTAGGGCAGCCTAGTGTTGAATCTTGTGCTGAAGAATTTTCTGCTTGTAGAAGCTTATTTTGCTTTCTTGTTAAACTCTATGCATCTAAGACCTTTGTGATGATTCCTGTTACTTTTTTGGTTGAATCAGCCCATCCACCCAGAGCCACCAATATTTTTTTACACTTGGAACATTTCTGATGCTGTTGGGAGCACGTTTTGCATTTAGTCTGGGAAGTAAAACTAAGTATATATTAGGTGACACTGTGTCTTTTTCAGTTTGTTTGCTATAGGAACTTTGTTCTGAGGTAGCATCCTCTGGAAAAATGAGTAGGGATTTGTAGTCAGGCTTAGTTCTAATCATAGCATGGGCACAGACTTGCTGTGTGAATCTGGGTGTGTTTTGTCTCTGCCTCAGTTTCCCCATCTGTAAAATACAGTTAAGAACGCTCACCTGTTTCAAAAGCAGAGTAAGGTTAATTAATTTAGTGCTGTCTTCAAAACACAGCACACACTAGACTAAGTACCAAGAATTGTTATAAGATTGGAATTTGAGAAATTTGGATGTGCCGAATATGTTGCCTTGAGAAGTAAGCACTGATCTAGAGCAATGCAGGAGCACATCTATTGCTCCTGATGTCAGACACAAGGCTTATCACATTCAAAGCAGGAAACTGCTGTAGTATTTGAGCATACTGCTCCAAGAGATCGTTGTCATACAGTAATGAGACAATTTGGTAAGTAATCTCTCTCTCTCACTCTCTTGTGTGGTTTTTTTTTTTTTTTTTTGGCAAATTGTCTTCTAGAAGGGGTGGTCAGTTACCTGGGTTCCCCACCTGTGGTGGAATGGAAACATAAGGAGGCATTCTGTTCAGCTGGTGGGCTCCTTCTGGGTCACTGAAAAGGATTGGCTTTAGTCATGCCTTCAGTAAATGTAACAGAGCTCACTGATGATTGTATGTATTGTTTGGTTATTTACTGAGTGCTATGTGAGTTCCAGAAATTTTGAAATAGGATTGCCCCCTTCCATGGAGATAGGAAGGCATTGTGCATGAGCAGTAACACTCCTGATATCAGTCTTAGGGAGGCAAGGGATGGAGTCATGAATGATTTGGAGTCTGGGTAGGTACCACACCGCCATTTCCCCATCCCTCAAAATCAGTGTCCTGCTGGTGCAAAATCTGACTATGACATGGAGCTGCAGCTGGCTCAGTATTGTGGCCTGAGCCAGGCCCAAAAGCTAGCCCTCAGTAAAGTTTTCCTTTTAGAATTACAATTTAGAAAGAAATCAAAGGCCAAGAACATTAGCAGGATCAAGTGCTTTATCTCTGTAAACTATACACACACATTAGTAAACCTGATTTCATAAATATTTAGAAATTTGTGTAAATTGAGAAGAAAATGGTTAGAGAACATTCATTTTGTGGTAAGAAAAGGGCACATAAATTATTTGTATACTTTGTAAAACGATCCTTCAGTTAACAAGTTTTCCTCAAAAGCAACAGAAACAAATGCATCTGCCGTCTAGTGTATGAAGTTCTAATATGCTTTTTGTATGGGTCTCTTGTTTTCATTGAAGAGGGATTTCTGGAGCTGAGAAAGAATAATGAATTTTATTACAGACAGGGTCTTGAACAAACACAAAAGAACCAAAAATAAAGTCCTTACGTGTGCCCTTAATACATGAGGTCTGTCTATTACTTCTACCACAGTTGAGTGAGCATACATGAGGGCCATTTATAATGCATATTGCTGTGACTGCTCTGATTGTAAACTTTGATGATGGGTTAATTGGATGGTGTCAAGGAAGGCAATCCTGGTCACATAAAAAGAACGATGAGATGACGGTAGTAGTCAGTACTTCATTACTAGAAATCTTTCCTTTAAAAATCCAATCAGAAATGTCTCATTTTAAGGGCAGTAATTCTACAGCAGTTCAATAGCAAACAAGAAGAAACAATTTAATATGTGACAGTTATGAGGTAATGATCCTTTATGCTAACTGAGCTTCTCTTAACCCCATGACAGGATTTCAAGATTCCTGATTCTTTGGTAACTGTCTGTGTCAGAGTGGCAGGAGTAGTCAATTGGTTACGTATTTAAAGAACTTCATTGCTCATCTAGTTCCACCCCCCCACACCTTTTCTCACTCCTACCATGTAAATCACACTCTATACTTACAATGTATGTTAAGAAAAAAATATCCACTTAAGGTAGGTTCCTCAGCTGGTTCTGCTGTTACCCCTAGACCAGAAGTACATTTGTTCAAATCTCCAAGATTTATGTATGAGCATAGAATTGCTAACAGCATGGTACATGGTAATGCATTGTTACAGGTCTCACTCTCCCAATGGGATGTGAATTGAGCTGTCTGAATTCCCCCCCACCCCCTGGGAAAACTTCAACTTTTCAGTGAAAGAGTGAAAACCAACATTTTTTATTTGGAAATGCCAGTGCAGCGCCTCATGAGAATTGAAGTTCATTTATCTCATGCGCCTGTTCTCCTTTATGGGCCAGATACCCTAACCAGACAACATCTCTCATGATGCACTATGGTCTCCCTTAATGCTGAGTTACAGCAGTAAGTAATGGGAGATGTATTATTGCTGGGGAACCCAACCAATAGAGGAGATTGGGGACATGAGGCACTTGAACTACAAGTCCCAAAAGATACCTTGACAGTATTTCTAAATCAGAGTGTTCTGATTTGGGACCAAAACATTTTGGATTACATGTGTTCAGTTTTTCAATGAAAAGTAAAACATTTTCTGTAGAAATCAGATGCTTTTTGTGAAAACTTTCATTGAGTTGAACAGCCAATATCGTTTTTGTTGAACCACAGTTTTGAAGGAACACTTTCAAGCAACCTTTAAATGTAAAGCTGAAGTATCTAGCGCCAATCAAGATGCAAAGTAAAGTTTCCCTGGCACCTTTCTATAAAAGTAGGGGAAGACCCAAATTATTTTGTTTTTGTTTCCTTTTCTCTTCCTTTTTAAGTTAGGTGCATAAAGAGCTTTGAAATGAAAAACATTTTATACACTAAGTACTAATTTATTATTACGACAGAAGCTCCTTTCACTGCTGCCATTTTGAATAAAGACTGGAAGAGGGTCAAGATTTTCAAAATATGTCACCACAAATAGGACCATGTTTTCAAAAGAGCTCAGCCCTCATTTAGGTATTGAAATAAGATTCTTTATTTTCTAAAGAGCTCGAAACCCAATAGGCTGAGCTATTTTAGAAATCTGGCATTTTATTTTGGTGTCAAAGTAGGAGTTGAGCTCAGCTGAAAGTTTGACTCTAAATAATCCTTGAAGCATCCTGCATAACACAGAGCATTGCATCATAGGAAACATTGGACCTGAATTATGCTTGTATGGTTCTTTGCTTTCAGGTATGCAGTCTATATTAAATCTCATCTGCCTCTGGCTAGGCCTACGCCTGTTTAGCTTCTTGTCTGTTCTTCTAGTTTGTACTTTATTGGATGTGGATGAGTATTTAAGATTACAGATGAATATTTCCATTCACCCTACATTCAAGATACCATGCAATTTTTGTTAGCTGACTCTTGGGATTTTTCGGTGAATTAGGCTCTAGAAAGCAACAGCTCAGGTAAAAAATAGCAGGCGGCACATGTCAAATTAAAAGTAAGATTAGAGATGGAGGGCAAAACTTAAATCCCCAGACCCAAAACTACCCTGTGGAGGTAGTTTTGGGTTTAGATTGAACTTTAGTTCGGAGGTATGCAATTCAAATGGCTGCCTACAGAAGAGCCCAAAATTTCTAGTTTATATGGGGGGAAGAACCATAAAAATATTTCTGCTGGTACTTCATTAAGAGTTTATGACATCCTGCTCACCCCCTGACAGGTCTGTAAAGTTGGTGGCTGCAGAGAGGAAGAAACTGCCATATTTGATTGCATCAGAGCAGCAGCCCATCTATTCCAGTGTCCTGTTTCCAACAGTAACCAGAACCAGCTGTTTCTGAGACAGTGCAAGAACCAAGTACCCTGCAATAGGCATACGTGGGATAATCTGCCTCCTATATAAGTGTCATCAGAGACTGGTATAAACACTGAAAGCACAAGATTTATTATCCTTTCAAAATTGTCATTAATTATGATAATTCTGAATATTCTAAATATCCATGGAAGTATCCAATCCCTTTTTAAATCTTGTTAAGGTTGTGGCTTTAATTTCATGTGGCAGTGAGTTCCACATCTTAATTGTATGTGATGTGAAGACATATTCCCTTTTAGCAATTTTGAATTTCCCACCTTTTATTTTACCTGGATGTCCCCTTGTTCTCATGCTGAGACAGAGAGAACAGTAGTACCTTAGCTCTACTATTTTTTTATATATACTTTTATTGTGTCCTCTCTCCTTCATCTCCCTTCTAAGGTAAACAAACTAAATCTTTTCAAACTCCTACTCTTTTTTCCTCTTCAATTCTGAAATATACTTTCTGACATGCCATGACCAGGACTGCACACAGTATTCAAGGTGAGGGTACATCACTGATTTATATAAAAGCATTATAAAGTTTTTGGTATTTCTTTCCATCCCATTCTTTGTTTTATTTGCTTTCCTGATCACAGCCATACCTTAAGCAGAGGTTTTTGAGCTGTCTACAGTGGTGCTGTGGTCCCTTTCTTGGGCTGATATAGATAATTTAAAACCCTCTAAGGTGTAAGAATAGTTTTTTTTTCCTTCCAGTGTGTATTACTTTATCATTAAATTTCATTTGTCATCCTGTTGCCCAATCGCTTAGCTTGTTTAGGCAGATACATTCAAGTCTTGATCACAATTAATCTCCCATTGCAACTAACTATGGGAGAAACCACATCTGATAATATGTACTGAGACAGTAGTACAAGACATAGATGTCAAAATAAACAGCTCCTTTCAGGGTCTCAGTCAAAAACAGCACTGAAAATAAGTCAGTTTCAATGTGGAGGGATTCCTCTGCAGAGAAGGCGGACCTTCTAGCTGGCAGGAAAGCATACATCATGTGGTTGCAAGACAGACACAGACAACTGCACCAAACATTCTTAACATGCATGTTGTTGTAAACATCAAAAGCAACATCTATGGCGGTACAATGCTGAGGCAAAGTGCTAGCTGTAGCCTTCTGGCCACTTAGGCAACTGCTTAACAGAGAAGATTACAGGATTAATTGGAGGCAATGAACCTGTTATGGTGAAGATTTTTGAATTTCGGTCCAATGACTGGGCTAATAAGGTAAGTAGCTCAATAAGAGAAGATATAGAATTGGCAGCAACAGGAAGTAAAGGGATAAGCTCAGAGAGAGCTGTAAGGCTTCTCCTGACACATGCCTGTGTTATGTTCTTTGATGCTGAAAATTTAAAGTTTAAAGAGACACATGAGGAAAAAAAATGGACTTCATATATTTTGGATAAGAAACCACACAAATGGGCCAGGCAGTGCATCACACTGGGTAGCGAGAGAAAGTACCCAGTGACAAATATAGTTTCTGTTTACAAGCCATCAGGTGAATTGTTTGCATGGACAACTGACTCCCCAGCCAGAAATACCATGTCTTGTCATAGATGATTTCTCCAATGACAGCAACACCTGGGGATACCCTAATAATGACAACAGTGGGGAAGAAATTGAGAAATGGTTAGCAACAAACCTGACCTTGATCTATGACTTCAAGAACAAATGTAGCATCCAAAGTGCACAATGGAGGAAAGGCTACATTCTTGACCAAGTCGTTGTCATCATTGAAAATGCAGGCAACTTCAGAAGGGAGGTCATGGCCAGCCAACTGACCAACCAGAGTTTCTGGACATGTGGAGATTCATTTATGCAGATGATGTTTGCATCACTACCGAGTCAGAAACATTTGAGGACATGTTAACTAGCTCCCTGAGCATATTTGGAAAAACCACACACATTCCTCAATGCCAATCCTAGCAAGATACAAGTGTGCACCTTCCTTCCTGGATCACCATCAGGCCAAGCAAAAACTCCAGATATCAAGGGACGGCACAATCCTTGAGCACTATGAATATCTGGCATATCTATGGGTCACATTAGACCAAATACTGATGTTCCAAGAGTAGCCTCCGAGAAACGAGTCTTGCCTTGTGTTACTCAGCTGTGGAGTACTGTGCCGCAGTATGGGCATGCTCAAGTCGTGCACACAGAATTGATACCAAACTTAAATCAGTCCTGTAGGATCATCACAGAGACTTTGAAACAGACTCATACACTTTTTCTATATTGCCTTGCAGGTGTGCACCACCATCAGTGAGATGGGAGGCCTTTAGTGAAAAAGAGAGAGAAAAAAGTGCATAATCCAAGACATCTGCGTGGACCCATTCCACCAGCAAAGTCCAGAAAGAGCTTTGCCTCTGGAAATCCCTTGCCTCGAAATGTAACCGTGGAAGGCTACAGAGTAACAAAATGCGGGAATGCCAATGACTTTGGAGATACTGGTTCCTTCAAAATGACTCCATCCTGGCACTGACCTTGAACAAAAATACTGATGTACTCTAAATCAAGTGACAGCTGGGGTGACAATGACTGGTGATGATAGGACCCAAGTGAAAGCTGAGGAATGACTCCAAATGTGAATGCAGAGGGATAGGAACACTCTTGAACGCTGCCTGATGTAGTACTCCTTGTCAACATCTTGTTCTCCCGAGGAGCTATTTGAGATTAGTGATGATATCATGTGGTTTTTGAGAAATAAACTATAATTATCTCTGAAGTTCTTCAGTCTTCTATGGTTCTGACTAACCTAAATTTTGTGCCATTTGAAAATTTTGTCTGACTTTTCAGGTTATTAGTAAATATATTAAAAGCAGCACAAGACCTAGTAAGAAACTTTGAGTTCCCACTGTTCACATTTTGCCATGAGGAAAATTGACTGTTTATTCTTACTCTTTCTTTTCTGTCCCCTAGCCCGTGTTTGATTCAAGACAGAAATTTGCCTCTCATCCCGTGGCTACTTAGTTTCTTCAGTAGTATCTTGTGCTGCACTCTGTTGAAGGCCTTTTGGACATTTAAGTCTATAATTTAAGTCTATTGGTTCTCCTTCATCCACTATTTTGTCCACCCATTCAAAGAATTCTAAGGTTAATGAGAAACCATTTTACTTTGCAGAATCTGTTCTGGTTGAACTGTGATCTTCCAGATATTTTGTTGTTTTTGATTATCAGTTCAACCAATTTACCAGATACAGATGTGAGGTCTTATAATTCCCTGGATCATCCCTGTCCCTATTTTTGAAATATGAGTGCAACTCTTACTATCTGGGAATCGCCTGGAACAGTGGCTGTTTGAAGTTTTGTTTCCTAAGCGAGGAGGCTGTTTTCTGCCCATTGGGGGTGACTTGGAGAGTATGTCTTGCAGGTATAGGAATTGAAGGAAGAACTTATTTAAAGAGTGTCCTGTGGAGAACTATTGAGGATCCTGAGGTGTAGCTTTCTGGATGGGGCCTTTTGAGAGGTGGAACATGTATCAGAGAAGGTTTCCTGAGAGACAAAGCAGTATGGATGTTTGTGGATCTGGTGGAAGTAGCAGATTGGATTTGAAGGGTTAATTCCAGTGCGTTTCTTGCTTGTTAGGATGGTGGATCCAAGGTATTTTTTGTTGAAGGGCGAGAGTATCCCTGGAAAAAACTCCAATGGAAACATCCATCCAAAACAAGGGAACCAGGTTTTGCATATGTTGTTTTGGCAGGGTCTGTTGCCTTTTTATGTTCATATGTCCCCCATCCTCTTCAAGTTCATCATCAGAAGCAAGTTCACCACAGACCAGCTAACATCCCTGTATTAGGATAAAAGGGGGGCTAGTGGATTACAGATTATTGTAATAAACCATAAATCCAGTATTTTTATAAACGTTTTCAAAAGACGAGCCTGAAAGCTTAAATTCATAACTTTGCTAAACACTAAAAATCACAGTCTTAATAAAGACACTGGATTTATGGTTTATTACAGCAATCTGTAATCCACTACCCCTCCTTTTTATCCTAATACAGGGGTGTTAACAGGCCAGTTCACCTTGAGTAGGCCCTTAGAATATGTGCTAACTACTTACACTAAACTCTCTATTCTTGTATTCAGCAGTGACACTTTCAGTACCTTTTCCAGATGTGGAAGATCTCTGTGTAGCTTGAAAACTTGTCTCTCTCATCAACAGAAGTGGGTCCATTAAAAGATATTATCTCACCTACATCGTGTTTCTGTATAGTCAGATAATCATCTAGACCTTTAGATTCTTATCTTAACTAAATGCTAGAATTCTGAGTAACCCAACAATTTATTTAGAAGTAGCTTTCAAGTAATGGAACTGGTTTATTGCACACTCTTATACACAGTTTTGCTATAGTAATTCAAGGGATTTTTAATTCCTTTTTTAATCCTAGAAGCAGGAAATGAAATTTTAGGGGGTTTTTTTAAACTGAATTTTCTTTAGCTTCCTCTCCTTCTTCCTTTATTTCACACCATCCAGTTGCACAATTCAGCATGATATGTTTATGCTTTCTGCAAGATGCGCTATAATAAACACAATGTATGTAACTGGGATGCATTCCAGGGAAACTTCATAGAATTACTACATAAGGAGTGTGAGAGTTAGCCATTTTTAATCAGGTCTTTTGTGACTAATTTGGAAATAATAAATTTTGTCTAGACTAAGATTAATGTTATTAATACAGTGTTGTATTCTACATATTTGGTTTTCTAGGAATTTTATGTAAAAAAATAAATAATAATTAAAAAAAACAACCTGAAAGGAACACAGCATCTATTGCACTTCACATAACCTTGAGAATTGAGCTTAAGAGTTAAATGTCAAATTGTTGTATTACTGGGTCTTATTATCCTCCAACCATCACACTTTTTTTAATTGATTTGATGTTTTGGAGATAAATGCCTTGGGTTACATGTTACACAAAATATAGCACAACATAATGCCATTTCATAAAGGATCTTTTGTAATTGCTTATCACACACGGCTGTGCATGATAGATAGAAACAATAAAAGACTAAATGAAAAATATGTAAGCCAAACAATATCATTGAAATGGTATTTTGACTGTTCCTGAAATGCTTTTTCTTGCAATATGTGCAGATCTGAACACTGAGAAAGCATCAGCCTCTCAGATCTCTCTAGAAGTGCATTAGGAACTATGGGGTGTAACTGATAAAGGGCTTGCCTTCCAAAGGTTTAAGATTAATAGTTGGAATTTTAGGAAGACAACAGCTGAGTCAGAGAAAGAGCTGGTACATATAGAATAAGACACTCTTTAGATTGCCTGGAGCAAGGTTATCATATGATAAAAGTGAAATCTTAAATCTGACCTTGTGGCTTATTCTGCACCAATATAAAGTACATAAATGAAACAAAAGTACGTCTTCTGTTTAATGCAAGTAAGTTCACAAGTGGCTAAGGTTCACACTATGTATATCAAGATTAGAGTAAATTACATGAAAGGAGACTGAAATAAATATTTAGTTATGCATAATCTAAGTAATTACAACTCATGCTTTTAACATATATTTTCCTGAACATTATGGCAAATAAATTGTATACACAGATTTCAAAAGCGGCCTTCTAACCTGCACACTCCAGACTTCTAACCTGCACACTGTTGGGATTCCCTCTGAGACCCTTTCTACTCAGCTTCCCAAAAACTCAGTTCAACTCCAGATTTCGTCATTCAGGTATCTTTATTTCGCTGCGCTGAATTGATCAGTTTCAAACACAAGGGTTGGTTGCAAGGTATACATCACAGATCACGATTTACACAGGAAACTCTTCCTTTGTGTACACATACACATACAGTGACTTACTGTACATTACAGCTCGTGCTTTGGAATTAGCTTGGTTGCTTTGTCGGAAGCAATCCCTGTACAACATGCCCTGTCCACACTCTGTCCATGCACAGCGTACTCTTTGCTTCATCTTACATTCCAAGCTTATCTTGTCCATTATAAATGGTAAGAAGGCGTTCCCCCTAATCTTAGCTCATACAGACATCCTGTCTCTGGCCTAATGATTCATTTAGCTTCCCAATCATGCTTTCTGAGAAATATGGCCTCACCCGTATTTAGTTACTCATGTCAGCAAGGCCTACACCCAGAAGAGCCATTTGTTTTGTACATGGCTGCAGATATCTGTGAAGCCAGCTTATAGTTGTTCTTTCCCACTCCAAACAAAACAAAACCCTTGGCATTATAAATAAAATATGCCACGTATCTGACTCCTCATTGTCAGTCCAATAGTCCAGTGCGTTTCCTGGTATCGAGGGCTCAAATTTTGTCCCCAAGGTCTATGTGCAGTTCTGCTCTGTCCCAGATAGAAGAGGACTGGTCCCACACTTCCTGAACTGTACAGAGGTGGAGGATGTGAGAGTGAGCAGATGTGGCATTGGAGCAAGAGCTCAGTGTACTGCCCATCATCCTCTCCCTCCCACACCAGCCCCACAGAGATTTCTTGCAGAAGATAATATAGAAATTACTGTTACTCCACTCTGTGCTAAGGAATTTACCGTTTAAAAGGGACCTGGGATGGCTACAGCTCTGGAGCCAGGACGTAGGGATCCTTAGGGCTGGTGCATGCCCAGGGTCTCCACATGGATGGCACTGCATCTTAGATGAATCCCTTCTTCAGGTATTCCAGGGTTCTGGAGGTAAAGAAAAAAAAACCTTTGGTTAATCCACAAGTGAATGGGGGATGGCAGTCAAACCCAATGTAACTAAAATCTCTCTGAAGGAAAACCCCATTGAATTTCTCCCCCTCCTTCCTTGTTCTGGCCTGCAAAGACTCTCCCCTATCGATATCTCCATGGGAGGATTTGCTATGGATCATGGTGTCACAGAATGGTGCACATTCTGGAGTATCACAGCGGAGCAGGAGTAAACTAGCATGACTTTATACACTTTGGGGGAAAGTATATATTAGAATAACATGTGTTGAACGTCCTTCTTTCACCAACTGCAATCTGGGGCAATCAGCACATATTTCACTTATTTTCAAAATTAACTCTTTGAAGGTCTCCTTTGGGAGGACAATTACCTACACGACTTTTTTTTTTTTGTAGATTGTATGTATTTTCTTGTATGCCATTGGTTGTAATGAGCAGGCTAGAAGCTTGATATTTTAGACAAATGTACATTTATTTTCTCCTTTGCAGAAAAGACAGTGAAATCACAGCTCTTGGGAGTATTTTAATGATTTTCTTCTCTATTCTGAGTGCAACAAAATGGTTTGCTTGAAGCTATAAATCTCCATAGTTTTATTTTATAGGACAGTGTCTCTGCATGAGCTGTGCAATGTGCATCCTTTGTACCTGCCAACTGAGAGATTCCAGAGCAGACAATTAGCAGAGCCCCCACTATGGTTGCTAAACTCAATGTCAACCTGAAAATGACTGCACCTGACACTCAGATTAGGACTTTTAAGATCTGTAGGCAGCAGCTCTACCAAGAGGGACAGAAAAGAACTCTGTGCTTTCCAAGCCAATAGATGCTGTCTCAGCTGAAAGTCATTCTTTGCTTACAGGTTTAGCTATTTGCTTTCTATTTAGTTGAAATTATCATTAAAATAATCTTTTGTAGTTGGAGTGAGTTGTGGAAATGTCCTAATTAGAAATGTACAAAACAATCATCCTGAAAGTAGGTAAAAACAAGGCCAAATATTGGACAAAATTGAGATCCAGGTTCATGGCCCTCTCTCCAAAGTCTGTTTGGCCAACTGTGTACTGAGGAGTCATCTGGGGCTCCCTCTTTCCCATAAACTCAGACTTCTACCTTTCCAATAACCCATCTTTCTCTCCTTCCACCAGGAAACAAACCAGCTTCCCCTACCTATTTCCCAACCTGGATCTCTGCCTCCAGTTATTCAAATCCCCCACTTTCACCATCTACCGTTTGCTCTTTTCTAGTGAGTCGGCAGGAGATTCTTAGCCCTTGGCTTAATGGTTATCCAGCAAATTTTGTTGACTTTGGCAGAATTTATCAGGGTTCATGTAGTTTCACTTTGAGTCTTCAGACTTGCACAAACATGAAACTCAAATTGGAAAGAAAAGACCATGATACTTTGTAATACAAATCTGCCATTTTGGTTTTCCAAAGTCCCTCTAAACTCAAACAGGCAGGGTTAGTACACTTCTTATTTTGGCCTGGGTCATTTTTGGCAATAATTTTCAGAATTTTGAAATGCCATCAGTTTTATATTGAGTTTTGGAAGTATGAAGAAACAATATTCCAGAAATGTGAACTGTGAACTAAATTCAGAGGTGCCAGACATGAAATCCTGGAACTCCACTGAAGTTGCAGTAGAATTTGACTCTGTGTTTTAGGCTTGGTACAAAAAAAAAGTTCAACTGGTCTAATCAGATGGCTGGGATTTTCAAAGAATCCTAGGGGAGTTAGGTACCCAGTCCTGCTGAATGTCAGTGGGTGCCTCTCAAACTTTTTTGAATATCCTAGCCCTAGTAATGTAGCTGTATATTGTCTAATTCAAAATTTACATGTTAATAAATAGTCCAGTTACAGGGGAAAAACTTCAGCCCATGAATATGCTTTCTCATTATACCAGAAAGGATTAGCCATTTAAATGGTCAAACTAGAGAAAGTTACATCTGATAACATGCCCACTCTGTGGTTCATAAACTCACTCAGGGACCTTTCTTTAATAATATTTTAAAAAATATATTGGTTTATAGAGTAGTATCAAAGAAGGAAAACAATTTGGTGATTCAAGCACAAGATTGGGAGTCAAGAGAACTGTTCTCTCCAGGCGCTGACACAGCATTGCTGTGTGAACTTGGGCAAGTCATGCATTCTCCCTTCAAATGTAAAATGGAGATAACACAGTGTCCCTACCTCATAGGAATGTTGTGAGGCTAACTGCGTTAAGGTTTGTAAAGCAGTTTGAGATTCTCAGATAGAAAGTGTTGTAGACTGCAAAGCAGCACCGTTTATTATAACAGATAGAACTGAATGATGAAGGCACTAATGCCATCTAATCCATAAATCTGTCTCCTTGTTAGGGTGACATAAACACAATACTTTCCATCAGGTATACTCTTCCCGATATGAAGCAAACTCTTTTATTATAGTGTTCTGTGCTATCTATCAGCCTGACTCTCTGGCCTTGACTGCCAAGTACAAAATGCCTGCTGCTGCTTAGGGCTGTCACCTAACAGGAATCTGCTCTTAGTTTTAGAGTAATAGGCTGTCAACAGAACACATACAATAATTATCACAAACAATTAGGACTAAATTCTGTGCTGACATGCACTCATGATGTCAGTGGAGTTGTAGGCACAGAATTTGGGCCTTCATTCATTATCATGAAGTTGTAGCTAAAAGATATATGTAGAATCTTCCTTTGAAACTCATTACATTTATTAGCAAGTTAGAACACTGAGCACAGATAACCTGCAACATGGAATAGCCTCTACATAATTAATAGTCAGTTTCTTTTTACTGTACTTATTCCTTTATACAGCTGGAAGCTCAAACACAGCAGAATAATGGTTAGAAATGGCCAAACAATGCAAAAATTTGTGAGCAAAGAGCTTAGATTTGATTTACTGCAATTCACAGTGATACTTTATTATTTTTTATTTGTATTATTGTGTCAGTTAGGAGCTTCAATCATGGACCATGACCCTATTGTACTAGGCGCTGTACAAATGTAGAACAGAAAACCCATCCCTGCCCCAAAGAGTTTACGTTAAAAGTCTGACAGGAGATGGCAGATCGATACAGATGACAGATGGATAATGAGGACAGATGGATAATGAGGTAGCTTTGTGGATGTTTTCAGGGACCTCTGCCCAAGCATGAGAGGCAGCATGGAAGAATGCATGAAGGGGCTTGTTTGAAGATGTAAAAAGTAGGTAATGGAGGCTGGCCAATCAGAAGTGGGAGTCGAGCTTTCAGTTCTGAATGAGAGACAGGCTGTGAAGGGCCTTGAAACTGAAGACAAGTAGCTTATGTTTGGTGCAATAGGGAAGAGGGAGGCAGTGAAGGGGTGCAAAGAGACAGTTGTTAGCAGCAGCTTGCTGAATGGAAAAGAATGGACAAGACTGCATTTGTCAAGGCCAGAAAGAGATATTATGGTAACTGAGATGTGAGATGATGAGAGCCTGGTTGAGAATTTTACCTGTCTAGCTGGATATGAGAGGTGCTATCGTAGAAATGTTATGCAGAAAGAATCTGCAAGACTTAGATACAGCCTGGATGTGAGGCCCCAGAGAGAGGTCTGAGTCAAAAATTACTCCCAACTTATGGGCCTGAGTGATCGGCAGGAGGCAGTGTTATGCACAGTGATCAAAAAAGGAAGTAGCAGGAATGATTAAGAGCTCTGTTTTAGCCATGTTTAGATTACCTTGCTTGCTAAACATCCACAAGGAGATGTCAGGGAGGCTGAGATTTTAGTTTGGGCAGAAGGAGACAGGTCTGGGATAGAGAGGTGAATTATGAATCATCAGCATAGAGATGATAGCAGAACTTGTGTTTATGGGTGAGATTACTTAAGGATAATGTGAGAAAAGAAGGGGAGCAAGGACACAGCCCAGTGAAACCCCTTCAGAAAGCTGGGGAGGGTATGAGAACAGTCCTCCAAAGTACCCACTGAAGGAACAATTAGAAAGGTAGAATAAGAACCAGGAGAGGACAGAGTCATGGAAGCCAAGCAAGGATGAGATTTCAAGAACAAGGGCATCGCTAACCGTGTAAAAGACATTATTAGAGATTTTGATGAGTGGTTCTAATTGAGTGCAAGGATCAGAACTCAGATCGGAGGGGCCTAGGATGGAATTGGAGGAGAGGAACTCCAGGCAGTGATTATAAACAATGTATTCAATGAGCTTAGAGATGAAAGGGAGAAGGAAAGTGGGGTAGTAGTTGGAGAGGCTAATTGTGTCAAGGGTGGTGTTTTTTAAGATGTTTATATTGTGAGGGGAAAGAGCCAGAGGAGAGTTAGGACTTTTCTACACAAGAGTTAGTGCTCGGCAAGTTGGGATGTAAATTTACCTCACACTCACCTGTCATGCACTAATTGTCTATGTGACATGCACTAAAAGTTTCTTGTGTGCTTCAATCTACTCCCATTTCTAAGTGAGGTATATAGATCAAAGCACACAAGGAACATTTAGTGTGTGGCAGCACACAGCACCATACACCATGTGTAGCAGACTAGATTTACATCCAAGTTTGTCGTGCACTAGTGATTTGTATAGACAAGGCCTGAGAGATTAAGGAGATGAGTACAGAAGGGGATGAAAGTAGGCAAGACCGAGATCATGGGATGGGATGGGATGGGGAGAGCAGGTAAGAAACATCTGTGCCTGTGACTGGGCAGATGGAGGAGAGACTTGTGGGAGGGAAGGAGAGATGAGCTGACGGGAAGGAGAAGATCAAGTCATATTTTGTTATTTTTTTTCTTTAAAGAAATTTGCAAGATCCTATGTAAGGAGAGAAATAGAGGAAGGAGGAGGGAAAGATTTGAGGAGTGAGTCAAAAAGGGCAAAAAGGCAGTTGGGATTGCAATCATGAGAATCAACTGAGTTGGAGTAAATTTACTTAGCAAGGAAGAGGGCAGAAGTGGAAGAGGAGACAATGAATTTGTAATGGAGGAAGTCAGACTCTGCAGCATGAGAGGAGGAAGGGTTGTGGGGTTAAGCTGGGACTGGGCAATTGAAGAGTGGACCTTGTGATCGGGGAGAGGGGCAAAAGAGTCAAGAGTTGAGGACAGTGAGGAATGGATAGAATAAACAACCATATCAATGGAAGGAAGGGAAAAGACGGCTGAGAGCTCATGAAAAGCTATCAACTCTGATGGACTGGAAGACACAAAAAGGGCAAGTAATATGAGGGGTGGGTGTGGTAATGGAGGGGCTACTGGGTGATGTTGAAGATACCAGGTGATGGTCAGTGAGTGGAAACTCAGCAACAGAGAGGCCAGAGAGAAAGGAGTGCTTGGTGAAGACTAAGTCAAATGAACGGCCCTTCTGGTGAGTGGGAGTGTTGAAACAGAGCTGCATACTATTTGTTGTTTACAAATTTTTAGATAACTGCCAGGTATTCACAAAAATGTTTGCAAAACCAAAAGTTTTATATATCTTTATAGGAGGTGCACAATTACTTATTCACCATTTGTGCTTTCTTCGTTGCTACACTAAACATTGATTTATTATTATTTTACTCCTAATAGATAATGTGCAGATAAACTCAGTCGGTCTGTTTTTCTTTCCATCTGATTCCATTACAAAGGAGAATTGAAACCCTTACTGATTACATTGGTCTAGTATACATCACAAGGTGACTGCCACTCTAGGAAAATTAACCCACACCTCAGTCCCATGATCTCTGAAGGGATTATGTCCAATGCCGCATGCTAACTGTTGAGTGATGAATTAAACACCTTTCATGTTATGTGAAGAATCACAAACAAGTTTGTTATACTTTGGAGGTGAAAAAAATAGAACTCTGAAACATAAATGTAGCAGCAAACCTCACACTTTGCTTAGTGTTGTTTGGTGATAGAAAACTTGGTATGCAGTAAAATTTCTAGCTGCAAAAGTACTGTCGATGGGAAGGTTTGTTTTTTTGGTTGGGACCTTGTTTAATTGGACATGTTGAACAAATATGAGAAAAACAAACGTGCTCCAGTTGTAATAAGGAAATCCAAGGCATGAGAAAATGTTTCATATAATTAGGGGGGTTTAATGCTTTTCATCCCGCTGATCATTAAGGACCTTCAGTGAAATTCTGGACACATTGAAGTCAATGGGAGTTTTGCCGTTGATGTTAGTGGACCAGGTTTTCACCCCCTGAAGTCAGTTCTTATGGTTTCTTTTGTGGGATGTAAAGTAGAAAAGAGGATGGTGTTTTGGGGAAGGCACTGTAGCAAAAGATTTAGGTACAGTTCGTGATTCTGATACAGTTCCTAATCTCTTTGTGTTCAGTTCCCCATCTGTACAGAGGGAGAATAATAAATCTTCTCCTGTCTCCAGCCTTTGCCAATCCCAAAAATTGGCTTCACTGTTTCTTATATATTTGTGCGGTGCTTAGTACAACAGGGCCCAGATCTAAGCTGGGGTGTCTAGACACTAAGAAGAAAGAAAATAAGATGCTGGAAAATTATAAGCAATTTTAATTTGGAGGTTTTAGTCACAACACTTCCCCCTTCCTCTTCATTCAATTTGTGACTGCAGACATAGGACCTGGAAGTGGAGGTGAGCTGATTCACAGACAGCCCCTGAAAGCATATGTCCTGCTGGAACCATGATCTCCAGGACCCTAGAGTATCAGTGGTGCATCTATGCAGCAGTGCAGTGGCAAGGAACCTGCGCACAGATGCCCTTTACCTCTGCTGACCTACATTGCATCCTGGGGCTTAGGGGTGAAAATCCCAGCCTCTTACCCAGAGTGCATCTTTGCTCTTCCCCAAAAGGAGAACGCCAATGAAACTCCTTGAGTTGAAAGTCAGTTTCTGTTCCCTTATGTCTAGATTTTCTTTGTTTTATAGCATAGACGACCAATGAGAAGAGGATGAGTGACACATTCTGTGCTTCAGAGAAGAGTTAAACTCTACCTCTCTCTCTGCTGTTAGTTCAATAGCTCAGCTTTCCATCTATTTTATTATATACACTACTTTTGTTTTATTGCTAGCCTCAGTTTTAGCCTTTCACTGGATCTTATTCAGTCAGTGCTTTAAAGTAGTTTACTAGCTCTATCCATGTAACCGTAGCTTTTTAGCTGTTAAATTGTTAAATGGAAATTTAGCTTTACAACTTGTGGGGAACTCATGCTGACTACAGTTGTGCTATCTATACGACTGGTCTTAAACTACGTTTGATCCTAGTGGAGAATTGAGAGTTGAAGAAGGTGGATTAGGAGTTAGTACTGTGCGCAGCTGCCAGAGTGAGCATTTTATTTTAAAAAAAATATGATAGCTGTTGAGTTTCTTTGATGTCAGAGAGAGTCAACAGGCAATGGAGACTGGCTGAAAGACTGAGGAGTACAGACAGCTGATGGAGTGAGGAGCAGTTTTACAGTTGGCAGTGGTGTTGGGTTTTTTGCAAGACTGAGAAGTTGTCCAAGGAATTCTTAAGGCAGTTAGCAGGGTGTGTTCAGATGCTTTGTGTTCAGGGATAACCCTATCATTTTCTTTGGTTCAGAAATGGAAAAAAATCTGCTAAAATAAGAGGTAAATGAATCGCTGAATTCCACTGGATAGTAGAGTGGGAAAAATCTTGTATTCATCACTAAGGTAGATAGAGAGAGAGACACCTCCATTCCCAGAAGTCATTAAAGAAAGTTTTTGTCAGATAATTGTTGTTGATTTGACTGCTCACATGACACTATGGAATGATAATGGGAGACTGGTATAGGGTCCTTTTATAAGAGAGTAACCTGAAGAAGTAAGAACGCACTTTTTGAGGTAGTAGTGTATGTGGAGTGATTTCCTGAAATGAAATATTTTATTTAATTTAGTCATCAGTTGTATAGAAATTGGATCATAATGATCCCTTCTATTTGTTGGCTACATTAAAATAAGTTTTTAGGTTTGTCCCTATTCCCTATCCCTCGCTGCTGAGGTATCATGAACCAGGATCAGGAACACTGGACAACTATCGGAAGTTTGTGGCATATTTATTACTGTTTTTCTGGTCTCTTTGCGAAAGCAAAATCAACTCTTGAAACATTTTATACACATAAATTCAGAACATCTCTATATGCTTAGCAATCAGGGCAATAAGACCGAAGAAAGGTGGATAACAGTAGTGTAATATTAACCTATATTTAAGAATGTCCTTGCTAACCATTCCACTAATTACATTTTATGGGAATATCTCATAAAATCAGAAACATAGGGCGGGTGAAAGAGACATCGAGATGTCATCAAGTCCAGCCCCCCAGGCTGAGATGGGACCAAGTAAATCTAAATCATCCCTGACACATGTTTGTCTAATCTGTTCTGAAAAATCTCCAGTGATGGGGATTCCAAAACTACCCTTATAGTAGAAGGATTTCCCAATACTGAACCTAAATCTCCTTTGCTGCAGATTAAGCCCATTACTAGTTATCCTACTTTCAGTATAAATGGAGAACAACTGATCACTGTCCTCTTTATAACAGCCATTATAGTTGGACTGTTATCAGGTCCCTTATCTGTCTTCTTTGCTCAAGATTAAACATTCCCATTTACAAAAAATCTTTCCTCAATGGTCAGGTTTTCTAGCTCTTTTATCATTTTTATTGCTCTCCGCTGTGCTCTCTCCAATTTGTCCCCATCTTTCCTAAATTGTGGTATCTAGAACTGGACACATAACTCCAGCTGAGGCCTCACCAGTGCCAAGTAGAGTGGGACAATTACCACCTGTGTCTTACATATGATACTCCTGTAATGCACTCCGGAATTTTATCGCCTGCATCACTTTGTTGACTTATTTTCAATGTGTAATCCACTATAAACCACAGATCCTTTTCAGCTGTATTACCAAGTATCCAGTTATTCCCCATTTTGTAGTTTTGCATTTTTTTCCCCTTTGTACATAGCACTTTGAACTTGTCTTCACTGAATTTCATCTTGTTGATATCAGACCAATTCTCCAATTTGTCAGTGTTGTTTTGATTCTAATCCTATCCTCCAGAGTACCTGCAACCCCTCCCAACTTGGTGTCATCTGCAAATTTTATAAGCATGCTGGCCACTCCATTATCCAAGTCATTAATGAAAATATTGAATAGTATGAGACCCAAGACTGACTCCTATGTGACCCCACTAGATACATACTCCCAATTTGACCCTTGATAACTACTCTTTGATTGTGGTCTTTCAACCAGTGGTGCACTCACCTTACAGTAATTTCATCTAGACCACATTTCCTTAGTTTGCTTATGAGAATGTCATGTAGGACTTTGTCAAAAGCCTTACTAAAATCAAGAAACATCACGTCTACTACTTCCTTCCTAGCCACTAGGCCAATAACTGTGTTCAAGAAGGAAATTAGGTTGGTTTGGCATGATATGTTCTTGACAAATCCATGCTAGCTGTTTGTTACAACCATATTATCCTCTAGGTGCTTACAAATTGATTGTTTGACAATTTGTTCCAGTTTCTTTCCAGGCATTGAAGTTTGGATGGCTGATCTATAATTCCCTGGGACCTCTTTGTTCACTCTTTTGAAGATAGGTACCTTGTATGCCTGTCCTCCATGGTTGTATTAAATAACCCTTTCTAGAAGGAACACATTAAAATGCTTTACGCCATAGTGGTAACATAATCTGGCACTAAAACCTTTTAACAAGATCAGGTAGGCTAACTGTCATGTTAGAGTGACATTTCAGTGGTACAGAGCTGAAGTAGGGCTCTTACATGATTCCCCATCACTAATACCAGAAAATCAGGAGAAAGGGGTTGTGGCCAGCACCTACCTGTGCTGTGCTAATTCTTTTTTTAACTTTTCTTACTCTTTTGTCATTTAAAGCCAGTGTAAATTAGAACAGCCATCAGGCAGCACTTATATAGAATTGGGGAGAGGGCTGCTGCACAGAGCTTTACCATTATCAGTGTGAGTTTTAAGTCATGTTGGCAATCCCTTTCCTCTCCTCTTTGTGCCCTGTGCAGGTTGTTTGAAATTGAGGCTACGTCCCTCTATTAATATTATTCTGCCTATATAACCTATAATCATCAGGACATCATTTCCAGAGCACATGTGTATGTAATCAAACACACAAAATCTCTTTCCGTCAGACATTTTTGTAAACATCAGGATTTGCATTGCCAAGAACAATTCCTGAGAGGTCAGAGAAACCTTACTGTAATAATTATTCTGTGAGATGGGGAATTTCTAGAGGAAAGACTAATACATAGCATTTATAGAGCACTTTATGTATTCAAAGCATTGTGCAGACATTTATGTGCTCAGATATGAATCCAAATTTCATAATTCCTGCCCATCTCTAATTGAATTATATTGAAAATACCTAAAAAAATTTATGCAAATTGAATATAATCCTATCTACAAAATTATACATATGTGGAGTTCCAATAAAGCATATATCCTAATTCTTCCCATGTTGTACCTCCATGTACCATTTGAGACTTAATATAGTGTGTTTAGCATCTTTTATTAAAACAAATGAACACAAATCTCCAAGAAACGATTGTCCTACATTTTAGTTATATGTCTAACTTGTATCTGTGTTTTTGATAGCACCAATAGCATATTAAGCCCCCAAAATAGAGCATAAGTGGGATATTAGTAGTACATAAACCTTGTGGTGGTTGTGTGAACTGGGGTGATTTACCTGACAGCAAAAGGTCTCCTACCCATCCAGTTTGTAATGTCTCTCAGATATTAGCAATGTTGTTCATGTTCCTCCCTTTCGTTTGTCTAAGAAGTGCTTGCTAGCTGATTTTATTATAAAGCACTTTAGGATACTGGCAAGCTAAGCACCTTGCATATTGGGCACTTATTTGTGTTAGATATTAAAAGATATTCATGCGGGAGCAGGACTTTTCTGTCTTTTTTCCCCATCCGTTTTCATTGCACTGAATTCCAGCATAAACATTCTGGGGAAAATATACTATAAATATTTACATGTATTCATGTTAATGGGAATCACACAGCTAAATCCCCATACACTGCACTAAATATTTACCCTTCTCTGTAGGTTAGTAAATGCATTCAAGGACAGAACAATCATTCCCAATGTTCACAAATAGTAAAAGATCTGATTAACCAAGAGAAGTGGGTAATTGCTTATTATCTCTGAGTAGAAGAGCTGGAAAATAACATAAAAATGACACTAGAGCAGGTAGTAAAATGTAAACGTTTTGTGGCTTAAAAGTTTGGAAGTAAATAGGACATTAAATTATCAATTGCTTGGCTATTTATTTACTCAGTACATCTCCAGAAAACCTCCATACTTAGGAGGACATGTTAACAAGGATTCAATTTACTGCATTAATTCATCTCTCATCCCCACTTTTTGACTAGAACTATGGAAAATGTTTGCAATGTTGTTAATCAAAATTAAGCAAGTTTAATTATAAAATTAAAAGACCTCAAGGCTTGTCTGGAAGATTCACTGAGGGTCAGGTAGCCTTTCCACAAATATAGAGGAGTTTCAGATGAGACTCGAAGCCTGAAACCAGAACAATTAATTTTGGCTAATTCTGGTTGTCCCTAGCACTCAAAGGCCACACCATCATCGGGGCCCCATTGAGCTAGGTTCTGTGGGGACCTCAGTAATAGACATTCCTGGCCCTGAGAGCTTAAAGTTTAAATAGATGAGACAGATGAAGGGTTGGAGAGGAAACAGAGGCATAGAGAGGTGAAATGACTTCCCTAAGGTCACACAACCAGCCACTGGCTAAGAAAGGAATAAGAACATTGTTCTCCTGAATTGTCATCCGATGCCTTACCCACTGGACCATTTTACCTCTCAAATGACATGGCAGGATCCTTCCCTCCCACGATCCCTGGCTTTTGCTTTCCCTGTTGTCATTTTGGTGGAATGATACATTTCACCTCCCTGCCCCAGGGCCACCTGCAGCACTCTGGAAGGACAGAGGTGGTGGTTGTGTGTGGGGGGGAAAGGGTTAATTCAAGGGAGGGCAAGCAGAGGTCTCCTGAGGATTCTACCAGGAAAGGGCACTGATTGGTGCTCCATAGGATCCCAGCAGTGAAAGGTAAATAGGATATATGTTGAATCATTGTATCCTTAGGCCACCTTAAATCATTCTGCCGTGCTGGCCTTTGCTGCCAACTACTGCAGCAGGTCTGGTTTTTCCTTAGTAGGGAAAAGATTGTAGGTGCTTTGCCAATTGGTTGCACAGACCCTGGCCTTGGTACTTTGTTATTGCATTTGAATGGCCAAGATGAGTGACGAGTGAAGATAAAATGACTTTCACTAGCATTCAACATTTTAACTGAATTCTTTCTGAGGTTCAGAATTCTTTGAATAGCTATTTTTTCTCCCATTATTCTCATGAACCACTGAACTTCCTTGTTTTCCAGAACCAGAACAATAGCAGTTAAAGAAACATGAGATAGGCAATGTTAGTAGTTCTACTGACAGGGGAGGTAGAATTTTTCCAAAGTATTCTGCAGCCATGGATGTGTGATGGCAGAAGTCACCAGACGGAATTGTGCTACGTGGTCTTAAAATTGCTTTTTCTGGATGTTTGAGCACCGTTCCGTCTTTGTAGAAACACTGTATTGTTAGTTCCGGGGTGTTTCTTCTTGCAGAAGCTTTTGTAAGCTGCAGGAGAGTTTGCTCTCTGCCTTAATTTCTCTAACTGGAGTCAATTCTTGGGGCAGAGTTGCACCCTCAGAATCAGACACACAGGTGTTCTGCCTGAGATTCCTGAAAGGAGACTTCTTGAGTGTTGTTTGTGACCATCTGTATTCAGTATAGTGTAGATAGACAAATGACTAATAAATCATTCATTTTCTCCTCCAGTGGGCAACTCACCTGCAAGGCTCCAACATCTGGCGCCACGCAGCAGAGGGGCAACAGTAGTCAAGGTTACAACTCCCATTGACTTCAGTGGAAGCAGAGTTAGGCCGTTACTGAGAATCTCACCTGTGATGTACAAAGCAGTTTTGAGTCTTAAGAGGTTGAAGTAGAGTTTGGATAAGTATTTAGATAAGTATAAGATAACTTTTGAGTCCTCTGACAGAAACTTTTAGGTTCGCTATCCAGTAGCACTGATGGGTTTTACACTTTCCAGATCATATAGTGGTCTGATAAATGGGAAATGTATGAAGGAGGGGTTATTAGGGAATCAAATATCCTAAGGGGTCACAAATTTAAATTTGATTTGTGTCACAAATGGACTTTTCTAAAAGACGTGTGGTTCCATTGGATGCTAAGGTGAGGGAAAAGTTTAGATTTGGGGAGCCCCAAACCTCTCACCTGCAAGGCTTATGAATTTTCATGAATCATAGAAATGAAGGGCTGGAAGGGACCTAGAGAGTTCATCAAGTCCAGCCTCCTGTGCTAAGGCAAGACCAAGTAAACCTAAACCATCCCTGACAGGTATTTGTCTAGCCTATTTTTAAAAGCCTATAATGATGGGAATTCCACAATCTCCCTTGAAAAGTCATTCCAGTGTCTAACTACTCTTATAGTTAGAAAGTTTTTTCCTAATATCTAACCTAAATCTCTCTTGCTGCAAGTTAAACCCAATACTTCTCGCCCTACCTTCAGTGGACATGGAGAAAAATTGATCCTAGTCCTCTTTATAACAGCACTTTTTGGTCCACATTTCCACTTTTTGTAGGAATCTGTTTTGATTTTCCTTTTTGATGAAGCTGAGTTTGGGGAATGGGGTGGAAGAAGGAACAGAGGTGGAGATGGTGGATAAACCAATATTGGCTCTACTAGCCACATGCTTTTAGAGAAAGGATGCAAGATATTCGAGGCATCCAAAAACGCTGATTCCAGTGCATCAGCAACAGATTCAGCAAGGAGTGTCCCATGTAATCCTGACTGACTGCATGTTAAAGCTTCTCTCCCCTGGTGACACATCTAGGGTGATAAGGAGGGCAGTATCACTGCTTTTCCCCAGAATAAATGTCCCCACTATCGTTAAGGGGTGCAATTTGTATCCCCATCCTTGCCCGGATGAATCAAGCCCATTGTGTTTAATGAAAATGGACACGGCCTTAAGTATGCAGGGCTAGCAAATGCTTCTGTAACTCTTTTTGTAGCAGCAATGACAAAATGACAAGTGCTGACAAGACCAGAGTAGATTAGATGTGGGATATCTGACTGAGCTACAACCCACTGCTGTGATTTGCAAATCCAGCAATCTGGATCCAACAAGGCCAGAAAATGGTCTTATATTTTTAATCTTCCTCTCACATTGTTAGGGAACCAAAAAGGCTAACACTATAGTAATAACTTCTTATTGAATGTCTGCATTTTTCTGATCCTGAGCTGAACATGAAACAGAAGAACAGGGGGATCACTGCAAGCATACATTTTGTAAACGGTCATGCTTCAAACTGGTGAAGTGGTTCAACTCACTATTGAATTGAATCTTCCATTTGTAGTTTACAATACACCTTATAACTACCTTTCTCTTTAAATTCAGCTATTATACTTTTTATACCAAACTGTACACCCTAAGTGGCAAATCCTTTCCTTATTGTAGTAAATGAGGATGATGGTGGAAGCCAGAAACTTTTTCTGTTCTACTGTGCTTCTGCAATCTCAGAACACAATAGGTCATAGGCTGGCTTGGAAAGATTTGACTTTTATCAGGAAATGACGATTTCATCATACTCACACAAACTGATGGAAAAATATTTCCATTGATGATAACTGAAATGCAGTGATAGGCAAAGTAGGAAAAATGATGCTTGAGAACTTAAGAGTTTGATTTAAGGATATTTCCTTTGTATATTTTAATGTGATGTTGACAATATATGTTTTAATGGTTATAATGCTTTAACTTTTTGAATTTCATCATCTACTGTCACCAAAAAAATTGAGACCCTCCCATAATTTTGCACAACTGTGAAAATGTAAATATATAAATATTTTAAAATTTGCTTAAAAACAAACATTGATATTGTCCATTGAAATTATATAAAAAATCATATTCTGCCACTCCTAATCATACATCAGATATGCCCCCTCATTGAGGGAGAATTGCCTGTGGTTGTCCCACGTGGTAGCCCTGCCCCACAACGAAAATTCCACTGCAGGCTAAGACATAGGAAGGTTGAATCCATGAAGGTTGCTGTAGCCTCTGTACTATATCTTAAACCCTGCCTTCCCAGTCCTGTGGCACTGTTTTTTGTGACATTGAGAGGGGAGTAGGGTTTGCCTCTGAGGTACAAAATGAAGAAGACACATGATGTAATTATAAGAGGTTATTTTACTGGATGGGGGTTATATTTAGGTTATGCTAGAGACTGGCTTGAACCAAAGCCCCAACTGAAACAGCTGAGTATATGGGGAAGTTCAGATTCAGATCTGAATTCTGCACTTTAGACCCATCACCACAATGAGCAATAGTTTAAAGCCACTAATGCATCCAAATCCAAATAAATCACACAACTACTGCACCAGTCTTTCTGTAATGTATTGAACTAGTTTGATAATAACAAATATAGCTTGCAGGGTTTGGAGAAGTAAATTGTGTTGCTATGTAGTTTAAAAAAAAAGTCAGTGTCTATTTTCATTATCTGGTCTCTTCTGAATCAGGGGAAAACTTTGATCTCTCAATTTCTGCATTTAACAAGCTCAACTATGTGCTGTACCAGTATAACTGAAGTAAGCCTTTTTTCATCCATGCATGGTTTCTCTGTGTGTCTGAGTATGAGAAATTTAAATGGTTTACTTCTCTTGCATTATACAGTGACTGCTTACCAGATTATTCTAAATGAAAGAATTTGCAGAATTTGTCTGTTTAATCAGATATGCTTATTTGTTTTTGTTTGTTTTACAGAACAGGCAGATGTTGTGTAGGGAGAAACATAGTTTGTAATCATATAATTAAAGACTATTCCTTCATGAATATGCACAAGAGTGCTTGAAATAAGTTTGCAGGACCATGGCTGGTGTAGCCTTAATTCTGTCTTCCCTAATTTTTAAGTGTTTGACTTTGTAATCTACTGTCTTCTTTTAGTGTAATTTCTAAAGATTTGAAAAATGGAAACTGAAAAAACCCAAAAATGTCCTCATGTGGAACTGTATTGATTCCCACATGGTTCATCAGCAGAGTTAGAACATTTAGGTCCACAGCACTGAGTTCTACCAGTTGAGCTAATGGAGTAAATGGTAACAATATTAAACTGTTATCCTCTCTGTGACCAGTTCAGCCACTAATAAGGGAAGGAAACACACACTTTTACTTGGAAAGGAATGTTGGGACTCTGATTCTGCAGGGGAGTGTGCATTATTGGTTACACACCTTTTTCTATTCCTGTTTTTCCTCTCTCACCATCCTGAGACCTTGCAAACTATTATTGATGTTTGCAAAAATTGTTTGTCATAGACCTTTATTTTCCTGTAATTTAAACTCCTGGGGCAGATAATGCAGAGGTGTACATAATGCAGAGGTGACTTCAATGGAGTTATAACAGTTTACACTTGCTGAGAACATGCCCATGTTTTCTAACCAAAGGGAAGTTTATGTTCTTCATGAAGGACCCACCAAAAAGCTGTGCTGGCAAAAGCTAGTGTACTAGATCTGGGTTATACATTATACTACTTTTTTCCTCCTCTGTTCTTCTATCTTTCTTGCTTGCTCTGCCCCTTTCTGTGATTAAGCCTTTATGAAGAAGTTGTTTGGTTTTTTCCTACCCTTTTTTTTGTTGTTCTCTTTATTCCTTATGTTTGCATTTCATTTTTTAATTTCTGCCCCCTCTTTGCGTTCTGCGTAGGAGAGACGTTGGAGAAAAGGTGCTATAATATATAGAGAGGTAAATAAAATATTCAAAATCTACATACTGCACTAATGTTGTGGTATTCTTCATGAACTAAATGATAGACACACAGTACAAGTTTTGTTTATCAGGCACCTTTGACTGCTCCACTTATGCTCTGGCCCCTATTCCATATGCCCCGGGGCTACTTCCAGCATCCTAAACTTCTGAATAGCTTCTAATAGCCACAGTTTAAAACATCAACAACCTCAAAACAGATAAATGCTTCATTGTTCGACACCCAAATGTGGACTTTCGGTCTCAAACTTACAGTTGGCTGAGGTGTAGAAATGGGTATGTGATCCTGATGCCTGGAGGGGCCTCGCTCAGAATGCTCAGTCAAAGTAACCTGAAAAGAATGGGGCAGACAATCCCCAAAACTGGTGGTGTATTCTAATAGTTAGATTCACCCAGCCAGCCACAAAATAGCTTCTGCAATACCTTACCGGTTATCGAGAAGCCAAAAAATACAGTTTCCCTTAAGCAATCAAGCCCTGGGCTCCCATCTAGACATCCAAGTCAAATATGGTGAAGATTACTTAAAATCTTGTTCACCATATATAGAGTTCTGTCAATCCCAAGAAATCGGACACATTACCCACCAGGTCAGTTTCAGATTTTACCCAAATACATGCATACAACCAATTCTTATTAACAAAACTAAGGTTTATTTAAGAAGAAAGGAAAGAGTTGTTATGGTTAAAGATCATTATACACACATATGAGTAAAGTTCTTAGGTCAGTTTCATAATAGAGAAGGTGAGCTGCTGATTTGTAGAAAGTTCTTTCGGAATCAATTCCATAGGTTATAATCCAATAGGTATTCCATATGCAGGATTTGTACAAATTCTTCCATGAGAAATAGCAAGATAAACTAGGTTGGAGCTGGAGACCTCAGTCTTGGGACTCAAAACCTCCCCAGGTAAGATTCAAGCCGACTTGTGACGAGAAAAGGATCAGGTCCCATATTTTTTTATAGATCTTTAGCACACTACAGATAGCTTCTTGACAGCGGGTCACAGCAGGACGAAGAATAGGTAATATACATTATGGCTTTTGAAGCAATGCTCCTATTTCCTATGTATACACAGATAATTAGTTGCATTCATCAGTAAAAGGTAATTATCCATTCAAGCAGTTCATAGACAGTTTACTACAAACTTCAAAGAGAAATATAGACAATGATATTATTACAGCCAAGTTTCATCTAAATGTTAATATTCTCTTTTGATCTCTGAATCAATAGAACATAGTAGCAGACAGGAAGAGAAGTTTATTGTCTACCAGTTAATGAGAACACATTGTGAAGCTTCTAGCAGACATAAGCTAACACAGACAAATACAATTAGTATTTACTTCTAATTCTTGGACAATATTAACTTGCATTTCAAACACTTTGGCCTATCTAACATGGCTTTGATAGATACCTACAAGAAATGGCCCTGTTTACCATTTCAATACTTCTCTAATATGTTCTTAAAGGTTGAATTTGGGTCATTTAGCCTGCTAGTTGTTTAACCCTTGCTGGCTCAGTGTCACAGGGTAATATTCAGTGCTGGGTCAGAGACTGATTTAATGTTCAACAACTTGCAAGAGATTCCTAGCTGTCCATGGAATCCCCCTTTAGTTTTAGTAGGTTGTACATATCCAGTCTTAAAACTGCAACATTGTGTGCTAAATCTTCACTTGATGTAAATCAGAACAGCTCCATTAAAGTCAATGTTGCTGTGACAATTTATAACAGCTGAGAGTATGGCCCTATGTGTTCTAAAGCTATTTTGGATAAATTTTAGAAGTACCTTATCTTATTATTTAAATTTCTTCTGCCTCTCTAAGACCTCTAGAATCAGAGTCATGGTAGCTAGAGGAGCCTGGTTTCATAGGCAAAAGTATATAAAATATTAGTATGAATGACATTTTAAAAATCTGTACAAAATTTTTCTAAAAATTTTTTCTGTAAAATGTATGGCAAAGAAAAAACACACAAAGGTGGGATATAAAACCTGTATTGCATTATGTCAATAACTAAGCTGTGGGCTTTTCACTCTTGAGTAACAAGACCATCCCAAACTCATGCAATTGAAGTCTTTCTACCACACCACACCATAATGTATATCATATACAATATCCATACAGATAGATATGCATACATATATATACATTCTCTATCCTCCCCTTTCTCTGTTTGGACTTACAAGGCATAAAGCTTAAGATCTGATGGCTTTAATACTGCAATACTCCTAAAATGTCCATAACCATAAAGGTAAATGGCCTATGAAACGATATGTTTAGCATCTTCAAAGAAATAATGTGTTTAGAGACGCAGTGAAATAAATGTAAATCTGTCAACACAAGTCCTAGTTCAGAGAATGTGATAATTTTCATGAAGTTTTTATATCTATAGAATATTAGGAAAGCCATTAGTCAGTTAGATGAATAGCTCATTAGAGATATTAAAAGAAGACAAAAAATATGCATTTTAATTACTTGAGTCCTGCTAAACAAAGGCAGAGAGAGAAATTTCATCTGGCTAAGTCAGCCAACATTTTATGTAATATAGATAAGTAATAAAATTGATACAGCAGTGAAAGTAATTTAGGATTGCTGAATACTTAAATTTGAAACTAAAGTAGATGTCCATTTGTAAGGTAAAATAATTACGGAAGGGCTTAGTTTTTGGGATAATTAATAGGTATTATTTTGTTTTCCTTCCCATTTAATTCTATTACTAAACTGAGATTCAAATTGCTTCAACACATTTAACAAGATAGGTCAGTGGGGTAGAGTGAAATGTTTATACTAGAGCCATGTGGGTATTTTCTGAATAATTTCAATTATTTCAGTATTTAAGACTACAATAGGAAAATATCACTGTTGTAGATAACTGAAACATATCACAGTGAGTGAATTCGTTGTTGTGAACCAAGACCACACACATGTTCAGATCCCACCATTATCAGTGGGTACATAACTCTGGATTGGGACCTTGGTGCTGAAGATCCAACAAAATGTTTAAGCACATTCTTAAGGTTAAGGACATGAGTAGTTTCACTGAAGTAAATGGGACTATTCACATGCTTAACTTCAAGCATGATCCTTTGATGGATCAGGGTCAAAGAGGACAAGCCTCTTTGGCTATCACTTGAGCCAAAGCATTAACCCCACCAGTTGCGAATATTGTTGGGAAGACAGGAATGTTGGGCAGGATGCAGATGGGGTTCAGCAACTGAGCCAGCGGTGGCCAAAGGGGCACGGCGCAAGGACAGGACTCCAGCACAGCGTACGTGATTGGAGCATAAGTGTCTTTATTTGTCACAGACTGGGATAGTATGTCCCTTAAGCATGCTGTTCTGAATTACAGTTGCAGATACCACTCATTCCCCTCCACCCTGGAGTGCGCCCCGAAGGTTGGCGGTTTCTTTGTTTATACTAGTTTCCTCTCCTCTCTGCTCTCCAAGGCTCTGGCTCCTGCCTGAGCTCAGACCAATCCAAATGATATTCTTTGGTTCTTTCTTATTTGGTGCTTATCTTGACTGCTGCTGTTTCCGCATGTTTGAGCCAGTGTCATCATGGGGTTACCATGGTTACATTTCCAGGCTGCTCATGGCTGATCTCGGCTGGGGGGGAAGGGGCGACTTGGAGCATCCACGGCCCAATCCCTCTGTCTCAACAAATATGCAGCAGGTATTCTTGATGTAGACCACTGAAGGGCGACATGATCATTCACTTCTAGCCAGTTGGCCCACATTTGGTTCTTTTAATATCTTTATTGTTTGAAATAAACACTGGGTCATTTCTGAATATGAATATACTTGTAGAGAGTGAGGATAAAGGGGAAGGACACCTAATATCATTAGGTGGAGTTACATTAGGTGAGAGGTAGATTAGACAACAGGAATAAGTATTTGAAGAATGGTCAGAAGAGATAACACTTGAAGATATATTTGTTTCCAGTTCCTGAGTGAAATATACTTGTCCAATGCAACAACCATAATAACCCTTTTCACCTGAAATTGTAAACAAAGCACCAGCAGCTACTATAGTTTTTACCACCATGTGGTATAACTTTGTTCTGAAGACACTTAACCAACAGTGGACGCCAGCAACTTGTTTATTCAAGTTTCCAGTTGTTTCAGTGCTGGTAGAGCTTTTAGGAATGGGGGAGAGAGAGGGTTGAATTTTAGGGGGAAAAGGTTAATATAGACAAGGGTAAAGTGTTAATTAAAACATGCAGTTGTTCTTTTTCCTAATTTGGAATAAAGATTCTAGTGAAACAGCTGTTTTGAAATGATATAGTTATATAGTATCATGATACTATATAGTTGATTTGACAGCATAACTATATTCTGAATCTTTTTCTTTAAAGTAGTTTCTTTAAAATAGAAAAGTTTATTCCAGTAGTATTTTTAATGTGGTGTCTTCTACTGGGACTTAATGTTTAAAGATTTAACAAACAACTAAGTGACTGCAATTATTATGAGTGATAAAACATCTGTATGTGGTATACCTGGGAAATATCGCAGGGTCTGTTTCAACACCTGCTGAAGTGAATTGAACATTTCCCACTGACATCAATAGGTGTTGGATCAGATCACTGGACTGAGATTTTCAAGGGAGCCCAAGTGAGTTAGGCACCAAATTCCTATTAAGAGTCAGCAGGAACTGAACACCTAATGATCTTATGCCCCTTTGAAAATCCAAGCCTTATTTCACCTCTCAGTAGGCCATTCTCCATCCCCCCAAACATCTTTTTTAAGGTTGATGCAGTTAGTTGCTTTCATTATCAGCTGAGATTTATAAAAAGAGAAAATATCTGATTACTAACCAAAGCACTGGACTAGCTATTGAAAAATATTACTCTAAATCAATTATTCATCGTTTTCAAATACCCCTTACCTTTTCTCCTCAGTATATTGGTCCCAATTTTCATGATCATACTCCGGGGTATTAAAATCTGGATAAGGACTGAGTAAGAACTGTGTGATGTGGCCCTTACAATGAGAAAAGAACGAGTTTGTTTCTTGCCTAAATAAGACATGCAAATCACAAACGTATCAGTCTGAGAAAGCCAAGTTTAATCTTTAACAGATAACTGTGTTGTAGAAAGGAGTGACTGTCAAGAGTAGTGACTGATAGAAGGAAATGATTGGCAGAGGAGAGGTTATGGTGTTTGTTCAGTGAATGTACCATTTAAGGGTGCTCTGGCCTCGCCATTTTGGGTCTGAGAGGCCCTATAGCACAAAAGCAGCAGGTAGTCTCTGCATGTTCATGAAATGAAGCAGTTTTGTACTCTTGTTGACCTTTGGCTCTGTTGCCAGGCAGATTTTGGGGTTTTGCACACGGTACGCTAATGTTTTGCACCTTGCCCTTGAGTTTGCACACGGCACTACTGCTTGTTGCACTCGGCACCTAGGTGTTTACCACATGGTACTTTTGGGTGTTTCCCGCCTTAGAATGATCTGTCTCTGGGCAGATTTGGGCAGTTTTTAGTTCCCGCTCTTTTATTTTTGAACGGACCAATTAGAAAGCATTCGCCTCTATTAATAGGCAGCTCTGCTGCTGGGAAGGCGGAGAGGACCCGAACCATCTACTACTTCACAACCAAGCCTGATCCACTCGAAGCCTCCCCAGCTCCCGAGTCTGCATTGGAGTTTATAACGTGTGCTAGCTAAGATGTATTTGACAACCGTGTGTGAGTATCAATAGGGACTTGTATGATTGAGTGTGTGTGTGATAAGCAGTGTCTCTGCTTAGGTGATTGAAAATACCTCTCCTAGGTTCGATTGAGGACCTCTCGAAGGTGCAGTTCCTAGCCGGGAGACCGCGCCTAGGCGCCTAGGTCACTTAGAGAGGCAGCGATTCCTGTTCTGTGTTTCCTACTTGTCTAGCCAGACGGACCCCTTACCGTCTGGTCTATACCCCTCCCTTGTGTTTCAGTCCAGGTTTGTTCTGTTATTGGCAATTTAAGGTTAAAGATTTGTACTTGTTACTAGACAAATATCCCTCTGCTTCAGTTTATATGGAAAATAATACCAGAGAAACCCCAGAAAATCCTTGGGAGGGGATTGAGAACTATTGGGACTTGGAGAGATCCCAGGGACAGTTGATTTTTGTGTTAAGCGTAATGATAATGTTGATACTGATAATCTGTTGAAATCCTAAATTGTAAAGTGAGTGTTATCACTAGTTTGTTTGGTTTCTTCAGTCTATTGTAAGCCTAAGTTTTGTAATAGGCAGAGACAATTTATTTTTCCCCTTTTCCCTAAGATTGTAAGCTTCCCTTCAATAAAAGGTAATTGGTTTACCTATTCCATTCTCATTGTCCTCTGTCACCTGTCATTTGGGACTCTCAAGCTCACCTGCATCCCCGAGCCTGGGTTCTTCTTGAACCGACATGGCGTCACGGACAGGATGTGGGGAACTTGAGATGTGTCCATGGCAAGTGACAGACTGAGGGAATGCTGAATTGGAACAATTTCAGCATCTCCAGTTTCACCTCTTAAGTAGTAAGCAGGGAGCTGCTCCAGTGATAGACTGGGTGTGCACCCTCCCTTCTAATGAAGGGGGAGAGAAGGGCTATACAGTGCCCCTTTCTCTTTCTGCAGTTGGATGCCTGATGCGATGCCACCATAATATCAGATGCCAACCTGCTGACAGCTCACTGCTACCTCAGTGCACGGGGGTTAGTAGTGGTGCTGTCACAGGCACAAATCCTTCCCATTTGTGGAAGGATTGTGGCCGCATAGTCAGAAAAGCCGGAGGAACGGTTTCCAAATTGGCATCCTTCCCCAGAATAACACCGTTAGACCCAGCTCATCAGCTATTACAGCAGCTGGTGCAAGACCTGGAAGCAATAAAGCATTCCAGACGTCTTAGGTCCGATGAATTTAAGCCGGAAGAAGTGATTACAGTTTTGTTCAAAGCTCTGGGACAAGTGCTGGACACTTGCTCGGTATTACATGGTAGCATTATGTATGCTGCACAAGGAGCTGCTCAGCCTAACGATAGTGAGGATAAATCCCAAATTAATGATGATTTTCAAACAAAAGATTCTCCACCTCCATATGTGAAGCCCTCAGCCCCAGCTGAATCGGGCCCCTTGTATCCTTCACTATCTAATTTAGTGAACTCTGTACAAGTTCAGGCTATGCCGGTCGCCATTACGAAAACCAAGCTAGACACCCATCATGTGGGGTTCACTGTAACCCAACAAGACAATCCCGTTTATAATTGGGCACGCCGACTTTTAGGCCCCCAATATAATTACGGATTAGTGGGAAAGATGCTGTTGGCAGCATCATATGCTCGCCATTGGTCTCAAACTGCCATTAAGGGAACCCTTTCTGGACCTCGGGTCCATTTGATTCCCTGGCTTACTAGTAATCCACCCCCTGATTTCCATGGGACTATTCATACTTGGCAGTTGTTATGTTTTCAGGCAGAGGTGGCCTGGCAGAATTGGAAATTGAGTCCCGAAGACAATCCTCAAACACCCCCTCTTGATAACCCGCTGTGCATCGAAACCAAGTATGATCCGTGGATAGTAACGGACGGGGGCACTTCGCCATCTCCTAGGGCGGGAGTTTTGTGCTCCCTCTGCAATTATTTTAATTTAAACGTGTTGCCTCCTTCCTGCTCTGCTCAAGAGTGCGAGGTCCAAGGAGTTCTATTGGCAGCTCAACATGTTGCCACAGCTCACACCTCTAGCAAACAGGTAGTACTTGGAATAGATTCTCAGTTCTGTTTAGACATTTTAACTGAACAAGCTTGCCCATCTGCCTTTGTGGAAGTTTGGGAAGAGATTTTTATTTTGATCCGTAGGTCCTCAAGGCCCTGGTTTATTACTCATTGCCCCTCTCATCGAAAGGATTCTAATCTTTTGCACTCTAAGTTAGACCGGATGATGAGAGAAGACCCCCAAGCATGTGAGGTCGTTAATAATGTAGAAGTAGGACCATTTTTACAATGGCTTCACGAGGAATGGGGACATCTACCTCCCAATAAGCTATATGATTTATATTCTGACTCGTCTGCTCAGAATTCTGAGGTTACCCATAGTCAGTGTAAAAGAGCAGTACAATCTTGCTTGAAGTGTGTGCAGATAAAAAATATGAATCGCTCGAGACATGAACATTCAGTTTATGCGGCAAAACATTATAGTCCAGGAAATACCTGGCAAATTGATCTAATGGGACCACTGCCGGGGGCAAAACGGTACCCAAAAGCCTTAGTGGTAGTAGACTTAGGGTCCCGTCAAACTCACTGTGTACCCCTCACTAAGACCACGGCTTCCACAGTAGCGTGGGCTCTCTGCCAAGTGGCAGCAGCCTGGGGAATTCCCCATGAGATACAAGCAGATGGAGGACCCCCCTTTGCTAGCAAAGCTATTGAGCGACTTGTTTATGGGTGGGGAGCCTCCATGCATATCCATATGAAATATCACCCGCAGAGTAATGGAGTGGTTGAAAGAAAGATTGCTATTTTAAAAACTATGCTACGTACAGCTAATCCTAACCCAGATTTTAAGAATTGGTATTCTTTGCTACCTCATACGCTTATATCCCTTAATAAAAACTATTCCCGTTGGCCACATATCGTTCCTATACCTAGACCTCCGTGGACTCCTGTATATCAAATAGGACAGCTAGTCTGGCTCACGGAGCCACATGCTTCTGGAGACAGATATCCTGTAAAGGCTATCGTTATGGGACCTGGCAAACACCCCAATACTTATTTCGTTTCCACTAAGGGACATCCAAGTAAGCTAGTCCATCATAATTGGCTTAGCAAACGAAGTCCTGACTAATGGCCCTTAAGTGGGCAAAATTCTTTATTTTATCATTTCAGTAATCGTTGCAGCAGTAGCATTAGAACTCCCTCCACAACCACTACAGAAAAGCGCCCTCTCTACTTGGTATGCAGCCTATTGGATCCAGGAGACTGCTGGGAACACGTCCTTATCCCACCTGGATCCGGCCCGATGCCTTGTTTGTTCAGCCTCTGTAGCAGGAACAGAGCCATCATTGTTTCAATTTGTACCTTTTGTGTATAATCTTACAATTGTTAATAAGGAATTAGAATTAGGTAAGGGGAATTGTTCCTCACCTTTTATACAGTGGGCTAGAAGCTCTCACTGGAACAATTGTTCACATGTTTTCCCTGAGTTTTTCCCTCATCTTAATGTTTCCTCCCGTGGACTGGTGAGCCTTCCTCTCACTGCTCGAAGTGCTCGACCAGAAGCACATTGCTGGGTGTTTCGAGGAAACAATCGGACCCCTCTCTCCTTACTAGGGGAGTATCCTAATTGTTCCAGTTGGCTGGCAACTGTAAATTTCACTAGATCTGCGTTAAATTTCTCATCTCTTCTGCCAATAGACTGCTCCATTGTACCTGGTAACTCTGTTCCTAAAAAATGGAAAGCCTATTCGGATTTATATTATCGTTTCCTGGCTTCTTGGAAAAATTTCTTCCTGAGTTTCGGTCATATTTACATAGGCCTTCCTTTAGTACAAGGGCTTTACCATCACGAATATCATTGTATCCTAAATTATAAATCCAAGACATATCCGGTGTCTGGTTTCGGTATTGCAACACTGAGATCAGGGCATTTCTGGATTTGTGGGAATAGGGCCTATGCTACTCTACCACCTAACCCACGAGGAGTATGTACTATTGGAACCCTTTATATCGCTGGTGGAGGTATATATGTAGCACCGTCCAGCCTACGAGTTAAGAGAGGGATCGAGACCATTTGGTCTCGGCTTAAAACCTTTTCATATAATTTGTTTTATTCAATTGTAACTTTTAATCCACTGGGAATTGCATTGCTACGAGATCAAGTTATGTCTCAATCTTTGGCTATTGAGTCTATTTCTAATTTGACTAGTAAAGGTTTTTCTCTAATTAATACTCAGTTAAACGTTTTAGCCGGATATGCGGTTCAAAACCGCTTAATGATAGAATATTTACTGAATACAGATGACTTCTGTGTCAAATTTGCTGAGGTTTATCCTCAATTTAAAGGCAAGTGTTGTAAAACTTTGCCTTCTATTTCAAGTAATCTCACATCTGTGGTTTCTCAATTACACCAGCTGAGCACAAAGGTTCAGGAGACTCGGGAGAACTTCAAATTTTGGGGATGGCTCGATTGGTTGGGTCTGGCTTCTTGGAAGTCATATATAGCTTCTTTCCTTATTGCTTTGATAGTAGGTCTTACCTTGCTATGTATCTCATGTGCTATACTTAAGGCATGTATCAACAAAATGGTGACATCGGCGTATATTGCCTCAACATTGGAGTCTTGTTCTCTTGAAGGAGAGGACTTAGGTTCTAGTATATGAGGTTTAGGTATGTTTGGTATCACCTTTTGCTCGGCCAGAGCACGGGGGCATGTTCAGTGAATGTACCATTTAAGGGTGCTCTGGCCTCCCATTTTGGGTCTGAGAGGCCCTATAGCACAAAAGCAGCAGGTAGCCTCTGCATGTTCATGAAATGAAGCAGTTTTGTACTCTTGTTGACAGTGTTGACCCCTGAAAAGTGCATTTTTTCCCCTTAGGGGTCTGTATTCCTTAAGATTCCTCTGCACTGGGAATAAATCATTGAAAGTTTCTTGAAATGTATTGCAAATCCTTTTTTTGCAGGGAATTTAGTGTTTGGCCATCCCCAGTGTGTTGCAATTAAAAGCTTCCCCTTGACACTAATATACATATAGTTTAAAACTCTGCAGGCAAGATCCTCAGTTGGTGTAAACTGGGACTTCACTGTAGCTATGCTAATTTACACTAGCTGAGAATCTGGCCCTCTGGCTTGTGCAAAAGCAGACAGATAGTAATAAACATGTCAAAAAGCCATTGCATGTTCTTCTCAGATATCAAAGAAGCAGGTTAGTCTCAGAACTGTTATTAAAGTAGTAGTTGCGCAAATGTTTAAGTAATAATAACTGATTCTTTATATTTCAATAGCACTTAGAATGGGCTTAATGCTGTGCAGATGAACAGGGAGAAAGACTCCTTCCCTTGAAATGCTTATGTTCTGGAAGGAAGAATATGGAGGAAGCATGGGTGAATTATATGAATGGTTATGTTTTATAATCCCCATTTATATTATAAAAAGAGAGCATGGGGGAACGACAAAAAGCATGTGAACCCAAACAAGTTAGATCAATAAAACTGTGTCAGCTAGGGAAGTGAGGCATTCTAGCTAAAGGGCAGCACTCTATCATGAGTGGGATCAGTATTTGTCTCCTGAGAGCTTCAGATAATAATTAATAACACCTAGTACTTTTTATCCATTGGTCTCAAAATGCATTATAATGGTGTGTAGCTATTGTATGCCTCATTTCCCTTGTCTGCAAAGGGGCAATGAGGATAAGTGGCTTCATCAAGGCCACACAATGAGTCAATGGCAAAGATGGGAGCAGAGTCTAGGTCTCCTGATTTCCAGTCCTGGGAAGAAGGAGCTCTTCCTTTTACTCTTGGAAATTCTCTGACTGAGGCTTGGAGTTGTGGTGCTAGGCTGTAGAAGGAGCTGCATCTAGTCCTGTTTGGCAGGGAAGGGTCACTGCAACAGAAGCATTTGCACTTGTGTGGAGAGGATAAAAAGGGTGATAAGTGAGTGAATCCCAGAAGGAGACATATTTTTTGTACAGTATTACAAGACTTATAAAGCAAAATGCTCAGTGTTTGATGATACAGCCATCTTGCTTCCTGAGTAAGCATTCAGTAAAATAGGATGTAGTGGTTGCTATGGTAACCAAATTTTACTGAGCAGCAGGTAAATTGCAGGTTTCAAACTTGTGACTGTAACTTGTTAGCAGACTTATTCACCCTCTGTTTTATTGTCTCGCTCTTATTTTCAGTCATTACAATGGAGCTTGTAAAGAGCACAGTAAAACAATTGATGAAACATGGGTTCAACAATTCATATTCATAGGTACAATGGATTCTGCAGCAAACTAATGAATAATAATTAATAGTAATGCTTTGCCCTGCTGTAGCATCTTTCATCGGAGGAAGTCAAAGAGCTTTGTAAATATCAATTAAGCCAAAAACACCCTGATAAGCATCTTTTTCTGTCTGTAATAGATATTAATTTTTGGATTACAGAGACCGCAAACTGCAAATCAAGAGGAATGAAAAAAACATTCTTTATATTACCTTAAGGACAGTTGTGGAGGAATGTACCACAGGGCTCCTTCCTACCCAATCCTTTGATTTGTTCTTGACCCTTTCACTCCAAGAAACTAACTCTAGATGCCATTGAATTGATTGCTATTATCTGATGGTACATTGAATAAAATTTGCACTTGCCACTGGAGTCCCGTATATATCAAAAATTTGTGGGTTTGCATTATGTGTGCTCATCCCAACCTCATTTTTACCAAGGCACAGTTCTTTTATAATAAATTGGTGAAAATAGTTACACTCGTTGCTAAAGTTAATTTATTAACTAAAGGTATGATAGTAGTGAAATGATTTTATTTTGAGAAAGTATCTCCCAAAACATATTAAAGAAGCAATATAATGTAGTGGATAGAGTATAGGTCTGGGGTCCTGACATATAATTCGGATTGCAAATAACTCACAGAATGGCTCTGGACAAATTTTTTTACCTCAATACCTTCATTTCCCTATCTGAAAAAAGGATGATATTTACATACTTCACAGGATGTTGTTAGGATTAATCAGTCAATGTTTGTACATTAATTTTAATGTACTTGCTACACAAGTGATATAAATATGACACAGGACTGGAAAAGAGGAAATATAGTACCTCTATAAAAAAGGGAATAAGGACAACAGAGGGAATGATATACCAGTCAGCCTAATTTTGGTACCCAGAAAGATAATGGATAATGTAAGCACATAGAAGAGGAGGTGATGAGTATCACGCAACATGGATTTGTCAAGAACACGTAATGTCGAACTAACCTAATGTCCTTCTTTAACAGCATAACAAGCCTTTAGAATGGGGGGAAGCAGTAGTTGTGATATATCTTGGTTTCATGACCTTCTCATAAACAAACTAGGGAAATATAGCCTAGATGCACCTACTATAAGTTGGATGCACAACTTGTTGGAAAACCATGCTCAGAGACTAGTAATCAGTGTTTCACAGTAAAGTTGGAAGGACATATTGAGTGGGGTTTCACAGAGATCTGTCCTGGGTCTGGCTCTATTCAATATTTTCCTAAATGATTTGAAGAATAGCGCAAAAATACATTTACAAAGTCTGCCAATGATACCAATCTGGGAGGGGTTGAAAGTGCTTTGAAGGACAGGTTTAGAATTCAAAATGATCTGGAGAAATGGTCTGAAATAAATGGGACGTAATTTAACAAGAACAAATTCAAAATACTGCACTTAGGAGGGAATAATCAATTGCACAAATATAAAATGTGAAATACCTAGGAAGGAATACTGTAGAAGAGGATCTGGAGGTTACAGTGAATCACAAACTAAATATGAGTCAACAATGTAATACTATTACAAAAAACTGAACAACTGGGGTGTATTAGCAGTTGTTTTGTAAGCAAGATATGAGAAGTAATTTTTCCAGAATTTAAATTCTGATAAGGTCTCAGTTGAAGTATTCTGTCCAGTTCTGGGCACCACACTTCAATAAAGATGTGGACAAATTAGAGGAAGTCCAGAGGAGACCAACAGAACTGATTAAAGGTCTAGAAAATATGGCCTAGGAGGAAAGGTTGGAAAAGCTTTGGTTTGTTTAGTCTGAAGAAGAAAGGTCTGAGAAGGGGCATAACAGTCTTCAAGTATGTAAAAGATTGTTATAAAGAGGAGGGTGATGAATTGTACTTCTTATCCACTTAGGACAGGACAAGAAACAATGGGTTTAAACTGCAGAAAGGGAAATTTAGGTTAGACACAAAGAAAAACTTCCTAAGTGTAAAGGAAGTCAAGCACTGGAACCAATTACTTAATGAGATTGTGGAATCTCTTTCAGTGGAGGTTTTGAAGAACAGGTTAGACAAACACCTGTCAGGGATGGTCTAGCTTATACGTAGTCTTGCCTTAGTGCAGAGGACAGTACTAAATGACCTGCTGAGGTCTCCTACAGTCTTGCATTCTATGATTATCTTACAGCATGTCTACACTGCCTTGTAGTTTGGATTATGCAACAAAATGTGCATCAAAGTGCTATGCTGCAACTCCCATGTGTGAATGCTGCAGATGTGAGTTTAAAAGTCCCAAGTTTGATGCAAACTTTAAATTTGGGCCAACAGTATCTGCACAGGAGAGTTACAGCATAGCACTTTGGTGTGCACTGCAGTTCATACCCTCCTAGTCCAAACTATGAGGCAGCGTAGACATGACCTTAGACTGTGATTTAGACATTTGTTTATTATCACTGTGACATACCAGGTTAAAATCCAAACTAATGAACAACAGTTCAGCCTGGCCCTTCACCCTTGGGTGCCTTACAACGCCTTGCTGAAGTAGTTCCCCCTGGGCCACACACAAACAGCCTTCTAGCATGCAAACCACAACCTGAGTGTCTGTGGGTAACTGCAGCCTGCCAGTGCCAGGTTACACTCTTGCTCTGACCAGCCTTCTGGGTCATACAAGTTACATTTCTTTAAAAGAATAATATGCAAACAACTTGTCACCCCAAATGGAGTTTCCCAGACACTTCAATTTAAACACATTGGATTAGATAAAACAATAAAACAAGTCTATTAACTATAAAGAGATTAGATTTTAAGTGAGTACAAGTAATGAGGCATAAAAATTAGAAATGGTTACAAGAAAATAAAGATAAGACATTTACTATTACCTAATTTAGCAAACTATATCAGATTAAAGCAAAATTTCTCACCACATGCTTTCAGCAGTCTTACTGGCCAAACACTGTAGGTCTGGATCCTTTCTCCCAGAATCCAGGCTTCCTGTGTTGCTTTTGGTTCAGTGAATGTGATGGGCTGGAAGAAAGAGTGTCTGCCCCGTCTTTATAAAGTTCTATCTTCCCATTGAGAAGCACTTCCAGCTGGAAGCAATGTGACAGGCAGTCTGTGTGGAAGGGACCTCCATGCTGTTTCTTTCCTTACCTGACTGAGCTTCCTTTTGTTTCCCTTCCTTCAAGGTAACTCTGTTTACTGCTTAAATTCAAATTAAGTACAGCACACTTTCCTTTGTTTAGGACAGACCTGTTTGCCAGCTTCTATTTGGAACATGTGTTAATAACACCATACTGGGGTATCTTATAATGTCACGTACAGTATTGCCACACATATTTTACCAGGGCAATAATGACCAGGAAATTATGAGTTTTCAGATGGTACCTCATAAGCCATACTTTGTACAAAGATTATTACAAGAGTTTGTAGAGTGTGAACACAGGGGTATGTTCTGTCACAACCATGTTAATGTTTAGTATTAGGGCAGGCTGATCCTGCAACAGTTCCCCAAAAGATGTGATTTTGGTTAGCTCAGGCTCCACAACTTCTCTAGTGACTGCAGTTTTCTGGGCTCGTTTTATTTAACTAGATGAAGGCAACATCTGATGGTTGTTTCTCAGTGTAAAGTAAAATCTCATCATGCATGTTTCACAGAGGCTATTTTCTTCAGCTCTTGGCATTCTGATTCCTATTTTGTGTGGCCAGTCTTCAGCCCATCTCCTCTTCATCCTCTGTGTCCCAAGATAGTTCTCCTCTCTGATGTTTGTCTTAACTGATGTCTCTGAACTTTTTTGTAGTAGCTTTTCAGTTGCAGAGATGGGTTGGTGCAGTCTTTGCTAGTCTGACCTGGTGAAAAGGAAATGTCTAAACTGAATTTATTTATAGAAAACTGTTTCATCCAGTTTGTACTGTTATTCCACAGAGTCAAATGATATCAGCTCAAGTAAAGACAACTATATGGACCATTGGACAACCTGCATGCCCTTGTTCAAAGTTGTGTGAAAATCAGTGGTTTGGCAAACGATTTTTTTTTTTTTTAGTTTCAGTTCATATGGGTTCTCAACCTCTGAGTTTCACTTTGAATGTAATCTTCAGGTTCAATCTGAAGAATTGAAAATAAAATTCAACCAGAACTATGGGAAGGATACATGTGAGGGTAGGGGTGAAAGCTGAGGTGGGTTTCAAGCAGCTCATTTTCTTGAAGATTATTTCTGTCCTTTTATGGGAAAGAATTTAATAGGGTGGAAATCAATTGGTTTCCATAGTAATGTAATAGAGGTCTATATTAACTACTCTACTAACATATACGAAATTGAGAGAATGAGATTCATTCTATAGCTTTTTTTTAACCATCCCTGGATATTCGATAGCAGTGATAAAATTGTTCATAATATTATAAAAACCTATAGAAAAATTATCATTTTAAAAAAATTCTATAGGACTTTCCTATAAGAGGTTGCTTAGGGACACACAGAGACCAGGAAAGCTCTTTGCATCCTTCTGGAAAGGAGACTGGAATTAGGAAGTGATGACCTTTATGGGAACCATAACTAATGGAATACATGACCCCTTTGACCAACTTAATATACGAAAAGACAGTTACACTTTTTAAAGACTTTATACAATTTACAAATACTTTGTTAAAACCAAAAAGATGGACCCGTGCCACATAGTTCAGATATGGATCTGAGCTTCCCCCAAAGTTTGGGATATTTGCATCCCAGAATTTTGGTCATCCCATTGTATATATATAGCATCTGGGTATAAAGTTTAGGTTGGATCGAAACTCCCTCAAACTTTGGGATTGTTCATTCTTTGGCATCCTTTATTCCTTTGTCATCTAGTCTTAGGACAGGCACAGTTAACATAGTTAAAGAGGAGGACACAATTACCATTATGTCATATTTTAAATAAGATACATACGTGATGTGTGAAATGTACTGAAAGAAGTACATATTTGTTCTCATTGTGGTCACTTACATACAAGCATATCAATTCATGGGCCATTTCCCTTTATAATTTTAAATATTCTAGGGGTATTAAAGCAATATAGAAAACATAACTTATCTATATAACATTTGTTACATCTATTTTCATCCTATGTTCATTAATACTGACCTGTGTCTGAATGAAGTTACTCCCACTTCATATGACACATGAAAACACAAAACATTTGAAAGTCAAAACCCTGAAAAATATCTAACATGCTTGTCTACAGAATGTTATTGCTTTTTACAATTCTTAAACTGAATCTAGTACTTACGTATATGGGGGTTTTGGATGCTTCCAAAAATAATAGTAATAATGATAAAAGATGCTAGGCTGATAGCTCTGAATATTCATCCTAGATTTATTCAAATACAGGTAGAGCAACACCTGGCTGAGAAGGATTCTCCACACTGCACTGCCAATGTTAGTTTCATACCTTAATTGTACTTCATAATTGATGCCAGTGCAGAACAGTTCCTGACTAGACTTAGAATGGAAAAAATCCTATTGAGAACAAAAATGGTAACTAATTAACAGGAGTTGGAATCAGTTTTCTGAAGAATGGAGTTCCATGTTTTGTTTTTGTTCTTAGGACCCCAATTTTACAAAGACTTACGTACTTAATTTTATGCACTAATAGTAGACTCTTTCGTTTCAATAGACAGCTCACCAGTAGAAAACTAAGCACCTATGTTAAGTCTCTGCTAGGGGCCTAAACGTATCATATAAACTATTGTAGACATAGATGTGTTCCTATTTTAAATATTTCACTTTCAATTTCTGAAAATACGGTATAATTATCTGCCTCAAATAGTTCCCCTCCAGTACATGACTTCATACCTAGAAAGCTAATATAAAGCTAGCTTGAATAAAAACTCACAAGCTTCTTTATAAAACTATAAAAGCGCCCAAACAGAGCTTTGGTTGGGGGTATTAATGTCCTGAAACTGCTTCTGACATTCAGAAATTAGATACCCATTTTAACTGATTTTGCAATTCCAATGGTAGATTTTAATAAATATATTTATTTTAAATTTCACCAACGTCATTTAGATTAAAAGTAGGAGGTATTCTTAAAACCTGTCTCTCAATAATTTATGTAATGCTTTACCGGCTTATCTTTGCACATTTTTAAATATGTTTAAAAGAAAAAATGGCTCCTTTCACAGTATTCTCAGGACGATCATAAATATGTTTCTAAACTACAAATTTTATTGCTAAAGAAATAATTGTTAAAAAAATTATCTATGCGGATCATCAGAGGCTGATGCTTCTTGCACAGAGAACAATAACACTTGTATTTCAAATAGATGTATATTTAGCAGTCAAAGTTATGTATGTAACCATCCAGCTAATGATTTACACTTTTAGCCATTTCCAAGATTTTTATGAGCATATAGGATAATATAACATTTGTTCATATCATATAGTTTAAATTTATTATTGCATTTGAAGAACCTAAACAGAGCCATCTTTCATCATTTACATTCATGATGCAGGTTTCATCACCTCGTTATTAGTATGGATTACTAAGCCTGTCCCAATAGAATGCAGAGGCTAGAACATGAATTAAATCCTACAGCATTCTCTTTCAAGTATAGGATCCCCGGGTTAATCTCTACATGAAACAGTTTGGTTACCAAATGGAAGAGCTGCCATGTGGGTTAAGGCTGGCAAAGTCAATATATTTTAGGGGATTTAGTATGACACACTCTTCAGAAGTAACTTCATAAGAACTCTGTGTGGTCCACAATAATCTACTGACTCTGAATTCTTTGATGTCTAACTGGAGCATGGCTTTAACTTGTATCTTATTTTTTGTTTGTTTGGTGGCAAACAAACCGCCCATAGAAACTGAACAAAATCCTTGTGGGTTTTTGTTATTGGGGATAGGCAGACCAGAGAAAAGATACAGAGGAGTAGCCATGTTAGTCTGTATACAGCAAAAACAACAAGAGTCCTGTAGCGCCTTAAAGACTTACACATTTCTGGGGGCATAAGCTTTCGTGGGCTGCAACCCACTTCCATGAAATGGAAATCATAGATAGGAGGTATATGTGTGTGTGTGTGTGTATATATATATATATATATATATATATATATATATATATATATCTTCAAGGGTAAGAAACATAACAAGGGGGAGGGCAAGTGCTAAGGAAGTTAGTTCAGTTAAGGCAAATGTGGCCTATTCACAACCATTGATTAGAAGGTGAGAATGTGTGAACAGTGACATTTACTTCTTGTGATGAGATAACCATTCCAAGTCCCTATTCAGACCCAATCTGATTGTGTCAGGTTTGCATATGAGTTCCAACTCTGCAGTTTCTCGCTGAAGTCAGTTTTTGAAGTTTTTTTGTTGAAGTATGGTAACTTTCAAGTCAGCTAAAGAGTGTCCTAGGAGATTGAAGTACTCTCCTACTGGTTTATGGATGTTCCCATTTTTTATGTCTGATTTGTGTCCATTTATTCTTTTGCATAGTGACAGTCTGGTTTGGCCAATGTACATGGCACATGCTGGCATATATTACATTAGTAGAGGTATAGCTGAATGAGCTCCTGATGTTGTGGCTGATGCAGTTAGGACCTGTGATAGTGTCACTAGGGTCAATGTGCAGGCAGAGTTTGCAATGGGGTTTTTTGAAGGATAGGTTCCTGGATTAGTGTTCTTGTTGTATGGTGTCCGGTTGCTGGTGAGTATTTTCTTCAGGTTGGGGGCTGTCTGTAAGCAAGGATAGGTCTGCCTCCCACGGCTTGAGTGAGTGAGGGATCATCTTCTAGGATAGGTTGTAGATCCTTAATGATGTGTTAGAGAGATTTTAGTTGAGGGCTGTAGGTGATGGCCATTGGTGCTCTGTTGTTTTCTTTGTTGGGTCTGTCCTGTAGTAGGTGACTTCTGGTTACCCGTCTGGCTCTGTCAATTTGTTTCTTCACCTCCCCAGGTGAGTACTGTAGTTTTAAGAATGTTTTATGGAGATCCTGTAGGTGTTTGTGTCTGTCTGAGGGATCGGAACAAATCTGGTTGTATCTTAGGGCTTGGCTGTAGACAATGGATCATGTAATGTGTCCGGGGTGGAAGCTGGAGGCATGAAGGTATGTATTGCAGTTAGTTGGTTTTCGGTATAGGGTGGTATTAATGTGACCATCCCTTATTTGTATTGTAGTATCCAGGAAGTGGATTCCTTGTGTGGACTGGTCCAGGCTGAGGTTGATGGTGGGGTGGAAATTATTGAAATCCCTTTGGAATTCTTTGAGGGACTCTTTCCCATAAAGAAAAGAACGTGAAAGGTAAGATAATGTATTAAGTTGTGGCATCACTACCTTTCAAATACAGAGATATAACCAGGTAAGAGGTTGGCCTAGTAGGCCTGAAATAGCTCTGTGATCCACCACACAGAGATCTGAGTTTAGAATTTTGATTCTGAGGTTTTAGTTCAGGGATTTGAGTTTAACCCCCTCATTCTCAGGCTGGCAGAAGCTGGGGTCTCTGGAGAGCTAGTATGTAGCGGGGATCTAGGAGGGGGCTGCCGAAGTGTACTTTAGTAGTGCAGTCTGATCCTTTGAGCATGGTCAGGAACAACAATTGCACAGGGGGCTGGATCCATCACTTTTGACTGGAAGGAAGATTGGCTTGGTTGATAATGAGGAAATACAAGAGTGAAGTGTGCTACTCAGAGAGACTACAGGTATGACTTCACTTCCAGCTCTGCAGTGATCAATTCAGCAGTATTGATTGAATGAGTAGTGGAGATCCGCTCAATTGATCCCAGATGGACTCTCCAGTTGACGCCAGTAATCCACCTCCCCAAAAGGAGTAAGGCTGCATGGATGGGAGGGCATCTCCCATCAACGCAGCGCCGTGAAGATGCCACGGTATGGAAATATAAATATGTCGATGGGAGATACGCAATCTGTTACATAGCTTGCATATCTCCCATCAACCACCACACCCACTGTAGACCAGGTCTATGAAAAAAGAGTAGAGATGAGGAGAGAGAAGTTCCAGTTGGGGTGGTAAGGAAACCACAATACAGTGGAGTTCAACCACGGCTGAAAATGGCTCTGCCCATGTGTTTAGAATCATAAAAATATTGGACAGGAAGAGACCTTGAGAGGTCACCTAGTCCAGCCTTCTGTACTGAAACAGGAACAAGTAAATCTAAACCATCCCTGGCAGGCATTTGTCTAAGCTGTTCTGAGAAACCTCCAATGATGGGGATTCCCCAGCCTACCTTGGAAACCTATTGCAGAGCTTAACTACCCTTATAGCTGAAAGTTTTTCCTAATATCTAACCTAAAGTCTCCTTTGCTGCACATTAAGCCTACTACTTCTTGATCTACCTTCAGTGGACCTGGAGAACAATTTATCACTGTCCTCTTTCTCACAGCCCTTAACATATTTGAAAACTGATATCAGGTCTCCCCCCAGTCTTATTTTCTCAAGATAAAACATGCCCAGTTTTTTAAATCTTTCCTCATAGCCAGGTTTTCTAAACCTTATATAATTTTTTGTTGCTCTCTTCTGGATTCTCTCCATTTTCTCCACATCTTTTCTAAAGTGCAGCACCCAGAATTACACAAAGCACTCCCTCTGAGGCCTCTCCAGTGCCAAGTAGAGCCGGACAGTTACCTTCCATGTCTTCTATTTGACACTCCTGTTAGTGCTCCCAAGAATATTAGCATTTTTAGCAACTGATCACATAGTTGACTCATATTCAATTTGTGATTCACTATAAATTCCAGATCCTTATCAAAAGTATTACCAAGTTTGTACTATTCTATTCTGCATTGCTAGATTTCCCTTGCTTGACTTTTTTCTGCCACTAAGGCTCTAAAAACTAAGCTTGATTCTTAAAAATCCCCCTTGGAGAAAAAAGAAAATAATTGACTGAAGGAAAGAACTGTTAAAAAAAATCTTGTGGAAAACACGGTAGGGTTACAAGCCAAGGGAGAAAGCTCTGATGGGAGTACTTGTAAAAAATAATACTATAGTACATTGAAGTGGAAATTATTGAAAATAATCTCTAAAAGTGTAATCTCTGAGTTTATATCAAGGTTTACATCAAGGAGTGATGGATGATGAGCCTTATAACATTTTACCTCCCTTGATGAAACAATTTCTTCAGGAAGAATTTATCCCTCCTATATTGGCTAATATCTTTAGGCTTATATTTAAATACTCCTCTTCTTCAAGTGCCATTGGAGCAACCACTTAAGTCAGCCATATGGAATATCCTTATTATTATTATCACCTCTATCTCTCTTTTGACCCCAAACCACAGTTAAACACCTCAACATTAACAGGTAATGGAAATGCTTTCTTTATACATAAGCATCATTGATGACCATGGAGGGTGTTGGGTGAACGACGTATAACATGAAATGAAAAGGAGTGAATTGTGTCCATTTATGACATCTATTTTTGCTGCTGTTCATGGGATAGGAGAATATGCAGCAGGTCCACAAAACCTCCTGGCTAGAGAGCTGGTATTCAGGCAAGTAAATGAGCTAGACAAGGATTGATACTGCACAAAATTACTTGGTGTGACTGTAGCAAGAGAAAGTTGCACGTAAAGCCTGCTTGGCAGTCAATAGATATAGCTGGTGGGCCAAATGTTTTTTAATTCAATGGGACACTGCCAATTTACACCAACAGGGAATTTGGCCCTATAGGTCTGTTTGCCTCAAGAAGGAACCCAATTATTTTACAATCTCAGGTCCATGTCTACAGCCCAATATGGTGCTCTTTCCTGTGCTGATGAGAACAGGAAAAGATTTTAAATGTTCTTAACTGCTAGGCCTTATTTATTTCCTATGCTGTTCTTCCTAAAGTGCTACACATCATCTTCCTAAGAGATACAACTTCCCAAAGACTTGGCATGAGCACTGCTTCTGTTTATAAAGATTAGAACTTCCAGTCAGGAAAGAGAAGCTATCATATGTTACTCAGATGACCAATCACGCATACGACATACTGAATTTCAATATCTAATACACCAAGAAATATCTGTATAAACAGTTTGTGAAACCCTCATTGGTTGAAATATGTTTCTTGGAAATATTTGTTTAATGAATTAAAAATATTGGGAAAATATTAATCAGGTGATGGACAATCCTTGAGCAGAGAAGAGGGCTAAGTTTCCTTAATTAGTATTCTGACTATGTCTATTAAATGCAGAAGCATTCTAACCTAACCCTTCACCACTACTGAAAGATTAATCATTACTAGCAAGCATCTTCAGATTAAAGAAACAGAACTAAGTCTCCAGTCCCAAAAAGACGTAAGCAGGTGCTTGTGTTTAAGCACCATGGGTAGTCTCATTTAAGTTAATGGGATCACTCGTACAGCAAGTTAAGCACATGCATTGCAGGACTGGGACCTAACATTGTAAACAATAATATTTGTATTGAAGTATAACCAACGGACCCTTTTATTGACTGGGGTCCCATTGTGGTAGCCACTGTACAGACATATTTAACACAAAGAATTCCTTGTCTCTCAGAACTTTCAGTCTAAATGTATGATGAAAGACAAGTGAAGAAAAATAAGTAGATGTGGGGAAGACAAGAAAAGAGTGAAGTGATCATATCTGGTACAATAAGCAGAAAGCAGTCACAGCATGCCCACAATTTAAGCACTATATAACAATGGTATTATATTTTCATTATATTGTATTTTATTAATGCCTATTGCAGATGTGCTATCTGGATTCCTGACTGAGCTGACACCTTTCATTTTGCTGCTGGTATATGTCAACTAGCATTTAAATGTTCTCTAGGTTTTAGTGATAGAGTACTATAGCACAAGGATTTTGTAAAGGCTGTAAAATATACTTCTTTCATTCTTGTGCAAGCCTGTTCATCATTATACCTTTTTTTAGGCTTTTACAGAACAGAGCTCAGGGCTTGAAACATGATACTTTAATATGACACTGCTGCACTGTGGAAAAGTCTGTAAGAAAGTTCAGGTGTAAGAAAAGTTTGATCTCTGATTACCCTAACCAGTCACATTTGTCTGCTAGCTTTAAAGATTCTTTTAATCATAGGTCATACCGTCTTTGATGTGCTTGGCTAGCTTTCATCCCTCTTCCAAAATCCTTTTCTGTGTCTTCCTTAAATGCCAAAAACGTAATTCTCAGTGCTATTGTAACTGGAAATAATAAAATCTACACTTTAGACATTTTCTCTTTGTGTACTAAGAAACATGGTTTTTACAATTTTGAAATCAGATTCTCTAGTTCCAATTCTACCTGTAGATAATATAAACAATGACCCAGTTCTGGTTGTTCAATTGAGGATTAATAATTGGCACCTTTAAAAAAAAAAAAAGAATATACATATTATTATATATATATATATCCCAAGGACTGGAACTTTTGATTTGCTAATATAAGTAAAATCAAAAGTTTTGTATTATATATGTATAATTGCTCACCACATTACCAAAGGGGTATATAATACAGCCCACAATTTTTCACATAAGGCAATTAGAACATACAGACCAATTTCTGTCACTGATGGCAGTTTTATTCTAAAAAGGATGGTAGAATTTGGCCTTTTGTATTTATTCCTTTACTTACCAAAAACTGTACAGGAAAGATTATGTTTATGACATGCAAAATGTGGTGCACAGGCAAATGTGTCTGACTGACTCCTCCATCATCTAGGGATGTAAGCCCAATGGACAGAGCTGATCAACTACTCCTGTATCACATCACTGATTTTTGGAAATGTTTATACCAGTGCAGGGTGGATGCTGCTGCAGCACTAATTCCTTCTCTTTCTCCCTTGTCCAACTTCCACACATCAGAGTTGACACACTCTCTCTCATACATATATACTGCAGTGGTCTGACTTCATTGGGACTGTCACAGTTCAGGACAAGTGCATCTGTATTTCCCCTCAGTGGCACAACAAGGGCACCGCCGCCCAGGCTCCAGCTCCCCAGCTGTAGACTTCTTTGGGTGGAGACCTGTGTCTCATTCTCATCTGACTGGAATATTTCCAGGCTGCTCAGTTGCCTGACTACACAATTATTCTCAGCAGAGTCAGGTGGCTCAAGCACACCTGCTTGCTTTCTCTGCAGAGACAGATAACAAAGTGATTGTCAACAGATATAAGTGACCACACAGTTCCTTACGTGCAAGCCTATTTTATTCTTAAGGTAAAAAGCACTATAGAGAAAACATATTAAAAACAATAAAAGAGCCTACACCCATACTAATAAGCTCATGTGAGAATCTCCCAGCCCTAACACCGACTATGGCAGGAGCAGTCCTTAAACTCCCCATCACAGCTTCAGCTCAGAACCAACACATTCAGTGTGTTTAGCTCCTCCTTTATACAGTTCAGGGGTCCTTTATCTGGGGGTTTCTAGGGGCAGGTAATCAGCAGACAACAGGTTTTCCTCCCCAGAACATTACCTCAAAAGGGTGGCTTTAAAGTGGGTCATTTGCTTACTGCTCATCCCCAGGTATTTCCTAGGAAATCCACTTTATATGCATTGTCCACAAAGGTCCTTAGAAATTCCTAGCATTTGCATTAGTCAAATCCCTAGAAAAATTATATACAATAGCACACAAACAGTTGCATTTTCAGTACAATGTACCCCAAAGATATTAACCTAATTCCATAAGATTTAACTTTAATTCAATACATTTTTTCTTAATTTCAAAAAGGGTGTCCAGGATATTACAGGGATAAACTACTATTCAACTTAAAGAAGGGCATTGGACTTCTATGCTAAAATTTGGAAAATCTGACTTATAGTTCTGGCCAGCAGCTGTCTGATCTCTGTAGTCAAAGCTGCTTTGTTGGCAGGTGTCAAATATAGCTTTTTTTCCTTGCTGACTTAAAGACAGAAAACTCCTGCAAGGAGCAAGTGAGCTAAACTAAATTTTTGAAACACATATGGAGTATACCCAGGCTCTTAGGAAACTGAAGCAACGCCATGCTCTTTTCATGACATGATGAATCTTTACCAGCAGAGTTGAAAATTCAAAAATGCTGCTTCAGAGGTTAAGATATGTTATTGAAGAACAAGGGATTGTGTGTAGGTAAGTTTCTCTTTATTTTAAATTGAAATTAGAAAAATTCAAAACAATAAGCTATCATATAGCCATTAAAAACAAACCTATGCAACCCAAATGAGCATTAGATGTTTACAAGCCAGGGCTCATCACAAAATACAGATATCTGCCTGTCCTCAGCTCTCTGGCTGTTAAATTTAGCCCATTTTATGGAAGGTAATTGCCCATAACCCCAGATATAAAAGTTAAAAATTTCTTCATCATTTGAAAACAAAACCCTAAAATTTGTTATGTGATGTATTCAATTAAAAAACAGGATCAGTTTGAACAAAATGGCAACTTGACTTCCTCAACTTGATTTCTGAGAACCCCTCAAGTCTTGAATCAGCATTCACACTACTTTCTCAGTTATAAAAGATGCAGCTTCTGAGTGTACCTTCATTACAGGAAGCTTCTACTGACAGTGAAACAGGATATCCAGCAATGTTCCAATTTTTCACTGATCATCCCATATCACAATCAAACATAACCAGTTTCAAGAGAAGTTTCACAAGGTACCTTTTTTGACAATCACTATCTAGCTTGGCTTACCCCAGATAGGTTTGAACTAGTTCCCACTGATTTCAGTGAAAGCAGGATTGAGCCCAACATATTTATATCTGGTCTCTTAAGTATTTAAACAAAAGGAATAAAAGTTTCTTGTTCAGTATATCAGTGTGGTGCTATTGAAAATTTTACATATACAGTTAGAGGATAGATGTCTTTGAGTGGTAAATATAAGTGCTTTGTGGTTATTTCCAATTCAATTACAGTAATCTTATTGCTTACTAATAGATGATATAGTCTCTGTACACTGGGTAAGTACAACATGTTCAGCCATGTGGATAAATGGAAAGCCAGCTTCAATGATACTTATTTTATTTATTTCACAAGTAGAATATTATGTAATTTTTATTCATTTTTCCAAAGGCTTAGGGCCATATTTCTAAAGGTGTTTAGGTGCCTAACTCCAACTCATTTCACCATGCTTAGGTTTATTTGAAAGATCATTGCAAGAATGGATCCAGTTTTTAGCTGGTGTCTGAGCTCTCAGACTGGAATTTGATACATGTTGGTACACTTATTTCTGCAACGTTCAGTAATTAATTTATTTGGTGAATTTTACAAGTGGGCATGACAGACATTGTTTCCTGTTGTAAAGGCATCTTCTTTATTTTCCATTTCTTTCTTAGCGTTGCCCCATTAAATTTATTTTCCTTCTTTCTACAATGAAGTTTTAAGCTAAAAGGCTCAGAGGTCTGTGTGGAAAGTTAGAGTCATGAGCTTTGCTGCATCAGTTGTAATTCTTAATATTTTAATATTCTTATGGGTATAAAATCATTTTGATGTTCTGGAATTTGCATGCATAACTCCCCACATATCATGATGAGACTATACCCCTAAATTTTTAGTGACAGATGGAGTGCTTAAATTGAACTGATCTGAATGATGATGTGCTAATTTGAATAAAATGACAAGTATATTTAATGCATGATGCACAAAGGGTAGGTTATATTTGGTGCTGTGAGGGAAAATGGTCATATGGTATCACTCTCAAATATATTTTTTATACTTTGAGAGAAGCACTTGTGAGGTGACATAGTCTAGAAGAATGACAAGAAGTTTGGGTTGTAGCAGTGCTTGTGTTAGTAACTTTACCACTGATGCACTCCGGTGGGTGGGTTAGACAAGTCACATCCTGACAACAGAGTCATTTTCCCTCTCTCTGATCCAATTACCGTTTAAATATTTTATATACAGTGGAACAGCTTCACAAAGAGAGATGGACAGAGAGACCCACTCCACAATAGTCTATAGCACTCATTTAAGAGGGGGTAGGGCAGGGATTTGAACCCGGGTCTCCCACCTGTGGGCTGTAACCACTGGCCTAAATGATGAGCGCTACTTGTTGCTGCAATTTTGTTAATCTAGCTGAGAAACAATTTCTGGATGAATTTATTCAGCAATTTTGTGTCAAATCATGAATCGTTTCAGGTCAATTGAAACTGCATATTTCTGTGAATAAACAATTTGTCTAATCATTTTTGCCTAACTCTACTTAGAAGCCTGTGTCCCAATTTCTTTAATGAGATTTAGGGTCCTAAGGGTCTAAATAAATTTGAAAATGTGTCTTTGGCCTCTAAATCACTTGGATCCTTGCAGCACTGAGCAAAACAACACCAAAATACCTTTCAAATCTGAGTGCTGGTAGGATTTTCATAAGCAGCTAGGCACCTACATCCCATTGAAATCAATGGAAGTTAGGCAACCAAGTGCTTTTGAAATCCCACCAGGTGCCTAGATGCTTCCTTAAGTGCCTAAATAGCTTTGAAAATACACTTGCATTCATAGCATGGTTCTCTGAACATTCAGGCTTCAATGGAGCCTTGCAATGCAATGGGTCACCTCATATATATGATAAGAGGAGAACTGTCTACATGTTTCATGACAGATGTAGAGGACATGGTTAAAGATCCAACCAAGGTCCTGGAAGAAAAATATCATTTTGTCCATAATCAATAGTAGGTCTATTGTAGCCAAACCTCTGAAAAGTTTCCATGGCCATAGCTGCAAAGCTATGAATGTCTGAAAAATGAAACCTTATCCCAAAGCTGCAAATACATTGTCAACATTCTTAATTTTATTCATCTGAGTAGCTCCATTGAAGTCTACTGGACTACTCATAATGCGTACAGTTAAGCTTGTGCATGTTTGTGAAATCCAGACCTTACTGAAGGTTTTGAGGTTATGTGGCTTTTACTTTTTTACTGTTTGGTGCAGGTAATAAGAGAGAAGTTAAAGGCACATTGGTGAGAGTGAAGATATAAAATAAATAATAAATATGAAGTGGAAATTTTATATACGAAAATCAAATTACAGATGCAGTTTCAAGATGTAGCATGTCTAGTTTGGATTACTTATAAATACTGATCTAGAAAAAGCAATCTCTTTGAATCCTGTAGTATTATGCACACTTAAGTTTTTCTTTTTTAATTTCTTAAAAAGCTTATGAGGAAATCCAAACTTTCATGTTAGTTAATCTGAAAGATTTTAGCATTGCACTTCAATGTTATATCAAAGAAATGTTGTCACTGCAAATTTAACTAGTTTAATATTTTAAAATGGGAATTGGGTGTATTTTATCATCCTGAATATTCTGTCAGGAAACAATAGATTTAAACTGATGAATGAAATGATTTACACTGTTAACTTTAAAAAATCTTATCCAAATTCAAATATGTAAGAAGCACATTGCAGGCTACTGAGGTATGTAAAATGAGGTATTTCACAATTCCAATGGTTGCTAAGCATTTATGAACACAGTGGCTATTTGAACGGTTAATCCAATGGTTTTTCACTTCCAAGACTTTAATTCAAATCCTATTTATAAAGTAGAAAAAGAACCTGATGATCTCACCCTTGCTCTCCTTTGTCCACCTAAGAAAACTAAATGTGCAAGGTCTGATAGTCTATTCAAGTGAAGATGACATAGACTGGAAGAGAGATATGTCTGGAGTAAAGTGCATTTTCAGAGCTGTGTGGAAGATCATGTAGTTGTTTCAAGTCAGTATTCTATACTAACTTTTCTGAAGACTAAATGCATTCTACTTTAATTAAACTGGATTGCTAAAGACTGAAAGATCACCCATAGCTCTTCCCACCCTTTTCTTGAAGTTCAAGTTGCAGCTTCAAGTTGGAATTGAAGAAGGCAGCACACTGCTAGAATGGGAGGGGTATAATGTTTCTAGGCTAGCCAGCAATCTTGTTGGTTTATTCCCTTTTTGTGTGCATGTGTTTCTTTGGTTTCCAGATTTTCTGCTTGGAATAAATAGAAGCTTATTACAAAGTAGGAAATCCTTTCATGATTGAGTTTTGGTGGGTTGAAGATGAGGAAGAGAAGAGGTGGCAATGAAAATGCGTGCATCCAAACTATCAATAAAGGCCCATTCCTGCTCCTATTAAAAGGAATGGGAGTTTTTACTTCAACAGCAATGGAATCAGGTCCTAAGGATTTATTCTCCTTAATCCTAGAGCTATTTAAGGTCTCTGAGACTACCTTTCTAGAGGAGGGAGAGCAGAAGCTCAATTTATTGCATTCTTTCCTAAGGGATGGGTTTACGGTAGTCGACAATGCCACTGTTTTAAAATTCCAGGAATAAAAGTGAAATCTTCTGATGCTGCTTTGTATATGTATGGTGGGTCTATTTGCCTAAACACTCGTGTGCCTTGGGGATTTGTGTTGTATGTTGTAGTGATTTATGTCTTATTTGTAATGGAATTAAGTGAAATGGAGGGATCCAGAAGGAGAGTGGTATATACAGTGCAGTGGATAGTGTCACCATGCTTACCAGCTCAACTTTTTAGGGAATTCATTAGCGGGGAGAAGAAGCTTCTCCCAGAGGTATAATTGATTTCATAGTCTAGAGCTATGTTTACACTTTCAGGCAGCAAAGTCACTGCCATCAAATCGACTTATCTGGATTGGCTGAGCAGTCAGTGAAGACCATGCTAGAAGTTGATGCTATTAATCCACACCCTCAAGTGGTGTAGCACTGCGTGGTTCCCACATCGGCGCACTGCAGTGAAGACTGCTCGCAGAAGAGAAGCACAGCAGTCAATGGGAGTTAAGCAAGTTTTCTGTGTAGTTTGCATAACTCCCGTCAACTGCTGCCAAATTGACGGGGTAAGTGTAGACCAAGCCTAGGAAACACCATCCAAAGGCTTTCAGTACTATAGAGTCTGTTTCAATTCTGTGAAAATAAACTGGCTGTTTTGAGCAGCAAAATTAATGTTTCAAGGAGATTAGTGAGATTCCATGATTATATATTATATAAAAAGTGATAATAAATACAGTACTTCAGTCTCTCCTATTTTCATAAAGGAAGTTTGCCATTTGTCCAGCAAATTGTTTGATTCAAAATTTGTAATTTACACAAATTGATGCTAAACCAATGCAATAAATATATTTTCAAAATGGTGCCAAATCTTCATTTGAAATAATGATTGTGTATATGAGTTTCTAAGCAGCTACTGTAGGAAGGGACAGTTACTAGCCATTTATACACGGCACAATAGCTGTTTGTACCAACCATGCCATGTTCTCTAGGAAATATCTTTTTGTGTCTTGTCTTCTTCTTTTTTTTAAGATCAGTCTTGTGTTTGATATTTTGTACGGCTGAGAGTAAAAAGAGAATGAATTCTGTAGTGCTTACTTAATAAGTGAATCTTCAAGTAAATGTGTTAAAGATATATGGGCTGATTCTGCAACATTGAAGGCAATGGGAGTTTTGCCATTGACTTCAGTGAATATGGGATCAAGCTCATAAGCCTGAATTTTCAAAAAGTGACCAATGATTTTGGGTTCCTCAATTTTTTGAGGTGTCCAGCATAAAACAACCTAAAGAGACCTGATTTTCAGAAATGCTGAGCTCCTGCCTTCTGAAACTTAGGTTTTTTTAGGGTTTCTTTAGTTGAACTCCCATAAATTGAGGCACTCAAAACCACCATTCACTGTAGCTGGTCAGAAAACATTGTTTTTCCCCTATGGAAAAGGTTTTCTTCAGCAAAAAATCAAAGGCAGCAAAATTCTATTTACAAATACCACTGGACTTGCCTTACGGGAGTTGTTTGGATGCCTTATATTCCCATTCTCCTCTAAAGGCCAGGTTCTTGGACTAACCTCATCTCCCTTGATGCACCATCATCTCGTCACGTGTTAGGCAGTGCATCATGGGAGTCCCAGGGTCTTGTCTACATTCCATGGGAGATGGAAGTCTGGCTGGGGAGCCCAGCCCACAGAGGAGAATAGAGACATAAGATAAATGAACTACAACTCCCATGCGGCACTGTAGCAGCATTTTCAAATAGGGATATATCGGTTTTGGGCTGAAATACTTTGTTTTTTTACCAAAAACTGAAAACTTTTCATTTTTTCAGGTGTTTGTTTTTTTTTAGTGAAAAATTTAAAATATATTTTTTGCTCAAAAACGGTTGAAAATCCAACTTCCTGTTGAAAAACGGCTTTACCATTTTTTTTGACCAAACCTACAAATCACTTCGAAAAATGTAGACCATAAATTGCATTTTCTCTCACTTGAGCACACCAAAGATTTTTTAGCAGTGCCTTTGATTACAATGCAGGGAACTCTCAGGCCCAAAGTTAGCTTTATATCTTTGTACTGCCAGTTGATTTACTTTTTTCTATGGCTGGGGGGCACAGATAAAATTGTAAATGAGAAATCTACATTGGTCCTTTTTTGTAATGTTAAAAATGTTTTAAAAAAAACAAACAAAAAAACCCCTCAATTAATGGAGATGTATTTATGCATCTGTTTTATATTTGCAACTTCTTTTACTGGAAGCTTTAAAGGTATTTTTAAAAAGGTTTGTGTAATTCAACCAGTCAGTAGTCTCCAGAGTGAAGACTTCACCTTTAGTGCTGTATCAATGCTTGGTCAAGCTTTAAAATGTCATTGTTTTTTTGACACAATGATGGAACAGAAGCTTTGATTCTTGAGACTGTCAACTGTATGGACAGTGGCTAAAATGATTAATCAAATGTTTAAGTAAAATTTAACACAACTGGCAAGTAAATGGTGTTCTCCAAAACTTGATGTAACACAGGGTTTTCTCCTTCACCAAGAACAAAGGCTGGCCCACGTAAGATATGTCATTGTCAGATATGGGTAGGACGGGTAACTATCGCTTTGATAGTACATCACACAGACTGTTTTACAACACCAGTGTGGAACAGACAACAAGCAACCAATACACCTTTTTCATTACAATTAAACCCTCATCTTTCCAGCCTATAAGTTTGAAAGCTAACAGCAGTAAATATTTTTCAAATGTAATGGAATTTGCAATAGGACAGTTTATCATGTTCCTTGCTGCTTTCTTTCTGTTGTTTCCTTAAGAATTAACTATGGTGTGGTGCTTTGGACCATCCTGTATCTTTCTGATGGAGCAATCTGATGGTGCATGATGACTATTACTTTGGGGATGCTGGCAGTGGCAATCATGGTAATGCCATGAACACTGTCTTGTGGCCTTGCAGTGTTACAAGCCGTATCCATGATATCTATCTCTTCACCTACTCCTCTGACTGGTGAAGAATGCATGTATGCTCATCTCACCAGAGTTGTTGGAATCAGAACTTGGTACTCTAGCTTGTGGTTCTTCTTATCCACTAGTAGCAGATGTCTAGTGTTTATTGCATTCGTATGCACTCATATCAGATGAAAGAACAATATGCAAGTTCTATGATTATTTTGGCTCTTCTACCAGATGCACTCTTCCTGACAGTTAAGTCCTCTATATTTTCCCTGCTTTTGACATGAGGCACACTCATATTTTCATTGCTTTCCTCATCAGCATTTTCTAATTCTAAAACAGACTCTTTCACTATCTGGGCAAATATTCAGATTCTGTATCGATACAGTCACAGCTATGAGTACCAGAATTATCATCAGCTTTACCGTCACAGCTATGAGTACCAGAGTTATCTTTTAACACAGCACACATTTGTTGAGGAACAATGGACAAGCTACTGAAAATGGTGGATAGTAAAATGGGATTGAAAGAGCTTTCATACTCTGCAATATGTTGTGTTAATGTCATTGGAGCCATGATAAGTATGCAAGTTGTTCCAAAGGATAAACTCTTCAGGAAGAAAGACATCCTTTTCAAAACGTGATGGACTTTCCTACTTTACGAAAGGAATTTTTCAGGAAAACACAAACACACTTCCTGTGCTATTCCATAAGGCCACACTTGCCGGTTTTTAATTTCTGGGTTTGATGTACTTTTTAAGGAAGACAAACTCTGTTATGTTTTCATATCATTTTAAGTTGCAAAAATGCTTTTTTTCATTACATTGACTTCATTTGTTATTCATACTTATTCCCGGGGGGGTCTTGCCATGAGTAGTGAAGCTAGGTGGAGAGCATTCACAGGCAGAATAAGAGGAAACAAGTATTATAACTCCAACATGTATTTACATCTTTCTTAGAAAAAGGAAATGTTCTCTCTTTTTAATTATTATTTGCCATGCTGACGTTCATCACTTTCTTTCTCTAGCCCTTTCCCTTTACTTGGCAACTCTGTTTGTTTATTGAATATAAGATACTTTAATTCTCTGCTCATGTCTTCATGCTGTCGTCTTCACTCTCAAATCATGAAATGATTCTGCTGTGTGTGTGTGTGCACGCGGGCTAGTGCATGCTACTTCCTGTATTACAAACAATAACCAACTAATTTGTGAAAGTGCTTAGAATAGCTGGCTTGCATCCAAACTGACTAGACACCCTAGATTACTGGCAATGTTGTTCTGCCTATTTTTTATTTCTGTGTTAGATTTAAGTTTTTGTTTCACATATTTGTGTGGGTGTGCATGTGTGCCTGCGTGTATGTACACCACTAAAAGGAAAATTGAGCTTCAGTACCAAGAAGAGCTTCGTCTCTGATCACCAGTACTACAGTAACAACAATGAAAATCTCGTATATTATATAACACCAGTCATTCAAATGATTCCAAAATGCTTTACTAATTTAAAATATAAGTTCTCCTTATAACTTTAACCACTCTGAATAAAGCCATCTCTGGGCTGCAACACAGAAAATGTTTAATAGTTCACAGCAACACCATAAGCAGTTTAAGTCAAATAGTGAAATTCTTTCTTCAATAGTGCCCCTGCAAGGGAATTTAATTTAAGAGCAGAATTTAATTACTCAGTTGGAACAGCATGCTGTTAACATGAATGCTTTTACACAAAGTGCTATTGAGATCTTTAAAGACAGCAAATGGTCAAGACCTTTCTTCTACTTCTGCAGCAGCATAACCCCTTCCTTGAGCACAACACTAAAACCCCGATTTACTAATGTTTCAGATGGAATCACAGACAACTTTTTCAAGGCTGAAAAAAAAGCCTACCCTCCAAATTGTGACCTCACTTAGCCTCTGGGAATTGAAGGTGTCAGAACATGTGATAGCATGGCTGCATGTAATACCTAATACCTGCATTGCCATCTTCTGAATCTCAGACGCTTCCTAGAGAAATATAAATTCTATACGGAGCTTGAGTAGCAGCTTTAAATTTAAATAAGCCAGTATAGGAAAGAAGAACTGAATCAGGCAGGAAAGAGTAACAGCCGCAAAAGAAATTATATAGATTACTAAACCTTAAGTATATACAGGAAATGCCAAGCTAAAATTAGATTGAAACATAAAAGAATACCAAGGCTTTATCTAAAGGCAGAAAAGAGGTTTTCTTTATTCCCAATTTGTCTTTGAGAGATGGAGACAATAAAACAGTCAGACCCTGAGCTTGACCTGCTATTCTTTCCCTGGGAACCTTTTATCTAAGCATGACACCCTTCAGTCTGTGCAGCAGAAGACCTGAAACTTTGCTTTCTCTTCTAGCACAGGTTACGCTGACACTCTTTTAAATGATATTTCTTTCCTTCTAGGAAAGCTTCTGGAATATGTATGCTACTCGTTTCCTTGGCAACTGACATACAGTCAGCATAATGACTCTATGGCACCTGCAATTAAACTTCAGAAGGCACACCACCTTCATCCCCCAGTACCTTCTCCTGGCTGCCTTTGTTTCTGGGGAGAGGGGAGCATTTTGCTTTCCACACACCCTGTAGGGAAAGGGCTGCCCCATGCAGTGCATGGAGCTTTAAGGACAGTGGTGTCTGGGTGATTTCTTCACCTTTTAAAATATGGGATGGGTGTGGCAGAGCTGAAAACACTTGTCCATGGAAAGCAGGTGCATCTGGTTGTCTTCAGCCCAGCCCTAAGACCCCCGAGCTGTATGTAGCTTGTAAACATGTCACCTGTAGCTCTCATTCTGTTAAATATGTTCTTATTTATTTATTTATTTTTACTGTTTGTTGTTGCTGAGTTAAATTAAAAGGCATCACTGGCCAACTGGATCTGGAGAAACACCTTAGTGAATCTCTCACCTCTGCCACAGCTGGGGATACTGTTCTTCCGTAGCTCCTTTCTGTTGTCACCTTCCATGGTCTCTTGTTTTTTCCACTCTCTGTGAATGGACATCTCACAGACAATACATGGGGAGGTGTGTGCATGCTCCTTTGCAGCTCCTCATTCTCCCAGTCCATAACAGATCTTCCTTCTTCTCCCCCACATCTTAGGGTGCAAATTCTCATGGTCTCCCATTCTTTTCCCCACATGGTCACAGTAAAGAGAAGAGTCAGCAGACTTTGGCAGATATGGGACAATGGTTTGCTCAAAACTCAGGTGCCTAGGCCTGCTTTAGGGAGAAGGAAGTGAGCAATGATCCCTGCCCTCAGTTTAGATTCACAAAGAGCTTAGTTAAAAAAATAAATCAATTAGAGCCTCCCTTGAAAACTATAGACTGGTTCAAGTGGCAAACAAACAAACAAAAAAAGTTCCCCATTTTGCAATCACTTAGAGAGGAACTCTCCGCACATGAGAGAAATATGCACAGTTCTTACCATTCCAGAATTAGGGCCTGATTCTGCCCTTACCTTATTCATTGGAAGAACTCCCATTCACTTTAATTTTAGGGTCAGAGTGAACCCAGAGGCTAGGACTTACAGCAATGCATACAGACAAACATACAAACCTCTCATATGCTTATCGCAACCAGCTCATGCTTAAAAAAACCAAACAAAAACAAAACCTAGTTCACTCACTCAAAATCAAACACAAAACTCCCACTCACACACTAACCTCTTCCCTTCTCAACTGCCATCTGACTGTCACTCACTTTCACACACTGCCATTATGTTCTATCCTTGGTTGCAACAATACCCAACAAGCAGTCTGTTGCTAAGGGCTCTGATATATAAGAGCCACCAGGATACAATATTTAACAAGAAAAATGTAAGGGTGTCTGTCACAAAACATTACAAACTCAGTTATCTTTGTAGGGTGGAAAATATAAACACACACAACCACACACACGCATCTTATCTGTAAGATGGAGGAAGGGAGATGGCTGATAGTTCAGAGCATCTACAAGAAGTATTGCACTGCTGAAATTTGAATAGCTCTTGGCAGATAACTGCCCTGTCCTTATTGCCCTGGTTTTATAACTATATGAAGTATCACTGGGACCTCTGAATTGTGATCTTGTAGACAGATGGGTTTGAATTTTTTTTAGTGTCTTAATTTTATTGTCTAGTAAGAACTAATAATTTCTTTTAGTACCCTCCAAGCTTTTAAGATGCTAGGTATCAATTTAATTAACACTTTATAGCATACATCAAAACAATTCAAATGCTTAATTAAAATGTTGAACATAAAGTGGTTTTGTCTTGCCTTGATGTACATGTGAAACTCCCATTCACATTAATAGAACTCTTACATGTATTCAATGAAAAGAAAATGGAACCACAGTTTACTGGAAGTTGGAGGAAGTTAAAACAAATTGAACAAAACTGATCTCTAATTACTAATAAGATATGTATTAATAAAAGATACAGAAAATAAGCTGAAATAAGACGTAGTTTCTAGGAGATATGATATAAACAAAAGTGATTTTTAAATAACTAATCATGTTAGAATAAAGTCTGATTGTCTCTATTTTTTATAGATTTATTAATTTGGTAGTTATAGAGGCCTCAGAGAGGTTGAATGCCTATTGTGCTTCACAAACAAAATGTATGATAATCACTAACACAAAGAGCTTACTGTCTAAACATATCTTTCATGGTCCAGGTATCCCAAAGACGTTTACAATAATGGTTCCATACTGTAATGTCTATAAAAGTAAAAGCAGCTATTATGCACTAAAGGTCAGATACATTCTTATTATTTTATTTTTAAAAAGTAGCTACCAAGGGAGAATGTTATCCAGCGCGTTGTTTACTAATACTCTTTTTTTTAAATTGTCATGTGATCTTTACTTTCTCCTTGAATCAACATCTGCGATGGGTTGAAAGGATTGCCGTTTACCTTCTCAGCCCAGGGCTGAATATTAAAAATTAATTTAATCTAGTTGCAGAAAAGCAACTAAACCCAACAGTTAATTATACAACTATCTGAATTCTTGCAATTTTTTTCAGATCTGTTATACAAGGACAACTGACATTTCTTTTCTAGCATTAATGATTTTTCATTAAGTTACAAGTTCAAGAGAGCAAGAATAATTAATATAGGATGCCAAGCATAGGCTGAGTAGACAGTCTATCGTCCAAATTTTTAAAAATACATTTGTAGAGTTTCAAAATCTGAATACAAAATTTTCAAAATACCCGATTTTCAAAATATCTAGAAAATGAGATCTGTTGTTAAAACTTAACAAATAACTTCCATTAGAGGGCAGCTAAAATGGTATTGTAATGATTAGATATGGGATAAATATATTAAAAACATCACAGAGTAACCAGAATTGTTCACATCACAATGGCATTTTTCAATTTCAATTTTTCAAGTATGAATAATATAATTCTTTGCCAAATAATTTTAATTATGTCAGATCGCTGGCTTACTAAAGCTACAAGTGAAAGCTCAAATAGAAACCTTCACTGTATAATGAAAATGATTATAACTGTCCTAGACCCAGTGGATAACATAGCAATGCAGTGGATAACAACATAACATACTGAAAGGGAAGAAACATTTATGATTTTATTGTAACTTTTGTTTGGAAAGAATGAATATTTGTTTGCTTACTCTGTTTCCGAGAGTTAAGAGATCAAGCTAACTAATGTCAACTGAATGAGATGCAAACAGAAGTGATTTCTAACAGGGGTCCGCAAGCTAGATATTCACAAGAACAAGACATTTTGTTGCTCTTTTCTCTCCCCTGTAGACAATCAAGTCACAACTACTTTGATTTATGAGGTTATGACTTCTCATAGTCATATGAGGTTATGACTTCTCTGCTGGGTTTAATTGCTGGGTTACGTGTAAACAGAGCAGAAACAACCAGAGTCTATATTCTTTTGGGTTTTAAAACTAGTAGTTCAGCAAAGACTAAATTTCTCCTTTAAGTAGTGTACTAGTTTCTCCTTGTATGGGGCTTAGGCTATCTGATGGCCAGTTGGTAGCCTCACTTGTCATATTGCATTTGCACTTCTTCCTCTTGCAGATCACTGAAACTTCCATCTTGTCCATTCAACACATTCTGATTCTATCCCCTCTGGCAGAAAGTGGGGAAATAGCTCCTCCCCTAATTGATTAACACTTCACCTGTCTACTTTCTCCCTGCACCAATGTACTGGAAGAAATGGGGGACTGGGCCCTACTGAGATCCAGCCTATCAATGGCCTCCTGGGATCCTGTATGTCAGCAAAAAGAATAGCCAGTGTAACATGCTCCAGCCATGCTCCTTACATCTGCCCTCCCCAGGGCAATGAAAGTGGGAGCAACATAGTCATTCCAGAAACTCTGCTCCACCTGGTGAACTCTATTACACCCGTTGCATTCCCTGGAGGTTATTTCCAATTCCTTATGAACCCTGGAAACTGATGGAACAGCATAAAAGGCTGGGCTGAACAAAGAAAAGATCCTTTTGTTGTATTGATTCCCTACCCTGCTCTTTAAAATAGTTTTTAAAAGGGGGGGGGAGAGAATGCTAATCACTGAAATGGATAAGATTCTCAATGACCGAGTTACATGTATAGCTAACATTTTCCTGTTGTATAATCTATGCTACTAATCAAAAGGCTTTACTATTAGGCATGGATTAACTGGTCAATACAAATAAGGACGTTATAAAAAGTAGCTCATTTTTAGAACCAAGCTAGAGCTGAGATTCCAAAAAAATATGGATAACTTTGTGTGTGTGTGTGTGTGTGCGTGTGTATACACACATGTATGCACACATACGCACACATATCTATATGAGAGCATGCTCACCTCTGAGTATATCTACACTGTAGAAAAGAAATATGTTCTTAACTCAGGTTAGCTAACTTGAGTTAAAAGAGGATCATAGCAACTTGTATTTTTACTCAGGATAACAGCTCAAGTTGAACCCCAGTCTTTCCTATAGGTTTTGACTCAAACTGATTTAAACATCCAGGGTGATACCCTCACCTTATTAAAATCATGGCAAAACTATCATTGATTTCAGTGGAGCTGGAATTACATCCACAAACTGTTGGATGCATAGCTGAACCTCGTGAGGTTTGGCCATATTTAATTCTTGTCTCATTTATACATGGGCTGAATAGCTAGCTTATTAATTTAATATCTGTTTGGAAGTGTATTTCCCACATTGTGAACTGATAGCTATTTAGAGGGACATCTTCAATGAAGTGTTTGCAGTCCAGGTGAAAATGCTCAATCTTGTTTTATAAACTAGTGCTAATTTAGCTCTAAAGAAGCAGGATATGAAAAATTCTACCGGGTATAGTAAGGTTAATGAATATATGTAGTTTTCAGTTTGCAGCATAGCTATTAAAATCAAAGCCTAATTCAACCTGAAGATTCTGTCACGGTCGGGAGCTAGTTGACCCTGCTTTCAAGAACTTCTAAGTACAAACCATTTTTAAAAGTAAAAATCTACAAAAATTCAAGTGGAGGATGGACAAAAATTCCTCTCAGGAAGGATTTATCAGCAAATGCATTAATCAATAGAAGTACTACAGAGACCATTTAAACTTTGAGACAAAAGCCCCACTTAAATAACAGTTATCAGAAAAACAAGCTGGAATTAAAAAAAAAAAAAAAAGAGAGAGAGAAAAGAAACTACTTCTTGGTCTGTGAAGACAATGAGTTGCCTAATCCTCTTGATCTTTCAGGATAGCTGCTAGAATACAGTGCAATTTTATACCCCCTTCTCTGAGCAGCAATTGCAGAGTTAATTAGTCTTCTATGTTAGCAAGTGGGTGGCATTTACTTTTATAATAATAGGGCTGCCTTTTAAATGGAGGCGGAAAGGATCATGATTGTGTACCTTTACCTTTTGTGGCAGGAACAGTAAAGGCTCTGTAAATGGCTTTAAGCAGAAAGTTAGCTAACCCCCACCCCCCAATTTACAATCCCTGCATCCTGAGTAAGTCGCTTTACTTGTTCTAATTATGGAATGTCAAACATCAAGTAGAAATGATGCTATGCCTGGGTGGTGATGATGACTCAACCTTAACTAGTCACTGTGGAGCAGGCTGTCAGATGTATTCTTTTTTAATCATATTTGGCTGCTACTTCTCTGACTCACTACTTCTTATAAACGAAGAAAGAAACTCAAGCTATACACAGAAGCACCACAATTCCAGTGTCTGCTGTATTTGCTCAGCAAGTGAGTCCTTCAAAGTGTTAGGCCTTCATGAGGCCTTTGGCAGTAGTGTATAACAAAGCAGCCAGTATTAACAGGAGGCAGCAAGTAAGATGTGGGTAATAATCAAAGGAGCTCTTACCTGTGACCCCTTTGTATAAACCACAAGCAAATATGGAAGAAGAATTAATTGATGGAATCGTTTTTGGGTTGATTTGTGTGTTTTAAGTTTTAATAGGAACTTGTTTTTTATATATAAGGGCAAATCCTGGTCCATTGTGGAACTCTTGAGTAAAAAGGGTTTGAGTAGGGAAAGTATACATAGCTGGTGCAGAAAATTTAAATGTCTTTCATTTTGAGGGATGTCCCAAAGTTTTAGTCCCAAAGATACTGGTGTATTCCACAGAAATTGGGCGTTCTTTCACTTTTATTATGGAAAACTTTTTTCATCAGAAATAAAGAATCATGAAGCTGAGGCTATAGAAAGGGTCACTTATAGTAAGGGATGGATCCCATAGCATTTTAAGTTTACTGTATCAACAGTTTCCCCCCACCTCCCTGTTTCTTTCATTTTGGGTTTTGTCACACTTTGTTCTCATATTTGGGCCTTGGCAGGTTGAGAGATATGGACTCATTCTCCTACACAGTTTGGCTGTTACTCTTTGGTGGTGCTATAATGTCATATAATATAATAAATATAATATAACATGTACTTTATAGTAGTAGCTAGAAGGACAATCAGGCCAGGATTCCTTGTGCTAGGCACTACATAAATATATATCAAATGATAGTCCCTGGCCCAATGAGCTTGCAGTCTAAAAGACAAGATGTAATAGGTAGATGAGTCATGCAAGTGATCTGTAATGGAGAGTGGGAGAGGGCAACACAAATGATAGGATTGCACAATTCTTAGCAATTCAGGAGCAGTAATCACAATTCACCACATGCCTGAGGAATGGCAAGGAATAGCCAATTTGACCCATTTCTCCATCTCCCTGTAGATAAACTTTTGAGTCAAATGATCTGTGATGTGCATAGATGACTGTCCAAGGTCCATGAAGGGGGCAGAGCTCAGCATTTGACTCTTAAGATCTATTTCTTACAAACATAATATAAAATATATTTACATATTACGTGGTGATTAATAAAATAAAAAAGTGCAGTATGTAATACTCTCCCAAAGTCAGGTTTTGTATATAATACTGGGAGTTTCACAAGCCAGTATGGCACAGCGTAAACTTTTGATAAACTTAGAGCATATATAGCTTATACTAACAATCCGCAACTGCTACATTTGTTCAAAATCCCATTTAAATCTAATTGAAACAATTATTGTGCATATTATAGGAAGAGACTTGGAAACCTAAGCAGTATGGTATCTCTTAAATACAAAAGTTGTTCCTGAAAGAATTCATGTACACAATTATAGTAGAACATACATGTTTGGTTTTACATTGCTTTGAGTGAAGTAATTTGTGTTCTCTTGTAATTATATTATTGAATATTTTGGCTTACAGTCAAAATGAAGCATTTCCTAATTTTAAAGTGATATTGTCAACTTAAATATCACACTTTTGACTACATTATTTTTACCTGCTATTAATGCAAGTAACCCAAAAAATACTACAATGGAAAGAGATCAGAACAATTTTTTTTTCCAATTTCTTTACTTCTGGTGGGATTTTCAAAAGAACCTAAGGCTTACCCTTTGAAAAGCAACAAGGAATAGATCCATAAAGGGATTTAGGTGCCTTAGCATCTAAAGTCCAAAATATAGATACTCAAAAATCCCATTTAGTTGTTACCTAACCCTGGCAGCTGAAGGTTCCACTGGTAAAGTCTCCTAGGTGTATAAAGTTCTGCTGGTGGACATGTGCACAGCTACCTAAGAGTCAACACTACTGAGCTGTTCAGTATCTAGGTCCCAGTGGCATTCTCAAACTAGGTGTTCCTCTGCCTGTCTTCCCTGTGAGGCCTCATCCAGTAGGTGTTTTAAGAGGCTGCCTAAGGGCATACTTACAGTATCAGGCCCTGAACAAACACACCAAGAAGATGTGGTAGTGCCTCCCTTATACCAGGAGCACAAGGTTTAGAACACTCACCCAGGTTGTGTGGGAGACACATTCAGATCCTTATTCTGCCTGGTTAGGGGCAAGGACTTGAACCCAGGTCAATGCCCTATCAACTGGGCTATCAGGTATTCTTGTATGAGTCTTTCTTGTTGAAGCTGTTCCACTTTGTGTGAAATACTTAAATAGTCATTGGAGCAGGGACTGGAACCTGGGTCTCCCACTTGAGTGCCCTAGCCACTGATTTACTGAGTCATTCTCACTCTCTCTTTCTCTGTGTGTGCCAGTATCTCTCCCCATGCATTTTATAGAGAGCCTGGGTACGTGGGGGCTGAGGATTCCATTGGGTGACTGGGCACCTAAAGTTAGGCATTACAATGTTGAGCCTAAATCCCACTGATGGATCTAACCCTAAGAGACTTAGGAGCCTCAGTTTCATTTTCAAAAGTGACTTTCGCACTTAGGAGTCTCAGTCTAATTGAAAATAGAAAGAAAATGGGAGGCTTCTAAGTGCCAAATACTCTTTGAAAATTGAATGTTGGATACTAAGTCAATGATGCACTTTTGAAAACTATATCCTAGGTGACATTGGAATTAGAGCTGTGTGAATAATTGATATTTTTGATTGAAAGGTTGAACTGAAACCTCTCAAAAGTTTGTGTTTTGGGTCAAATGAAACATTTTGTTTGACCTGAAACGAGTTTTCTTTCTTTTTTATTTTTTTGGTTTTTCATTTAGGTTTCAGGTGTTACATTTTTTTTCTGTTAAAAGAAGGTCATTTTGAAATGAAAAGTCAAATCATTTTGTTTCAAACGTGTCAAAAAGATTCATTTTGACTTTTTAATGTTTTCCTTCTTTTTTTTCAGCTGATACTATTTGCCAGAATCTACCCAAACCCATGAATAGTGAAACTACATTTAACTCAGCTTTTGAAACTGACCATATTTCAAATGGATGATGTCCTGTGTGAGTAAATAGAAGAGAACACTTAAGTTAATACTAACTAACTTTGCCATGTTGCATGGGGGCTATGGTAGATGGAGTTGAAATGTGTTCTAAAGAATTTTTCTGTGATGTTTTGTAGAGATTTTTTATATTTTAGACCTTGATTTTGCAATCTATTCCAAACAACTGGCTCCAGAAGCCATGTAGAAACCCTTTACTTCAATGGGCCACCTTGTGGCTGCAAGCATCCCCTCACGTAGAGCCACCTGTAGTTAATGAATAGGGATCTGTGTAAGATTCTGTCTTTGAGCATGTAAAAGTTGGAGCATGTATAATGCTCAAGACAATGTCTTGAGCATTGTCTCCCAGAGTTGAAGTGGAGTATGTGATCATAAAAGGTGTGGTTCAACTCTGAAAAATGACTGTACAACTATGGCATTGTGAGGTAATATGTTTATCTATAGTGATTTCCATATCAATATAATCAACTTACAATTACAAAGATATTTATTTCTAACTGTTCTATGGACTCAGCCTTGATGAGTGAAAAATAAAGAATCCAGATGCTAAACATTTTTACAGGACCATTTATATCCCATAGTTCATCTGTGCAACCCTACTGTTTTAAAATTATATCCTCAGTTATTCCAATCAATCCATTGCTTTTGAATTAGCATTCACAGGGGTAATTAACTGAAACATAGCATAAACAGTTCTACTGATGATACAAAAGAAGGAATAGAATGCAGATCATGCTTAACTGAGTTGATTGTCCAGGGCTAATAATAATAATGTGCAGCAACTATTTACTTTTATCACTATGATAAGCAAATGCTACTCAAAACACATAGGTGGTCTCATACAAAGTCCATTGAAGTCAATGGATTCTCATTGGCTTCCTCAATGTGGATCAGCCCCAAGAAGCAGATCTGTTGTGTACAAAGGTAACATTTTTTATTTTGACTTCTCCAAATAGAGCCCCAGTTTTTAATCACACCATTGTATACTATTTTCCAAATAAAATAATATGATACTATGCAATTTATTCTATCACCTTAGAATATGTAACATCTTGTAGTACTGTGTGCTAGTCTGATTCCAAACAAATTTGCGGTATAACATTTATTCTAGGAATGCCATATTATAGGTGATGTGAATCTCTTCCAGTAGAGTAAAATAAATCATACCATGTAACTCTTTTAAGAAGTACTCCTGCCTGTTATATTTGTCTATCTGCTGGGCTGGTGTGTTTTCTACTAGAAGATAATCTGACATTTAATGGTGGTAACACAGCATGCTGGTTAACTGGAGGGTACTAAAATGAGATGCTTGAAGATCAAGTTTCAGTTGTGGCAGTCAAGCCATTTAAGAAGCACACTGATAGTCAGAGGCATTTAACCATGTACAAACTGCCAGCTCTGATTTTTTCAAGGTGAATGGTGACCGCAGTATACTTTAAATGAACGTCTACTTATGGAAGAGAACTTCTCCTCCTTTAAAACAAAAACAAAACAAATTTGAAGTTCATTTGAAGAAACTATTCTAAACACAAGAAATACATTTGGTTGATCTTGAGCTCACAGGGTTTTAAAAGGAACTGAATTATCTGAATGCATGCACAATGGGCAAACAATTTTTTTTTCAGTGCAGCTCTTATCAGGACTTTGGAGCTTTACTGTAGAACCTGCAATCTCTTGGTATGTGGAATAGGAGTTCTGCATGCAGGAATGGTGTGACATTTGTAGAAATGTTTGGGTGCAGATCAGAGGACAATTGTTTGCAGATTATTGTAGATGATGCTTTTAAGGTGGATATTAGCATTCTGAAAAAAAATCTTAATTCAGTATGGGATATGAAAGGCTTACAGATGTTTCTTTTATCAGAAAGAAAAAAGAAAAAAAGCAAGGTTTCTGTAACAGTTCAGCACCATAGTATTCATTGTAATGCATCATGAAATAATAATGTGCCTTTACTGGCTTTATTTTCTGAGAAATTAGGTTTGATTCTCAGTTTCTAAGATGAAATACAGAGTACCCAATGGTGATTCTTGATTTGTCTTCCCACTGTAACCTCTAGCACGTTGGCAAATGGGGAAAATCTTTTCTCCTTCAGATAAAAGGCACCTTTGCCATCACTTCATACTGTGTTCCTTTGGTGAGCCTAACTCCCACAGCCCACAGGTGCTGCCCTCATGTTATTTCCCTGAAGGTCACCCTGAGCCTTCTTATCTATTGCTGTACAAGATACTGCAAGTGCAGGAACTGCGCCATGTGTAATTATTAAAACTTTTTACTTTTATGAATTTCTGAAAAACAAATCCTGTTTAAATTATGGCCAGAATTCCACAGCTTGGGCTGACCTTGCTCCGGCTGACATTTTTACAGTGTTGTTGTAGCTGTGGTGGTCCCAGGATATGGGAGAGACAAGGGATGAGGTAATATTTGTTACTGGCCCATCTTTTATTGGTGAAAAAGACAAGCTTTTGAATTCTTCAGAGCTCTTCTTCAGAAGTGCAGAAGAGCTCTGTGGCACCTGAAAGCTTGTCTTTCACCAATGGAAGTTGGTCCTATAAAAGATATTAGCTGACACACCTTGTGTCTCTCATTATTCATAATATAATCAGCTCTACTTGTTTTCTTTCCTTCCTTTGCTTTTTCCATGATTTTCATTTGTATTTTTACTCCTGTCTTTTAATCTAATCTTATCTTTTTCCTTCATCTGTTCTCACAGACTTCCAACTTCTGGGACAGATTCTGTTCCCAGCAGCAGACTCTATACATCACTTTGGACATGTAGGGGCCACAACTATCCAAGGGAGAATTATTCTGCTGCAGGGACAGCATTAAGTAGATATAAATGGAAGTGGAAGCCTTGATTTAGGGGCTGGCCTGGGGGCAAGAAAGGGTGGACCAGTAGTACGTGACACAAGATTCTGGGCTAAGCTGCAGCCCATAGGCAACTTAGCATGGGCTACCATAAATCATGGCAGACAGGAATCATTTTGAGTGTCAGAGCAGGAGAGAACCAAGAAAGCATACAGGCGGTATAAAACCACCTTTGTTCCCTTCTCCTCACCTGCACGGAATCTCCTGTGTTGTGTCTGCAGAAGGTAAGCACAGACCCAGACCTAGGCCCAGCTCTTGAAATGTGTTTAGGCACCTAACTCCCATTGTGGTTTTTGAAGCTCTGGGCCTTACTATCTCCAGTTTCCTACCTCCTTCTCCAGTTTTCCCATTGCACCGGACAAAGCAATTCAAATTTGCTAACTTTCTTTTCCAGTGAATTGAAAAATTGGAGATAGTAATTCTGGCCAAACTTACACAGACTGTTGCCCAGAATTTTTTTTTAGTTCTTCCCCCACACTTGCAGATGTTTGCATCCCACTGGTAGACTCTCCCTGTTGACAGCTCTGTATCTACATGCAGTCCCAAAACATTGTGTATGAACTATTTTGTTTTGAAAAAGCTCAGTAAAGTAACCAACCACACAGATATCCACCTTTCTCTTCCCAAAATCCTACCACTGCCCATGAAAAACCAACCAAACAAGACCTAGCCCAAACAAAGTTTTGACTCCACAAAAGGAGAAGTACCAGAGACTCCGTGTAGTCCACTAGCCTTAATTTTATGTGGAAAGTGCTCAGATACATACTAAGTTAGACTCATAGACTCATAGGTCAGAAGGGACCAATATGATCATCTAGTCTGACCTCCTGCACAAGGCAGGCCACAAAACCCTACCCATACACATTTATAACAACCCCGAACCCATGACTGAGTTGATGGGTGGCAGAGTAAAACCCTAAAATATATAGACTAAAATTATATCAAACTGAAGTCTGAATAAAGTGCAGTTAGTATTATCAAACATGTTATACATTTTTCCTTATATAGGACTTCTGTAGAAGAATTTTATCAAACTTGTTGATAGGTAGGTTCATAACCTTAATGGACTAGCATTAATGCCTAAAAGATTTGGGCCCACATTCCTGGTTAGTGTAAAATGGTATAACTCCATTGAACTCAGAAGAGCTCTGCCAATTTCCACTTGTTGAAAATCAGGCCAAAGGAGTGATTTACTTTAATCTGTTGTTTCCGAGGCAACACATTGTCTTCTCAATGTATCTCATAAATATGTTTTTCTTACATCACACTCCTGGTATGAAAGTTTAGTTTTTATTTAGTACCTGAAAGGTGTTATAATTTCCATTTTAACATGCAGAGAAAGCATAAACAACTGCATTATTCTATTAAACATTACTGATATAAATTATTCTGTGTATTGATTGATTCAATCATGTAATGTCCAAGACAAACCTCTTAAAGAGAATGCTAGAGGAAGCATTTCTGCTTTTGTCTTCCACCATCAAGAAAAATATTACACTGCAAGTGAACACATTAACAAATGCGTATGTTTAACCCATTATTTGCACTCTACTATTCTAGGCATAGATAAGGGAGATAGGGAAAAGTGTGTTGCCTCTGACTTCAAACACTGATTTATTAAAAAATATATAATGGTTTATTAATATTATTTTGCTGTGTTTAGAGATCTAAGTCTAACATCAAGATGACACTGATGCTGATGGGATTAGGCTTTGAGGATTTGTTGCCTTTCATTCTTCAGTGGAGGTTAAATAAGGCTTTTCCAGTTTAGGGTGATAAAACTGTTGATGCTGGTAAGCAGGCCCACCACCAGCAATTCTGGACCCCAGGGGAGAACAGTCCTGTCACATCTCTTCCACCTGCAGCCTTGCCCACAGTCCATCCCTGCCCCAGGCCCCACCCTCTCCCCCCCTTGACCCGCTTGTCAACACGTCCCTGTCCCCCCCCACTCAATCCCCCTCCTTTCTTCCACACTCCTATTTCCCCCCGGCAGCAAGTGATGACCAGGAGGAGCTGAGCAGGAGGAGGGACGGACTCAAGGAGCAGCAGTAGGGGAGAAGAGGAGGGAACTAAGGGTGAGTGATGGTGCAGAGGCTGAGAGGGGGTGGGAGAGAAGGAGTGACATGGTGAGTGGCGGGGTCTGGAGTGGAGAGGGGGTGGAATGTGGGTGGGGACATATGTGATAGAGGCCCGGGCCCTCATAAATTGCTGGGTCCCTGGGAAATTGTCCCCTTTGCCCTCCATGTCAGCAGGCCTGATGGTAAGGGCATATGTTAGACAATATAAAAAGCTATAGATTTTACTGTTCAAGCAAAAGCAGGTGAAAGTTGTAATTCTAAGGATTTTTCCCTAGATCCTTAACTGGTATGGACCAACAGAACTTGACT
>ML675646.1:21801135-21850368 GCA_007922155.1 Mesoclemmys tuberculata
GACTGATTTCAATGGATTTATACCATGCGAAGAACTGATCTTCTAGTAGAAACTTTGTAGCACAATGCAGTTTAATCCTTTAGTTTGCTTTTGAATCAATATTTATCTAAAATATGTTGCACACACAAATGGATAGTTCATCTCTTTAAAGTTGTAAATTCTGTCAATAAAGCTCCATAATTGTATTGCCTTTAATGGCCATCATTACATTGATCTTTTTGTTTTTTGTTTTTATGTGATACTTGATGACCTGATTGAATAATAGGGAGATTAGATTATGGATTATAAAACTGTAGTTTAAATCCCATTTTCAGATATAAGTACAGATTGTTTGCCAGTCTGCAACACATTAGCTAGAGTTTTATTATGACTTTGATTAAATCAAGCCTTCAGTTCATACTTCAAAAGTAGCTAAACAGATAATATTGTTCACTATAAAACAAGATTTTTAACTAAAAGTTTCTTATATGAAAGTTATTCTTTTATATTAGATGATCTTTTTATTTTGAAAAGAATTTTCCTCCTACTCTAACTAGAAACACTGCCCTGTACCTGCAAAAATGTGGATACCTTGAACATATGGATTTTGATTACCCTCCTAATGATCCAGCAGCATGCAGTAGATTTAGTGACAAAACATTTGATTGTGCAGTATAAGCCTTCAATTTCAGAAATACGCCACTATCATCACCGCTCTTGCTCTGGAGAAGTGCGTGATTTTGGTCAGTGGACTTCCATAGGCAAAAACCTAATGACTGTGTCCACTCATAACTACACTCATCTTTTTAAGAAGCTACACAGTTGGTAGGACCTTTAAGGAGCTTCTGGCTCAGCATTGCCTGTGTCAGATAAGTTACTTCCTACTCCACCCTCGTTGGCCCTGATTGGCTAGGGATCACATGGACCTCTCTAATTATTAGACCCCGTTGGCAGGGGTGATGGGACACCTACCCAGGATTGAGGAAAGCTCCTCTGGAAGGGTGGTTAGCTCAACTGGTAGTTCCTGGAGAAGGGTAATTCCCAGGAAGATGGCTGGGATGAGGACAAAGGAGGTTACAGGTTAGATGCCAGTTGATCAGCCTCTGTAACTGGTCCTGAAAGGAGAGGTTGACAGGAGAGAAGGGGGCCCTGGAGAGGGCCAGACTTCAGGTGGGTGACCAGGTGGGCCATCAGAAAATTTAGATTTGAAATTAGACAAAGGTTTCTCACCATCAGTGGAGTGGTGTTCTGGAACAGCCTTCCAAGGGGAGCAGTGGGGGAAAAAATCTAGCTGGCTTCAAGACTGAGCTTGATAAGTTTATGGAGGGGATGGTATAAGGGGACAGCCTAATCTGGCAATTAACTGATCTTTGACTACTAGTGGTAAATATGCCCAATGACCTGTGATGGGATATTAGATGGGGAGAGTCTACTATTAAGAATTCTTTCTGGGTGTCTGGTGAGTCTTGCTCACATGTTCAGGGTTTAGCTGATGGCCATATTTGAGGTCAGGAAGGAATTTTCTCCCAGGGCAGACTAGCAGAGGCCCTAGGGGTTTTTCACCTTCCTCTGCAGCATGGGGCATGGATCACTTGCTGGTAGATTCTCGGGTGGATTCTGTGTACCTTGAAGTCTTTAAACCATGATTTAAGGACTTCAGTAATTCAGTTGTAGGTTAGGGGTCTATTACAAGTGTGACTGGGTGAAGTTCTGTGGCCTGCACTGTGCAGAATATCAAACTAGGTGATCATAATGGTCTCTTCTGACCTTAAAAACTATGAGTCTGTTGTCTCAGGGCTTGTCTAAACAGTGGGAAAATGCACAATACAGAGGTGTGACTTCTAAAGCACACTAACAGCTTACACATTAATGGGTCTATATAGACCCTGCTGGTGCACATAGAAGGTTCCTAAGTGCATTTTAATGAAACACTACAATAAAGCACATTAGAGAACCTTTAGTGCACACCAGCAGTGTGCACACAGACCAATGAATGCACAACACAGAAATGTGCTTTAGAAATCACACCCCCACAGTGCATATTGCTGCACCGTGTCAACAAATGCTAAATTTATCAGAACTTTGTTGGGTAGTGACAAGGGAGGCTATTGCCTAGGATAGTTTCTGTGGAGTGAAGGGAACTGAGCATCATGACTAGAACGTGGTGGGCCACAAAGAGGTGCTGCAGAGATCAACCTTGCCACACAATTATGCAGCCTTCTGAAACTATCAGAGAAAATTTTGTCTCCATATAAATCAATAAGAGGTTGGATTTTTTGTCATTGACTTCAGTGGAGCCATGATTTTGTCCTATGGCCTTGGAAATCTATTCTGTCTTCTTGTTTTTTCTACACACTTGGAAAGGAAACATGTATGTACAATAGAAAGACTATGAAAAACATCTTTGACTAGTTTATTGTAGTAGAGTTTGGTATAACTGCAAGAGGCTCTACAATCCCATTATCTTTTAGTATAATTAAGTTCTGTCTGTTATTTTTCCATTATGATTGATGCTTAGTTGTGAAACTGCAGTACACCAGACAATAACTTATCAATGTTTTCTAGACACGTGATACTTGTTTTTATACACAACATGATACAATGTTTCTTGTTGCATATATATATTAAAAAAAACATTTGGAAGAAGTTCATGAAAATTGACTAGGAGGTAGAAGAAAATGGCAGTTGGATGAGGAGTTTTTCACGTGTAGGTTGCTGCCTTGTTAGCAGGGATGAAAAATTACTTCAACCTGACAATTCTTTGGCGATCTAGGTGAAATGCAGTGAGTTGCTGTTCTCTGTGCAGGTTTAGTTAACAATTCAACATTAGTCATGAGTTCTCATTTCTAAAACAGCCATGATTGTTGGCACCTTCATAACACTCTTGCAATATATCTCATCAGAAACGCCAAGGATTGATCATTGGCAATGGAGACAGAAACCTTCAGGATTAATACCACAAGGCAGCTTACACTACTGTTACCCAAGGTGTATCTTGTGGAATAGAGCACTTCATTCTTCAGGGCTGTTAGTCTTTCACAGATATACATATAAACATACACCAATTTCTTTTTCTATAATTTGGAATGTGATATATGATTTGGTTAAGTATCTCCAACTATTCAAAATAATTATGAACTGGTTTAGAACTACTAATAACCCTTTATGGTATCTAGGGTCACCTATCTAGTTTCACTGGATTGCCTGAAGCCCAGGTAACCTATCAAGTAACTTTATATCATTTAGAAACTAATCCAAAATAAACTTGATGAGACCCCTCATAACTACAGTAATGCAATGTGGATAGTGTTCTCCTTAACTGCAAAAGAATGAGATAAAGGCTTATTATGGAAGATATATATGTAGTTCTTCAATTGTCTCATTTCCTATATCCTGTAGACATTTGGGAGAAAATACATTTTCTAGAAATTAGCCTGAGTCACAAAATTCAGCTATCTCTTCTGAGTTACTCAGAACTAAATGTGGTGTAAATACAAGTTTATATATGGTTTTTGGTTTGATCCACGTGTAGTGTATGCTGTGGGAAAAATAAATAATAATGGGTTTAGATTGGAATAGCTATCTTTCTCCATGTGATGGGTTGTTCATCCCACCCTGACAGGGTTAATGAAGACTAAGAAGGGGGCTAATTAAGCCAACAGACCACAGCTGAGAGGAATCAGGAGGCTAAGTAGTTCCTGGACTGAGTGAGGGAGCCCAGCTGAGGAGGAATGAGCTGGGCTAGGATTCATAAATACAGGAAACTGGAAGCTCAAGGGGCTGCATCTATAGTCATTCCCTGGGAGAAGGGAGGTGTTTTTGGGGGATGGGATGAACAGGTGGTAGTAGCAGCCTGTGGAGCAAAAGAAGGGCTGCTGGCCCAGAGAGTGAGGTGGAGAGTCAATGTGCAGCCACAGGAAAGACCTCATGAACTATTCCCCAGAGTGACCAGGAAGAAGTTCTATCCTAGTGGTGAGTCAAGCTCCCTATTACACTCCCCAATACAAACTTTACAGTGTTAAGGTCCAAGCTAAACTACTGTAGAACTAGCCGTAGTAGATTAGGAACATAAGACCTTTATCTTATTAAGGTAAATAAAGGGAGGAAATTACCCTAAACATTCAAGGCTAGATTCTCTCTTTCAATCCATCTATGGGTGAGTAGTAGATGCATTTATCCAGCTGAGAATTCCCTAGGGGAGTACCTGGCATATCTGGCTCATATGCCATCCTTGCTCCTGGTCTCAAGTAGAGTATTCTAATCTATGCTAAGGCTGGAGCTGTGCAGAACAAAGAATGAGGGGAGCAATGAATGCTCCATCACTTTGCCCACTGCAAATAGATCTCAACACAGGAGTAAATCTGAGCCTCCAACATTATGTTCAGTTAGGATATACTCATTAAAAAAAAGTAAGAGGTCTATTTAGCTTCTTCCTTCTGTTTATATTGGTAGTCAATTCAATTGTTCTCACTGGTGAGGGAAAAAAAAGAGGCTTCTGATATAGTCTGGGCAAATTAAAAAAAATTATGTATAAAAAGAGTTGAGCATATACCAAGAGATGCAGCAGTTCAAACAATACAAATCTGTCCCAAGACACTTAAAAATTTGGAGCTATTGTCCGCTGCAGAGAATATAACATTATTAAGAAAAAAAAATCTATTCCCATGAATACATTAATATTTGGTGGTCAGTGTAGGGTCAGTGAAAAGATTGATATTAAATATGTCATGAATATTTTGGCAGTCCCTGCAATGTAACTTTTAATAAACTGCACGAGTAATACAGCAGTCTAAATGCTGAGTCACAGGAACTGTAAAATAATTTCTAGCCTCATTACGACCACCAATTAAAAATAAACTACTTGCATTTTTAAAATACCTTCATGTAACATGAACCCCTTGTAGTAAGTGGAAAAATGTAGGCTAAAATTTCAGACAGAAATTTGTCAGGGCATGTGAGACATAATCAAAGTGGGGAGCTTATAAGAACTGCATGTGTAGAAAGTCTAAATTCTATGTAACAAGCTTCTGTTGAGTTTATACATTCATGCTAAAAGCGTTACACTCATTCTGTTCAGCTCCACAGATGCAGAAGTTACAACAAGCAGAGTTTATAAACTTAACTGAGTGTGGTTCTTAGCAGTTTCTTAGGCAGAGTACAGTCCTGTATATTCTTGCATGTAAACCTTTTCCTTTATATATATATGTGTGTGTGTGTGTGTGTGTGTGTGTATGTGTATATATGTGTGTGTGTGTGTGTGTGTGTGTGTGTGTATATATATATGTATATATATATATATATATATATATATAAGCTAGTATGTTTTTAAGAATTTTAATACAGCAATTTGGAATGTTGACTTCCAGGTGATTTGAGTATATCTATGGTAATTGATTTTGAAATCTTTGCAGCAAGGTTGAAAGATTTTCCTCTTCCGTTTCCCCACTTTGGAAACTGTTTTCTCAGACATTTATTTGAGTGAGAAGTTTCTCAGTAAAAATAATTAATTTTTCACTGAAACAATCTAGTTTGTTGAGTTAACACGGTGTTCACTTCTAAGGTAAACTCTATTATGTCAACCCATTAATTTTTTCTCCTTTGCTCAAATTCCAGAAGTGAGAATACTTAAGGATAAGAGTAACTATACTTTTTTTCAAGTGTTGGAGAGGCTCTGAAGATGTAATTATAAATAATAAAGCATTTTAGATTTGTTGCCTTTTAGTAGCATGGAACAGGCAATGAAGCACACACGGTATACTTTGAATTTCCTTAATGAATTTTATGTAGTTTCAAGATCTTGACAAAGCAGGAGTGCTGAGGTCTCAGTGGTCACTTGATTCAAATAACTGGGCTGAGAGAATGATCTGCCTTGTTCAAAACACTTTTTTAGAAATTCACATGGAGTTCTGGCCACACAGTTTAGTGCGCAATACAATAGCTGTTTACTCAACACAGAGAAAGTCTTGAGCTGAAATGATCGCAGTTCCAGCATTGCTGTTCCTCAGCCTTTGTTGTAGGATTTATTCCTGATGCTGCTTATTTCTTTGGTGAAAAAGATGTTTGACTTAAACACAGGAAAAAAAAATCTCTAATTTTTCTGTAATTTTCTTTGATGTTTTGAACATCTAAATAAAACCAAGATGTTTCAACTTAATCAAACAAAACAGAACTACACGTCAAGGTATTCCTTTTTCATCAAGTGTAAACAGGGCAGAGTTGATAACCTTGCATAAACCTTCCATAATAAGAAAGATGAATGAATATATAATTTTCAAATAAAGTACTGTTGCCTGATATTTTTATTTATATATAAATCTTTGTGAAACTTATTAGGTTTCCAAGGTATCTGTCTCAGATTTAAAGCAACTATTTTATCCGTATGTGTTTGTTTGAAGTGTTTTCTGATAGTGAGGATTTCTTTTATAATGAACTTCAGTGAACACTGAAGAAATCTCATAGCAAGGAATCTGTCACTATACACATGGGATACTCTATTAGCTAAATTGGTAAGAGAATTGGATATTGTAGTTGGTTGCTTAAACATTTTTGCTTAATTTATACTCTGACCAATGAAAATGGATGCATGGATGAAACTGAGGGTAAAACTTGGCCCATTGCAAGAAGTAAGATTATAGTTCGCTTATAAAAGACAATACTCAACCAATGAGTTCTCCAGCCATGATCTACAGAGTGAAGACATAGATACTAATAATGAGCACTTATAATTAAATGTAGATAATGTATAAAAAGTTGGAGTAACACATGCTAAGAATTACAAGGGGACAGTACACTGTAAGTCATCATATGATGATTTAGAAGAAGAGCTGGGATGATTAAATAAATCTACAGTTTGCTTTCTAAGGAGGTTCAGTCTTCCTATGTTTTCACAAAATGAATCTATATCTTAACATTTGATTGGTTTATGGATTAGGCTCTTTCAAGAATCTAATGATAGGCTTAGCAGAATTCCATATTTTTTCTTTATAATTTTGAAAAATTAATGTTTTGAGGCATTTTTTTAAATTTAAATGTTCACAAATGCAGGAAATCATGGAGGGGTTAAATAATCATTTAGTGACAGGAGATGCTGAGATTCAAAAGTTGAAGCTTTATAACCACTAAAACAAATTGTCAATATCACGTCAAAATATACAAAATAAATATCCTTAAAACAAACTGTAATAAGTTTAAGCAACATTTTTCTTATTTTGCCTATCTGTAAACTTTTATTACTAATGGAAACATTTCTTGATGGTTTATGTGTATGAAAATGACGTTTACTGATCATATAATTATTCAAGCCTAATGATAGTACAGACCCATGAATATATAGCCATCTATTTCTATGAGTCAGGAATGGTGCATTCTTTTTGAGGGCTACTTTGTTAGTCTTTGAACACCTAGCAAACTGTTTGAGGTAGTTTGAATTTCAAATCCAATTTCAAGTTAATTGTCCTGGATTTTTCAGCTTACCTGAAAAGCTCTCTATTGGGTATTCAGGTATGCAAAATATATACTCTGTTGTTCATGTTAATAATCTAGCCATGACTGAGAATATAGATAGATGTAATGTATAAAATTAAGGTAGCAAACTCAAGCATTCAAAAGCCCATGCAACCCTAACTCACTATTCTTTTACATATACATTATGATAGATGCCCTGAGTGACAGTTCTATATGTAGCACCCAGGTTGTGCCTTCACCTCACCTGTTAGCCAGATTGGGTGGGGCTGGGGAGACACTGGGCATATGAATGGCTACTCATCTCCATACGGTTGGCAGGTTTCTCTACAGCTGATAACCAGGAAGACTGAATGGACTATATAGTCCATGGAGAGAATATCCCACCTGACAATTCCTAAAAGGATATGGAGGATACTATCCGAAAATAGATAGTATAGGCACCAAGAAATTCAACCTACACACTGCCCAAGGAATGGGTGGCAGGGGGTGGAGGACATGGCTATATCTACAACATTTGTCCATCTCAACCCATAATACATGAAGGTACTATATTTTTTATTTCTATCTTTTGGCTGGGGGACAAAAGGGAAGAAGACAGTGATTTATCAGGAGGCATGTAAGGCTGCTTGAAGAAGTGAAAGAAAGCCAGGAGAACATTTTCATGGCCTTTCCACCTTGGTGAGCAGTTCCATGGACACTGACTGGAACCCTTTTGCACTAGGATTTCCCATACTCAGGACACTGGTACACAACCAGCATATATTGTAGAAAGGGACAGATGTGGCCTTAACGTGTGTGTGAGGGGGAGAGGATGGGATCTTTAATTTTAGATGGAATTAAAATCTCTAAATTCATGAGAATAAAATGCTATCCTATTTAGTTCCCTTTCAGTAGCGAGACAAAAGTGAAGGGCTTGAGGGGTCTGTAGCAGGGATAAGTGTAATAAGTAATAGAAACGTCAGATAATGCTTTACTAAAGAAAGGATTAATAGAAGGATGAAAGAGCCCAAAGGGAACTGATGAATGTTGAAGTTACAGAATTCAAATAGTGTTTGGGACAAAATTCTGCCCCAGTGAAGTCAATGGGGAATAACTGGTTCCATGGAAGAAATCCTTCAGAGGGATTTATTGATGCCAAAAGAACAAACTGGGACTTCAAGAAATGCTCACTTTTCCAGCATGAACATTTTGTGTGATGGAAAGACCCAGGTTGCATTCTGTGAACAGAAAATACATCAATGGTTATGCGTGACCTGACTTTGCTCTTGGGGAAAATACAATTGAAGCATGATCTAAAGGGAGCAAGACCTTAATTTTTTTTCCAATGGAGCACAATAGCTAAGTAGAGTGGAGCTAATAACCACGTTATAGGGAATTCCAGTTCTATGAAGAATGCTGAGAATCTGGTATTTTTGGATCAGGACATAGCAAAATCCATTCAACGTCAGCTGGAATTGGAAGAGCCTTCGCTGAACAAAAATAATAAAATAAAAATTAAAAAAAAACAAAAACCAAAAACCCCTCCAGAAGGTGAATGAGAGAAATTAGTTACATATTTTATTCAATGTCTTTGGGAATAGTCACAAATTATTCACCCATGTTATAGAGGTAGGCAAATTATAAAACTTTATGATAAATTCCTTGGTTTTTAAAATATGAAATTCAATAAATTATTTAAACTATATTAACCCAGGTCTGATACAGAATAACAAGGTTACCTAAGACTGCAGTAAATAAATGAATAAAATATACTTTGGTGCTATAGCACATCTCTTTAAAAGTGGTAAACCTACTGGACTAGATACTTGGCTTAGGTAAACCTGTACAATAGAGCCATCCCTGTTTATAATAGTTAAAGATCTGACCCATTAGTTTTAGATAAGCTGAATGTTCATAGCTACAAAGGGGATGGAAACATTAATGATCATTCTTTATAATAAATATGGTCAGTAGAGAATTGTAAATGTTATAAAATTTCTCCCTAATGTTGTATTCTATGTTTAACATTGCTATGGTGTTTAGCACTGTATAGTAGACGGTCCCTTTTCTGAGGAGCAATATCCCAAATAACCTTTCTCCTTCCACCTCTCATTGGCACTGTGGAAACACTACCCTGTTGAAAACAGGATTCCTGGTATACCAAAATCAATTCTGAGTTTCAGGGAGCATGCAAAATAAGTGGAAAAATCAAGATCATAGGAAGATAAGAATTGTCATACTGGATCCACTAGTGGTCCCGCTAATCTTGCAGCCTTGTTCTGTTAGTGGCTAGTACCAGATACTTCTTCAGAAAGAGTTAAAAATGCCTGTAATGTATACTATGGAATAGTATGGAATACAGTATGGAATACAGGAATTTCTTTTCCATCAGTTTAATGGTTTTCTCTTGCCCTGAAGCATGAGGGTGTATATCACATATACCGTCTCATGCAAATTAAAATGTTCTTATCAGATATTGCTTTGAATCTTAGTAAGCTCTTAGTAAGCTGTAATACCTTGAAGCAATGAGTTCCACAGCCTAATTGTGTGGTAGCTAAAACTATTTTCTTTCCTTTGCATTTAAATGTCTTGCCTTTCAGTTCTTGTCTCTTATATTATGATAGAAGCTACAAAGACCGGAAGATGGAAAAGAGAGAGAGAAAACAAAAAGCAGCATATTTTGGTGGTTTTTTAAACTACCACTGCAAGCTGAGTAGACATTTTCAATAAACTGACCGTGGTAACAGTCAAGCCTCTTCTAAGTTGTTCTAGTTAATTTGGAACCTAGCAACATATATAAGGAGTTCAAATTATTTCTTCCTGTGTTCCTTACCTTCTATTTGGCAGTTTTAGCCAGGTCTATTGTATTCCTTGTTTTGTTTCTTAGCCAGTGTCTGATCCAAAACCAGAATTGTAGGTGTCATCTAGGGTTAAATTTGCCCCCCAGTAGTTTCAGACCCGGAAGCTGCATCACAGACAGGGAGTCAAGCTCATCTAAAGCTAATCTCACTGCAGAATTTCTTAATCACCTCTTGAGAGAGGAAGAATAAAATCATGGGCTAAACTCTCAGGTGGTATTAGTTGGTGTAGCTCTGATTTCAAACACCAACTGTAGCTTTTGCACCATACCTTACTTTATCTCCATTCCTTATATCCTTGGTGGTGGTCCACTTCTCACTTCTATGAATGGCTGATTCTGTATTTCATTGTGTTGCAGTGACCCTTTAGTTTTTCACCTATTCTGGAGGTATCGCCAACTTCCATAGGGGAGATTCTGATTCACTCTTTAGGGATTTTGTTGCAGTAAATCCACAGAAGTTTCCATCTGAATAGCATCTATTTTGGTTTGTATTCTGTTGTCAGTTGCTGTGATAAGTGAGAAAATAGCTGAAAATCTTGCCTAGATTGTAGATACTGGGCATTTTTGGAAAATCTGTTCCTCGGGTGTCAGACCTGACATTTACAACTTTCTCCACCAAGTGTCAGGCCAGTATGGTAGGGATAGGGGGAAAGGAGGCTTTCTCCCTCTTCTAGTAGGTTTCTGGAGACTCCCTATTCTCAGGACTCATGATTCATCAGCAATATCTAAAATCACAGGTCCCAAAACAACTCTGTTTGTACTTTACTCTCGCTCTCTGCTGAAGTCTATGAGCCAATCCTGCGTCCATTAGTGGACAAAAAGATAGTTGTCAAATCAGCACTCAAATCTAGGAGACAGAATAGGTGATTTTGAAACTAGGTGTCTGTACCTGACCTACCCATTTAAGATTCTTGGAGCTGGTACTCTACTGAAGTAACATTTTCCAAAGGGACTAGTAATTTAGATGTCTCCATTTTTTCTGTGCCCAATCTCAGATTCCTTTTAAGGGGCCAGATGTTCATGAAATTCTCAAGACCAGTCCTCTGAGAACCGTGCCTGAGAAAGGTGTCTCAGATTAATGATTCTGGGTGCCCAACCATTTCTGAAAATTGAGGCCTATGTATCTTACCTTGTTGAAACAGTTTTATTAATAAACGAAATAGCAGTAAGGAATCATTGTACAATGTTGAGAAAACTCTTATACAGAAGACGTCAATGAAAGAGAGAATGTGTCTATTAGCGCTGTCATTTTAGACTAAAACCAACATTTGTATCCATGGAGCAAGGAAAAATTTGCTTCTAAAACCTGCTTATTTGCTATGGGCTAAATCCTATCCGCCGGTACACAAGCCTGAGTAACTGGGTAGTGCACTGAGGATTTCTGTGGTTGCAATAATCCTTGTGTCCTTTAATCCACAGGTGAAATGACTGGATCCCCATAGTTATAGATCCACTGCTTCCATTCCTACCCATTATTATTTATATGCATTACCCATGTTCCATCTCCATGTATTGAGATCTCCCCTCTTCCTCTAGCCATCCTCCCCCAGCTCTCCCCCACCCAGTTCATTTACAGAAAGATCTTTTCAAAGAGCAAAGAAAAGAACACCAGAACAGAGTTAGTATATGGAATGGGCATTGTGCATGTTGATAGAGCGTTATATCAGATGTTTTCATGCAGAAAGGTTTTTGTGGAGGCTTTCCAGAGGTAATGTCAATGAATAGCCAAATTGACTTTTTTCCCTTTCCCTTTTATTTCTCATTTTGGTGAGGCTGTCTTAATTTCTGGTACTCATCTCTACAGACTGGGAGACACTGAGCATGTTTAGGTAAGCGCAGACAACTAACTGGAAGGAAATCTTTTAACTAGCAGCTTAGTTTATGCCAGGAATATGTATATTGACTAATGCTCACATGATGATGCTATCTTAGGACAACTTCAGCAGCTACACGTGGCCTTGTACTCAGCAGCACTAACGTGGTTCTAGCATGAACGGGGGTGGGAGAGACTTTTTGATGGGTTCCCTGTATGCCAGTGGTTGATAATGGGAGAGGACAAGCCTAGGAGAGGAATAGAGGCAATCAGTACATTCATCACTACCAGGATCCAGTTGTCCATTTCCCCCCCCCTCACTGTGTAGCCTCAGGAGTGAAGGAGTAGTCATAACGCAGCTCTCCTTGCTTCTTTGTGGCCTGTGAGGAGAGGATTCCTTCAATACCTGGCAGAACCTTCTTGCACCAAGAATCCAAAATGGCTACTCATCCTCACCACAAGGTGGAGAGAGGGAGTTTTTTCCCCTTTAATGAATAGGAACTCACTAACCAAGGGAAACACAAATTGCAGGTTGAAAGGAGTGGGAGGAAAAGCAAATATCTAAATGTAAAAAGGTTGCAGAAGCTGTTGGAAGGGAAAACATATTTAAAGCAGGTGTTTCTGGAGTCCACAGGGCATATGGTGTCGTGGGATTATCCCTCTTCTCACTTTGTTTATCCCTAAATCACAGCATTTTCCTCTTGGAATTGCAGACCAGGCCTACCCCAGTTTGATGAATTATAACTGAGGGGTTAATTATGTAGACTCTATACATTCAGCTGCTGCCTGTCTTACATCAGATCTGTGGGTGGAAAACAATTCTTTCAATCACCTGGTTAATAGACCTGGTATACTTGGAGTGCAGCACTTGAAGTAAACCAGGAGAATGATGAGGCTTCAATGGATCACACTGAGAGCTAGGACTGTTCATTATGGTACCGTGTTCTCTAGCTGTAATATTCTTTGTGTCAATTCCTCTTTTGTCAGAGCTCCTGTGGCTACTAGGCAATGGACTAAGAGAGCAAATATCAAACTCAGAGTGCACTAAAATTTTTCTTCTATTGTGTTCTGCTCTTTGCTGGTTAAACAGCCCCCCTCTCCAACAAGCTGTTAGGTATAGATGAAATTTAATATCTGATTGAAGATCAAGCTTTCATAATCTATAACGAGGAAAGAGATTAGGAACAAAGAAGAGATTAATTTGATGAGATTTGTTTATTTCTGCTAAAATCTTTTCTGGGAAATTTGAAAGTTTTCTTCTAATCTATGATTAAATCTGGATAAATCTTTCATTGGCCTCCTACCTCAAGATTCCTGTTTATTTAAAGAACTTGTGTTTTGCATAAAAGTTGTATTTCCATTCTTCTTTACCCAAAAATGAACCTGTTATATTATCTATCCAGAATTATTTTCTTTGATAACTTAACTGTTCCCTCTAGTTGCTTATGCTGTTTTACATGGACTTTCTTTACAATGAGGTGAAAAATGTTGAAAAATGAGACATTTCCTTTGGAGCACAGATTTTCTAACTGTGTTGTGATTGTGGTGATAGGGGTGAGTTTTACTGTAGTTTTATTGATAATTCTTGGCCTTTAATCATGTAGGTGGCTTTTGGTGGGATTGCTTCTAATTATTGTAAAGGTGCCTAATTCTAGGGATAGACACAAAAAGTTGAAACAAATGAGATTGATAGAGATTATATGTATTTATTTATATCCTGCATTCATTTTGCTATTCACTACCTTATAGGTTGTCATGAGAAATCATGTCTGAAACCTTTTTTAATAGTAATATTTTGTTTATTGAAAGAAATAAACACGGGTAGCCTTGTGCACATTTTCATATACCTTGACTTTAGAAGGCACGGTACATATTTCAAGTGCAGTTCAAAATAGCTAGTGGATATGTAACTAGTTCTGGATTAGATTTTGTTCAGTTGTAAAACTATACGCCCAGGATTATGCAATCAATTCTTAACTGTCAAAACATTTTCCAATCAGGAAAGTGAGAGAGTGCGGTCCTGAAGAAATTGTTAAAATGAAGTTTTTATTTACAACATTTTAAACTTTAAAAAGTTAAGTTTTTAAAAATCTTTATTTAAATAAAGGTTAAATATGTTCTACGTGGCTATGTACAATGAGAGCAGGCCAGATGTAACAGTATGCAAACCCCAGACTACACTTAACTGTTTAATGCTCTTATGAACATCCTGATTTGCTGGGACTGGGCCACCTTCCTCTATCACTATCCAAAATATGCAATCAAGGTGTACAGCACTAATTCACCTGTTTTCAGGATTGTGGCCTGTCTCTATTTAGGGCCAGAGATAGACCATAAACAATAAACAATTTATATATGAGAACTGAAATAAGGTATTGGTAGTCAAAGGGGGGTTTGGCTGTTGAACAAATTTTCAGGTGAGATGACTCTCCTGGAGTCTATCCATTTTAGGGATATATTTTAAAATATTGTTTTGGTGAGAAGTATAGGTGACTGTATCAGTCACAAACCTCTTTTAAGACTGGGTGTGAACAAATTTTTCAGTTAAAATAAGTGTCAGGATGAGTTAATCAGAAGCCCCTGTTCTAGACAAAAGATGGTTGCAAACATGCCCAGGAGTTTGAACTGTGCAATGAGGTCCTCAGCTGAGTGTTGGGGGGAGGTGAGGAAGGGCGAAGGTAGAACAGAAAAACTAAGGACAGACTGAACAGAGATAGAAGCAAAAAGCAAGACAGCCAAGCAGTAGCCTGTCAGTAGGCTACAGCCCTGAGAAAAGATAGCTAGAGCACTTTTGCGTGTGTTGGCTGAAAAGGTTTGGAACTGTAAGCTAAAAAACTGCCCCTTTTATTCTTGGGTCCTTCTGCGTTCAGTGACACAGGATTTTACATTCCTTGTAAATAAACAACATTGCATCCAAAAGCATATCAGACTCCATCAGTTTCTTCTTCCAACTGAAACCTCCCCAGGGCACAAACTGTGACTAGCCACTCAGGTCAAAAAGGCGAAACAATGCTCCTTTTTCACGAACTATTCCCAGCAGGCAGAGAGCGACAGAGTGCAACGGGAGAAGAACAGGATTACTCCCCTCCCGCCCCTAGTTGTGCATTCCAAGAAAGGATTTTAATTAAGGGATATAATTCCATGAAGTCCCACCAGGAACCTCACAGTATAGATCTCATTTTCCTAGAAAACATTTAAATACAACAGTGATGGGTGCTTTAGAAAATCTGAAGACACAGCTAGTTGCATTTTTTTCAGGACATACTGTGGAAAAATATATTCAATAATAGGTAGGTCCGTTCTAAGCAGTGTAGCTTATTTATGAACTCATTTCTTTGACAAGGAAGAAGTGGAGGAGGGGGCGAGGGAAACCAAGGAAATGGTCATTGTTTAATCACTGCTATCGGTGGAAAAGAAGAACTATGATCTGTAATGCAGGATGAATGTTTTAAGTCCATTGAAATGGGGGAAAGGATGTGACATTAATTACATTCATGCATTTTAAAGGCTGGTTGTTTCCGCTTTCTGTTTGCATAGTGACACAGCAAAGGAGACTGCATATACTATCCTCAAGGGTGGGTGAACCTTCAGTGGAGGCTGCCATGCCTGCTTCAGGGAAAATAGTAGTAAAGTGGGAGGGGGGGAAAGAGAGGTAAGAGCAGTGTAATAGATGTTAAATGGAGTGTGACTTTCATGTGGTTGTGGCCTCTGGTCCTCTGATGTTTGAGTGCAGTGCATTTTTCTAGATGACAAATGTTAGAAAGTTGTTTATTGCCCAAGGTGTGTTAGGTGCCAAAAGGCATGAGAGTAAAAGAGCTACGAAAACATCAGAGAGAATGTAAAATTATTAAAGGGATGTCATTCCTGTGTATGTGGACAGGCAAAGAATAAGATTTGTTATGTTGTCTTTCTTTTTTTACTTATCTGTATCCTCTCATTTATTTTTAATGATAAATATTTTAAATCTTCAAAACTAAATATTATGAATAATGGCACTTCACTAATGCCGTTTTTGCAAAAGCAAGTGGATCACTCTCATTTTCAATGATGCCATTGTACTGATTCTACAGTTCTGGCTCAAAGGTATTGTATTGATTTATTGTATTGATTAAATGATTACCACAGCATTTTCTAGGTAATAAGTTTATTTCTGTGCATTAACTTTTAATGATTTAGAAAACACTTGATCTTTAGTCTAGTATTTCCTAATATATTCAATACCCTAAATTGTTGAAAGGGTAAATCTAAGTCGTCATGGACATAATAGATACCAAACTTAATGTTCTTAATATAACCAATAAACATTCCTTTTTCTTGCTTTTTCAGATGTGCTAAACTGTATTAACAATATGTGCTACAGTAGTCTTACACACCTAACAAATGCTCAAACCAGGGATATATGTGAAATAATTAAATGCCATGTTTATTAGTACTGGAATATTTTAAAATCTGAAGTGACCACCATATCTTTTTATCATTTTTTTATCATTCCTGTGTAGGTGAATTGCAAAGCTAACATGAATATTGAATAAATTCTGTATGCTGGTTGTGCTAACAGACCAAACTAAATTCATACGACACAGGAATAAGTCTTAACAAGTTTTTCAAATATTATTTTCCCTTCTTCCATTTGAAATGTTCCTGGCACTTCCTGATTCACTGGAGATAATATTCATTTTTTGGACTTTCCTGTTACTATGGGTAGACTCATTTTGCTGTGATAACCCAGAATGCATCATTCTGTGAAATCCTAAATACACCCAAGTGCCAGGATGATTTTGCACAGTATGTACTGTGCAATCTGAAGCTCAGTGTGGAGGTTTTATCAATACTCAGCCTAATAACAGTGGCTGGAGTCTCCTAGAGAGAATCTCTGAAAGTTGTGTGGTTCTTTTTCTAATAGTTTCTATTCTGATCCAGTCACATTATTGGGATAAATGCAGGAGTCACTGGGAGCAATATGATGCCCAATGTTATGCAGGAGGTCGGACTCTATGATCATAACAATATGCTTCTTGGCCTTAAAATTTGGGATGCTCAACTTCCTTCTAATACAAACATTAATGGGGGAGGGTGATGAAAGCAATGGGCAAAACGAACTCAAAATATTTTACACTACCTTAAATTTGCATAGGCCGTTACGGTCACAAACGATTGCATTAACAGTCATAGTCACAATTTTCCAGCTAAGTGCTGTGTACCCTCAACTCCTCTTCTGACACCCAAAATATTGTGTAGTCAATGCTAAAATCTGCTTCCACAAAACTGTGGTGCCCAACATCTATTCCCTGTTTGTACCCAAAAGAAAGAATGAGGTAGTCTACCACTGATTGAGCCTGGACTACTTAATATGACAGCTCCAGCACTTTTTCTGAGAAGACATCACTGCTTCCATAGCCCAGAACATAGTGTGTAATCTCCTACCTACAATAAGTAAAGTCTTTCTTTTAATATGGGTGGTCATTTACTAGAATACTGTCATAGTCTGGGTTGCAATCCAGACCAGTAAGAGGTTGTCACCATAACCCTGGGTACCTCACAATGTTGCTTTGTGGCTCCCAACCTGGGCCACTAACAAACAGCCTAAAAGCATGCAGGTCATACCATGATTGTTTCTCTACAGCTAGAGTCATGGCCCTGCAGCCTAGCAGCAACACTCTGGCTTCCACAAGCATTGGTTCCTATTTTCAGGATGGTGCCAACACACTTCCAATCCTGAACCTTCCCTAAAACATGTGTCCAGCCCTCTCCTGGGCTGTTGAGATAGTAAAAGTCCATTGCTCCTGTAAGCAGTCAATATTCAACAGCCTGCTACTTTAAATGAAGTTACCAAGCAGTTCAGTTTGCTAAAATTCAGAATGATCTGTTCCTGTCCCCCTTTGTTACTAAAGAATAGCCACTTGATGGGTGATTGTCACTCAACTTTGGCACTGACTAGAGACACTGGCTTGTCCTTTATCTTTGAGAAACTAGTTTACCCACTCTCCAGTTATAGTTGTCTGGTAAATACACTATTCATAATTTCAGTTTATGTTCATAACCCTTTATGCATTTTGTACATATATTACACAATAATATCGATGATTAATGGGTGTTAGATTTTAAATTATATCTGAAGGCATATTTTGCACAAAGATTATTACAATAGTGTGTAGTGTGAATATCGGTGTGCTGATGATCACAAATATACAGATAGCAAGTGGTTATTAAATTCCATATTTGGCAGTTTCTGAATTATAAAGTGCAAGCATCTTATTCAGCATCTCCAGGTTCTCCTACTTGAGAATATGATGGTGACTATTCAGTATGTTAAGAAATCTGCATTAGCATGCTTTAGGAGTGTTAACATAGCATAACAAGTTTAACTAATAAACTTGAAAACAACTAATAAATTTACATGTTTTTATTGTCAATTAAGATTTGCATACATACTGTGACATTCATTAAAAATTTAGCAGATGGATACAATCAGTGATAATCATGCATGCCACTTATTACCAAGAATATGATGCATTGTTAATTCATGGAAACTGAAAGCCTAATTACTTCTATCAGGGTAATTGATGGGTTTTGTATGTGCTGCTTTGTCATACAAATTAATATGAAACAAAAATTTCCTCTAATTTATTGGCACTTCAAGAATAAAGGCCAGTCAAATGCGTAGAAACTCTAGAAATTCATGCTTTGGGGAACTTCAATTGTCATTTTTATAATCTTTCATCATCTTGTTTCCAATACTAGTCTTTAAATTCAGTTAAATTAGTTAGTTAGCTAATTAACTAATATGTTTATTGACAGCACTCTTAAAATTATTTTTCATCAGTAAAACTAATTCAGCAGTCTGGGATAACATCAGGGATTTCCTCCCTAGTGGGAGGAAAACTGAAGTGGGTATTTCAAGAAACCATAATTTCACATCTTGTGATTTAAATGCACCCAAAATTCTAACTCTCAGATTTTTAGGGTTTGGCCCAAACACATACTAAGGGTACTCAGTGAATCACCAAGTATCCCTTTGCTCTTTCTGAACTGTTAGGTCTTTTTTTGGTTTTGTTCTGGCATCCAGTTGCTGCACAGGGCCTAAGATTTCCACTCAATTGAAGAAATACTGGATGAACTGAATTAAGCATGATTAAACAAGCTCTCCTCTGTTGCTGTGTGTCTGGCTCAGGAAAAGTAAGGTGTGTTCTTGGTGACAGGTGGACTTTCTGGAGAAGTATGACTCTTGAAGGCTGTTGTATTAGCATGTATGATCATATCTGCTTACCACTGTTGCCTACACACTTTTGTAGTTCATGACATATACATTTTTCAATTGCTTTGACTGTAATTCCCAGTGCCTCTGATAGCAAGTGTGTTACAACCTTACACTGTACTTTGTAAATGTTAAGGTTGAGTGAACATGAGAGCCAAATAAATGACCCTGTGGATCACTTGAGTTTCTCTAGAAGACATGCTACTGAGCATCTATAGGTCAGCTGAGCAATGAAGATGGCATAACCAAAAAGAGCAAGAAACTGTGCTACAATGTTGCCTACACAGCAACCCTTGGTAATTGATGGCTGCAGTGACAGTGACTTTCTCGTTCCTGGGTGTGTAATGGGATTGGGAAGGAAGATCAGGTTAAAACGTATTACAGGAAAGTGATTGATGACTATTACTGTGTTTACTTTGATTCCTTCTCTGTAGTCCTTGGGAGCAAGAGAGGAAAGAGCTAAAACTGCTAATCATCTCAAGGTGCATGAGAGTGAGACAGAGTTTGGAAGGAGTGGAGGGGATAATCTAAAATAAGATAAGCTCTACACTTTACTGAAAAGCAAAAGAGAAGGTTGCAAATGCAATTTTTTAAATTACAGGAATATTTTACTGGAGGAAAAGATGAAACAGATTAGTAAGAGAGAAACTGACATGTACCTGATCTTATTTAATTTATCAAGACCAAGCACTAGCTTTTATGTCTAGATAGCCAAAAGTTTCTTGGCTTATGCCTGGGAATGCTTTGTAATTAAGTTTATAATTTCAAAAAATGTTGAAACTTAGGAGAGACATTTTCTCCCTTCTTAATAATACTAATAATAATTACACACACAGGCTCTGGCATTGCCCTATATAGCTTGTGGGCATGTATTTAATTTGGTTGAATTTAATAAAGACTGCTAGGGAATATAAAATGAGTGAGAATATTTTTATAAGGAAAAAAATCCAGCAAAAGCTAGCATGAAAGCCTGGAAACAAAAAAACTTTAAATCAAGACTGGTTTTTAAAAAGAAAGGTTTCAAACTATGTCCCCTAATCTGGTATAGGCTTCATATGGGCAGAGTCCTATATCTGTGCAAAGCTCCATTGGAGGGTTAGGGTGTAGGTATTAAAATATTTTAGGTTTTTTTAAGAGACCATATTTTTCATTCACAGAGGAGGGAGTGGTAAACTGGTACACACTGAAATAGAACATTATATTTCAGAATAGCCGTTATGAGAAGTTGCTAAAAACATTGGAACAGAAATGCCTAGTACTTTAGGAATCTAGATCTTGACTGTTCAGAGAAATTCTGTTGTCTACAGAATCTACAGGTTACTGAATTCAAAGTAAACAAACCTTAAGTAAAATTCTTCTAGATAAGGCGTTTTGTTAGGAAGTAAGTGTCTGATATTTGAATGGTGGGAAAAACCGCAGTCCCAACCACAAGACCACCACCACCACCAACCAGGAAAATACTGAAACAATGGACGGACTAAGTGAACTGCAGACCTACCTGGGAATTCTGTTCTTGATTCCTACCAAAGTAATGAAAATGACCTGTGGATGTTGGTGACAGTGCAAGAAAATATTTGACTTCAGAGAGGAAGGATGAGCTTGTGATGAAGGCCCTGGACTGGAATTTAGGAGTCTGCATTCACGCCCCGATTTTGCTACAGATTTCCCATATGACCCTGGATTGATCACTTAATCTCTTTGTCCCTCAGTTCTCCATATGGAAAACAGATATTTTATAAAACCAAATAAACCGCTGTCCCCCTTTTTTCTCTACCATTTGCTCTCTTGTCTGTTTAGACTGTAAATTTTTCAGGGGAAGGATCACTTTTTAGTGTCCGTGTCTATATAGTGACTAGAGCAGTAGGGCTCAATCTTTTTTTGCAGTCACTAGGGGCTATTCTAATACCAATAAATAATAACAAACACCTGTGAAAATATCAAAACCAAAAATCGTATGCAGTGTAGCTGTAGCTGTGTCAGTCCAAGAATATTAGACACAAGGTGGGTGAGGTATTATCTTTCATTGGACCAACATTTGTTGGCAAGAGACAAGCTTTCAAGCCACATGGGGTATATCTACCCAGCAAAGAGAAAACCACAGCTGGCTTGTGCCAGCTGACTCAGATTCACAGGGCTCAGATTGGGGCTGTCCCATTGCTGTGTAGACCTCCAAGCCCTAATCTGGAGCTCAAGCTCTGGGTCCCTCCCACCTCACAGGGTCCTAGAGCCTGAACTAGGGGCCGAGCCTAATCTACAAGGCAATGAAATAGCCATACAGCCACAGCCCTTGAGCCCAAATTGGCTGGCATGGGCCAGACACAGGTTTTCCTCTGCTATGTAGACAGACCCTCAGAGCTCTTCTTCAGATCTAGGCAAGGTACACTGAGCATCACAGCTAAATGCTACTTATGCGAAACAATCTATTCCACCTTGCATTTATCTGTGACACTCTGAGTACCCCTTCCAGGCCTGCAGAAAAGCTCTGTGTGTGGCTCAAAAGATTGTCTCTCTCACCAATAGAAATTGGTCCAAGGAAAAGATTATCTCAACCTCCTCATCTCTCTAAAACCAAAAGTTAGTATTACAGCGTTCACTTCATGTACAAGGATTAGTCTGACATCTCTGTCAGAAACCATACCACAGAGCAGAATAAATGAAGAAGTTTGTCACAGAAATGATGCTGCTTGGTTCTCTGCTGTCATCAGGAGATAATCTGGGCTCTGAGTTCCTAGCCCTCCTTTCACTTCAATGACCCATGATAATGACATTGATTATTCAGGGGAGCTTGTGCTTCTTTTATGTCACTGTCCCATTCATCTTGGCCTTTAAAATTATATTGGAAGTACAGAACTTCAGGGCATGAAGCGACTTTTCATTTTGTTAGTATCTGTACTTATCTTTAGTCACTTTTGCAATTTTTGGAACTTTGAGCATTCTAATGAATACTAAATTCTGTGGATGAATTTTACTTGTCAATTGCAAATTTAATTGCAAATACTCTGCTTGTCCTTGACACTGCTACTACGCACTCTTTCAGTGTGGGTTTCTGTTCTCTACTTGTAACTTTAAATGTAGACCTGCCCTTAGTTAATAAGTCTTTGGATCATCTGTGAGTCAGAATAGAATCCAGATCACTCTCCTGGCACTACCGGGAGTGAGACATTGTAAATATGTATTTTAGTCAATGAAATTTGTATATCCTGGTGTGACTGGACATGTAGAGGAACAGATTTGTTGAGTAAGAAAATGTTTCTTTACCTAATCATTTTACTGATCAGAACCTCACTCTAAGCATCATTTTTTCACTGGGTTTCCAACAGATCTTGTCTTACATGCCACTCTAACCTACTTAAGATGTTTTTAAAAAAACATGATTAGGGCATAATTCACCAACATCTCTAGCTTCTTAATATATTTATCTTTCACTAATGCTTATTTTTCCAAAAGTTCACCAGACCCTCTTTTGCTGCATATTCTGTTTTGCTGTCAGGTCCCTTTTCTCGATGCTTTCAAAGATAAGATTTAAACATTATAACCTTTCATCCCAGTGCAATGTCAACAATTTCCTCTCCTATTCATGACTCTGTTTTAACTATTTCCTTCTTGCTGAGCTCTGCTTGGCACTAAGTTAGCATGAATTCTGTTATACATGAATGAGGCCTATGGAAGGTTAGTTGTGCAAGGTAGTCCAAACTAATGAATTTTCCAGATACCCAACCGGCTAACAGTTATTTTTGTATTTCTTTTTATTTACATGTGCCATGCAAGTCATTCTTTTTTTACAAAAGATCTAAAAAGGCATTGTCACCAAGTTTATGAACATACAAATGTAATGAATTATGCTCATCCCAACCCAGTCTCTGTAAACCAAAGTGGGAGTGCAATTAATAGAGATCTTTGGGAACAGAATTAAAGGATCTTGGATGGGTGGGTTGTTTATTTTTGGTTGGTTTTTTTTATAAGTATTTCTCCACTGGTTTGGTCATCAATTCTGCTACAGTGGGGCTCATGTACCTCCACAAGTGATCAAATGTATTCCTAATGTTTTTACTGTGTCCTGTTTAAAATTAGTAGTAGGTCCAAACTGTAACTTAAAATTTTTGCTGTCCAATTTGTATATTTGTCCAATCCTACTAGCCTTCACTGGTGCTGCACAGGTTAAAAAGAGAACTAGTTGGAGGCAATAAGGTTGCATAGGTGTAACTGAGTTGAGAGCATAATCTAACCTGCAGCATTTATGTGGTGGTGATGATGCATAAGAAATACCTTCTTGATGAGTTGGTAACTGCTGGACTGTATTCAAGCCATTCATTTGTCATTTTAAAGTGTCATTTTAAAGAATGTCATATATATATATATATGGACTATGAGAAAAGGGCACGGCTGCATTCAAACCTTAATCAAAACAAGGACTCAAATGTACACATCCCTCCTCTTCAGTGTTAACAGCTAAACAGCCTGAAAAATGGGTTTTTCACCTTGAAGGTATTGATAAGAAAATAGTGAGAATGTGTTAAAAAGCATGCATTCACTTCATGATTACAGAAAATGTATGACTCTCTTGCATGCAACTATCTGAGGTAATGCTTGATGGAGGTTGCCAGCTGACATAATTAAAATGCATGGAGGCTGAACAACAATCATCAGTATGATCTGCAAGTGGAATAAATTTTTTTTGTGTAATTGGAAAGGGCATCAGACAAAGTTGTGCATTCTTATCATGGTGCGTCACAATCTATGTTGATCATAGGATGAGGCAGAAATGTACTGCATACCAGGCATAGATCTAGCCTTCCAGACTGCAGATTGGTGAGAGGTACTTAGAACTGCAGTGGTGTACCAGTGCACTGCAGTGTTGATACCCCTAGGGCTAGTCAAAATGTAATCTTAAACTACTTACCAGCCACATAGCTGAGCAAGCTAATACAGTGGAGTAGAGACAGAACAGCTTTTTTGGGAAAGACTGGAAAATAGGAAAGGATTAGAAAAATAGTTGAGGAGGAGGATTTATAATTTAGAGTGCCATAACTGAACTTAGTTCATTACTGGACCGCTAAAAAGAAGAGTCTCTGCCCTGCATAATTTACAATCTAGTTCCAATAAATATTATACATAGGAGTAAGGACCATGTCATTCTCTCTTTTGTAAACCTCAGAACACAGTGTTATCACTGAAAAAATAAATAATGAGATGACATGGAGAAAATGATGGAAGGTTCCAGGGCATGAAACCAAGAGTGAGAAAAGATACAAGGTATTAGGAAAGAAGATGTGGAAGGGCATTCGGAGCGTGGAGGTAGGATAAAATGAAATAAGTAGAGAGATGGTCAGTACATGGAATAAAGGTTGGCAATTCCTCCTTTTCCTCCATTTTTTTGTTTTGTTTTTGACATTTCATTTTGAGGAAAGCTTTCTGACCAGCAGCAGGAATGAAACCAATAGTACACATGTGGTATGGAGCTACACTGTAATAATGTATGAACACTGTATGAGGGCCTGGTTTTTTGTTTTTTATTTTTTTGGCATGACTACATTGATTTAAGTCAACGGGAGTCTGTCTGAGTAAACAGGAAGGGAGAAAAAGAATGGCTTATGGTAAGCCACCCCTCCATAAAGACTTGAGAGATTTAAGGCTGAGCCTGCAGGACTGGGTTTGTCCAAAAAGTTGAAGTCTGAGAATACATGAACAAAATAACCATAGCAGAGTTTAAAAAGGGACTTACCTCAAGAGAGAGGTGGTCATTCTTTGGGGGAGCCGGACTGACACACAGGGACTCCTCTGGGGGTGTCTGAAGAAGTCAGTCCTGCCTAGGTTACGATCAGGGGTGGTAAGACTTTAGGTAAGATAGAGGTGTGTGGACTGTTTATTTTAGAGAGAGAGGATTATAAAATGTTCCTATGCTTCAATAAACAATTTTGGCATGATGACTGTGGACAGAGGTATGGTTGGTTTTTTATGGGTCCCCAAGAAGAATCTGGACATCATCCCCACCTCACTCCTACTGTTCCTCCTTTGCCATGTTATCATCTTGCACTCACTCCTTTCCACAGGATCCATTCCCTGTCTACAACCCCCCACCTATGCATGTCTGCACCTACACGCACAGCTGGAGATGTCTGCGTAGACTTACCCACACACCTCAGTGCAGGCACTCACCACACTAGTTCTCACACCTGTGCCCGTACCCAGGTACGCTCATGTACAATAGCCACTAACCAGCATCTTCTGTCTTCTCTGGGGTTGGGAGGGCTACAGCTGTAAATACTGCTTCACAGGAATTACACCTGGGATTCCTTTCTTCTCCCATTGATATGGGAAGCAGACAAGTGACTCTTCATGCATAAGCCTCTCTTAATGGGTGGGAACAAACAGTGTTCCTGCCCTCAAACTTACATGCTGAAGGACAGGCCAGACTAGGGATGAGTCACACAGTTCTTTGATCCTCTCCTAGAAGAGGAAGAGTCTGACAGGAGTACTTCAGCTGACAAAGGGAGAAGAAGCTGATCTGTGCTTTTGTTTCTCTCTCTCCTGCCCTCAGCCAGATCACAGATAAAAGTTCTTGCATTGAACAGTGCTCTGGAACTTAGCAGGGAACCAATCAATAGTAGTACCTTAACTACTTGTTTGCTAAGCATGGAGCTTGTTTGCTACATGTTGTTCTCTTCTCCTTTTGTTAATTGGCAGAAAGAAGCATCAGTGTCTTGTAAATTGCATAAATCTCGCCTTTACAATCCCCTCCATGCTTTGGAGACTGGCACTAGTAAGGTGCTTGAGAATTCAGCAAAGTGTGGTGGAAGACCTGAGGGAGATCGTGACTGACAAGCTGTCACCAAAGCTTCCACCTTTTTTCCAAAATATCAAGCTTGAGAAGTGGATAGTTTCTGCCAAAAACTCTACTGCAAGAGCATAGGGCAATGGTGAAAGCAGCTAGCCTTCTCTTGTTCTCTTTTGCAAAGCAAATTATTCTGATATGTGGCAATTAGCAACAAATTGAAATACAGAGGGTCTTTCTTAATTGTAGGAAATTTTGGACAAGTCCAAATTACTGTTCCACATAAAGAGATGCCTCCATTCTGCCCTGTCAGGAGATGTCTTCACACCCAGAACAGTCAGGTGTGAAGGATTGAAATATGTTTAATTTGACTTTCACTATGTTTCCATAATGAGATAACAGAAGACCAAAAGACACAATGGCATTAATGGATATTTTTATTGACTTCAGTGGAGTTATGTCTGCTTATGCCAGCATTGAATTTGCCCTAGTGCACCTCACTAGTCGACTCAGAAGGTTAAATTCTGCTCTGTTATATCTGTGTATCCAGATTAATTCTACATTATGTAGTTAATCCAGTTTTCACCTGCGTAGCTGAAACCGTAATTTGGACTCTCGAATCTCAGTGGCGAGTACAAATGATCAGTGCCAGGATACATTGTGTTTGTCAGATTGTCAAAGGGGTCAGCAGGTTTCTCGGGAAAGGTAAATTCTTGCCCAGATCTAATTTTTGCATTTACTTTGTTTTGGATTCAGTGTTCATATTAGAATTTTACTCTTTCCAAATTTTCCCTGAGCAATTGTGACTTCCAAACTAACCTAATCCTCTGATTCCCTGCCCTTACATAATTTTTCTTCCTGAACCTCAGAATACATTGGGAAGGTGAACACCAATGATAAGAGGAAATCCGCTTTTCCATTGGAAAAGTGAATAAAAAAGCATTTTGGTTTTTTTTGTGAGTATACCAGACTCAACATTGCAAATCATTCAGTGATCTAAGTTCAAGAATGGCAAAATACATATGAAAGGGATGGAATTCATGCTTTGGTCAGATAAGTATCCAAAGCTCGGATGCTATAATTGTCCATAAGATTGAAAGCCAAATACAGCCCTGGACCAAATCCATCTGAATTCAGTAAAAATGCATCTGTGAAAGCCATAGGGCAGACTTTGGTTGTACAATATGACAATGGCATTTTCTCAGCAGTTGTAGGCATTATGCTAGAATATTCCAGTACATTTGTAAAAAAACAAAATAGGTTATTGAATTGGTTAGTATCATCAAAATCCACATCATATACCCATCAAAAAGTGGCATGCATAGCATACTGCTCAGTTAGAAGCCCGTAGCTTATTTAAGACTGCATCATAATGCAGGGACACAATTAAAATTGCACAAGCAATAATTCTTGGATTTCTTATTCGGTATTTCTATTCACTTTGCAATAATGGTCTTTTTGCATGTTTACGTACATTTTGTACATCTGGTCATATCTTCATTGTATCATCTGTGTTATTTCAGATTTCTGCCCTCACTTATACTGATTTAAAACCTGAGTAATTCTGTTAACATCATGGGAGCGATTCCAGCTGTCAGAGTAACTGAGATCAGAATATGGCCCTTGGCATATCCTGCAGCAAGATAGAGTGCATTCGTCGACAACCTTTACCCACAACACAGAGTTTTTTCTTAACAAAGCTTAAAAATGTTTCAGGTATTACTTTAATATATTCCATCTCTTTAGTCCTGATGGTCTCTACAGAAAAAGAGGAAAGCTGATTGTCTTTGTCCTGCATACTTTTCCCCCTCTAATCTCTGATTAAATGTTAGTGCTTATAACAGTGACAGAGAGGTATGATACAATCTGTGCCCTTCTTCAGAAGATTCTGGACTTATGGCAGTTTTATGGTTTAGTAAATGAAAATGAGACTATAAAAAAAATTCACACCCGGGGATGATTCTTATTATATGGTAAAGCCAAGATATTAAAAATAAGTGCCTTAAATTAGAACCCTAATCCATACTTAGGCACCTATATAAATGGGCTGATTTTCTAAAGTACTGTAACCAACAACTCATTAACATTAATGGGGCTGCTTATGTTACTTATGTTAAGCACATACATAAGCTTTTGCAGAACTGGAGCTCAAGAAACCACATGATCATCTTACCTGGGCTTTGAACCCAAATTCTAGAGTGAAAAATTAGTGCCTTCCTTCACTGGAACTCAGTCTTTTACCCCTAAAGAGCTACATGAACTTACAAGTTATGATAATCACAAGCATTAATGATATTATATAGTGCAATTTTAAAATATTTTGCCTACATTTACTAAATGTGATGGGAGGGGGAACATAATTTTCATTCTTCTCATCGTGTTACTGTATGATATGATAACATTCGGCTGATTGTATCTTGAACCATCCACTCCTTTATTTTTATCTCCATTTGGCTGGGGAATGAGTCAATGATAGAACATAGTTTTAATTCCTGTTGCATTCAGATGTCCACACCTACTCAGACTACTGATGCTATGATATGAAAACATTACAAAAAGGGGGGGTTGGTTTGTTTGTTTTTTGGGTCTGTTTCTTGCCTTACCATGCAGTTTGCCTTCTGCATGAAAATGACTAAACTTTTCTTCTTAGTAATTTTCTTTCTCAATGCTATTTCCCTTAAGGATAGGAGAACATATCTGAATAAATTTTTAGCCAACTTAAACTTTGTTGGTTTTGAAATTTACCCATGATAAATGGAAGAAGAGTGAAGGACCTGAGTTCTGGGACAGAAAGAGAAAAGAAAGGGCTATAAGGCCCATGGAGAAAAAGAAACAAAAGAAAAGAAAGGGACCCTGTGAGCAGAACAAAAGATTCTGGTCAAATCAGATAGAATATTTCCAGAAAAAAAAATGTGTTGCATACTACTGTGCTTCACAAAAATCCTCTAGTAATATCAGAATTAACTCTAGTCCTTTGGGCTAGAGTTGTTCCCTATGAAGAACGAACTAAAGTGAGAGTGTTCTGATGCAGCCGCAGGCCAGAAGGGGGATGATGAGTTTGAACATTGTTTGGTGGGAGATGGGCAATGGATTATTTTAATGACAGTGGGATGGTTCTGTTTAAATTACTGTGTTTAAACTCACCAAAACCCCCTCTTCTGGCTGGATATGCATCCCATCAGCCACGCTCTTAGTTCTTTTACTTGGGGAACTTCTCTACCCCAAAAGATGGTAGCTCATTCTGATTGTCATTGCCCATGCTCAGCCATGAAAGGGAAAGAGATCCCTCCTCCTCCAATGCTCTGCCCAGCTCAGATTGCAACTTCAGCCATGGCCAGCTAAGCAAAGACTACTTGCCTGATTAGTCCCAATGTAAGAGAGTGGGCAGAGATGGCATGAATTTGAGAGACTGCTCTGCCCCCCTGCTCATCAGAAAGAGCATTTTTCTAGGATAGTCACAGATTAAGCTGCTGCATTGAAAAAGAATTGAAGTAATTTACTCTCTCCACTTGACTGAGGCAGGAACAGGGGAGAAATTGTGACTGGGTAGCAATTTGTTCTAGGGTCTGTTCCATGGGTGGTGCATCTGTACATGTCCCCTTACTTAAAGCAGATTGTAAAGTTATAATCTAGCCTTCAATAGATTAAAAAAGGGTCATTTTACAGAATACCTAAATTTTAATTCCCATCTGCTCTTTAGTGGGGAATATTTATTTTAATTCCAGGTATGATGTTTAACCTTAATACACGATCTGTGCTCTGTGAACCATTTCTGAAAAGTACAGCATGGTGTTACTTTTACACACGCAAATATATAATGCCTTGCTACATCACGTGCTGAATATACATGATCTTTCATAGGATAATATGTTCACTTTTCAATAATTATCTGTGGCTAATACAGTAATAAATTATGTGGATGATTTGGATATATATTCCCACTGTTTATTTTATCTTACTGTTTATGATTAGAGGGCAGACACTGACACATGTCATAGATGGTGTACTACTTACGTAAAACATTTGTACAATGTTCTGCCACAGAACTCTGTTTAAGATGTTTAGTCACTTCTGCTTTGAGACAGTAGCTCTCATAGAAGCCATTGTCTTGACATGCTACCGTTAACAAATACCTCACAAAGGCCTACGCTCTGATGTCATCCCAGTAAGATAGAGTGACTGAACCAGCAGCTCTCGGGGAGGCCAGAATCTTTGCATAGACCCATCAAACTATGGCTTCTGAGCCAATGGCAGGATGCTAATGATGATGAGCTGGTTACCCATAGAAACCTGCACCTTGATATCAGACCAGCAAGCTAGAAGTATGCTTTGCAATCTTTTCCTTCACAATAATTTAGGATCTGTTTACACAGCACATTGATACCTGCGGCTGGCCCATACCAGCCGACTTGGATTTATGGGGCTTGGGCTGCAGGGTTGTTTCTTTGCTGGGCTGGAACACGGGCTCTGGGACCCTCCCACCTCACAGGGCCCTAAAGCCCAGGCTCTAACCCGAGCCCAGAAGTCTACGCAACAATGAGACAGCCCCGCAGCCCAAGCCCCATGAGCCTGAGTCAGCTGACACAGGCCAACTTTGGGTGTCTAGTTGCTATGTAGACATACCCTTAGTAAGCTAGCAGTGCCGAGCAAGGTAGGTCACAGAAGCCTGAACCTTGTTCTCAACCTAGCAAGCTAGAGATGCTGAGCAAGGTCTAAATAAAGGAGACTTTATGGGAGGATAGCTCCCCTTCCACTGCTACAGAGAAGAAAGATAGTTTCCTTCCTCTCCTTTTGCTGGCAGTATCCCCCCAGAAGTTACCATCTTCCTCTGCCGATAAGTAAGGACTGGTTAGGTAACAGAATCTGAAGCAAGAGCAGTAGGAGGGCCTGGTGTCTGGCCAGGAGTTAAAGGGGCTCCATTCTTCCCACCAGGAAGTAGAGCAGCATGTACACCTGCCAAGAGAACAGGACATATCCAAGTGTTACTTCCATTGCTGCCCCAGAAGTTCTGAATAGCAGTGTTAGCATTGACCAAATCAGACTGATCACATTTGAGTTCGCACCTTGAAGAAGCTCTGGCTAACATCAGACACAATGGAACTGTCTGTCTACTGCCCTGGGAAGACAGCAATTCCTTGGTTTGCATTCACTTCACATTGGGTTATCTTTGTAACCATAAAGGGGTACAAACAGAATAAAAATACTGCCTCACTGAAGTCAATGGGAATTTTGCCTATGACTTTACTGAGGCCAGTAATTCACCTGGGAAGTTTTTTCTTTAAATGAAAGCTTAGATGCTGAAGAAGTGGATGGCTTTCAACTGTGAAAGCTTTCTACTGGGGTGATTGGATTTTTCGAGGCATGTGTTAAATCATGGTAAGTGAGATTTCAGAATTTCAGGCCTCTGAATGTTTTCAGTAACAAAATACAAGACCCTGGAAATCTAGATCTTGTAATTAGTTCTCTTACTTTTAGAGTTCCTCAGCACTGATACTGCCCCTTTATGTTTTCAGCAGTGCAAAGAGATGGTAAACCAGGTATTGTCTTAATTTCACTGCATCCAGGAATCCCTAAATGATGAAGAGGCATTGCAGCCAGCACTTTGCCAGCCCCACTTGCAACGCCCAACCACTCTTGCTCCTCTCTCCTTGAATCCCACATTGAGAGCAAATTGACCAGACCAAGCATCAGGGCATGCAAGTCTGCTTGAAGAGCATGACATCTAATTAATTCTATACAACATAATAGAGATGTGTAAGATTTTGTCCTTTATGCCTTGGAAAGAGTCTGCCTAGCAGGAGAGAGAAACCTAGAATCTTCCAGCTTGCCCAAAAACTATAAAAATCAGATAATCTATTACAACTGGGCTAGATCTGCCAAGCAAGCTGACCCATTCCAAAATCTATAGAGAATTCTAATTAGCACAATGGACAAATCTCAAAAGTGTCAAAGATATGGGAAACGTTTGTGTCTTATGTGAACTTTTGTCTTGAATTCTCAAGGCTATAAAATTGTACCCGGGATATTATGAGAACAACCTTTTCCTAATACCTTAATACATCTGTTTCTGATCTGAGACAGAATATAGAGGAGCATGAAGATAAAAATATTGAGGTAGAAAAAAAATGATTGCAACTTTTTTGAACCTCAAAGGTTCAGTTCAAGTTTAGTTGGAATTTTGGGGAAATGTTCATGTCAGTTCTTATAAGAGCCTGTCCTAGTTTATTTGTTTCATTCAAATGCTGATGTATTTGGCAGGATTTTTACATAGTTTGAATTAAAATTACATGATTATGATAATACAAACACATTGAGAGAGGCAAACAAAACTAATTCCATGGGATGCAAATTAGAAGAATTTTTATAAATTGCCTAAGGTTTTTACGTAACGCAGAAAAAATAAATAAGTAGGATATGATAAATAATAATTAATTTTTTAATTATATTTTAGGAATCATACAAACATGTTTCTTTTTTACTTGAATAGTTTGAGTATGGATTTGATCTTTCTCCCATGCCTGCCAAGGGGAGTCTTGCCACTGATTTTAATGGAAGGATTGAGCCTGGTATTTTAGGTAAATTAAGGATGCTTACAATTAAAGTTTGGTTGTGGCATCAGATGCTGCCCTGTGTTGTTTTAGTACAGAGGGGTGAGACCACTTGAATATAAGGGAGTCTATGAATATCTAATTTTTTTAGGTTTTCTTCAAGATGTTATCCCTGTCAGTGACCTATGTTAGGTGTGTGTGTGATCCCACGTGACTTTGGTCAGAGATTTCTGCTTCAGCAATCTTGGAGTTCTGCTCTGTTCCCTCATGCCCCATCACTTTGTTTTTTCTAAAATCCTTGGGGGTCCCTATATTGACTAGTTCTATAGAGTGCCTTTTTATACATGGTCCTATGAAGATAAGCCTCTTCCCCAGGAAACACCCCTCTCCCCCACACATTATCCAGGGGACTTCTAGGAGGAACAGCAGCTAAGGATCCAAAGGATTCCTGTTCTCTCTGGTTGAAGCTGTCATATCCTATCCACCATCAGACACACATTAATTTAAAAATTTTCAGGATTGTATGAAGAGGGTATCAAAGACCTTACAGAGCCCCCTTGAGGAGATAAAGAAACCCAACACCTCTAATGGACACATTCCACAACACACATCAGAGCAAACTAGCACTGCCCATCAATGATGCTCTCTGATCACCCGTTTGTCACGTTTGGTAGACTTCTACCAGCATTGCAACCATGTGTAAGAGGGTTGCTTAAAAAAAATACTATGTTCAGCCCTGGATATCTTTTTGCTAATCCCACTTCTAAGCCCCTGGCAGTTGATGTAGACAACTAAGGAACAAGCAGCATCGGTCAAGGTCTACACCTCATGATAAACAGCTCAAGCTTCTAGATCTCCTGGCTGTAAGAACTCCTTGTTGGCTACATTTCAATTCAAGTCTTCAGTGTTGAACACTAACTGAAGAGAGAGCTGATATGTATTTTTCATGGTCATTTCAAAATGCTGCAAATTCACACATATATTCTCATTTATTTGCGTGTATGAAAGGTTAAATATGTAATTGACATAACATTTCAAAATGTGAATTCTTAAAGGCCTTAAATTGATTTGTTAAATACACAGTACCCTCCTTCTAGAAAGATTGCTCACTTCATTGAATTCTACAGTTTTCTTCCTTATGAGACTATACAGTAAGTAGTAAGCTTATTGAACAGCTTCTGTCAGTAGGTTTGGAGATTAGTCATGGAATGCTACAGCTTGAGGCCACCTCATGCAACAGTGAAATTGTGATTGTACCCCAAAAAAAAAATCTAATTCCTTACGTTACTTACTGTAGGACAGTTTGGTATTCTCCCCAAAGCCAATCACAGTAAGTTAAACAGAATGTTGATTCATATTTTGTTCACAGAAACAGAAACTGAGAAAATATGATCAATATTCAGTGTAGAGAAAGATAATAAAATGAATATTAAGAAAAGATAAAAGATTTTATTGATAGTTTAAAAAAATCCTGAAAAATAGTGATAGCAAGTATATAAAACAAGCAGAAATAAAAGGGCTCCATCTCCCTCCACTGAAGGAACTTGCACTGCATATTAGATGATACTCTATGTCTGGAATATACTTTACTGATAACTTTTTGACAAGAATAAAGAAAATAGTAGAGAATGTATTTATAATGCTAATAATAAATTAACAAGTAAAATGGCTATTAATCTGATATTACCTTTAATTTTCTACATTAAACCATTTTTTTAAAAGTAACTAGTCGTGAATATTAGGGATTAATAATTCAAACATATTTTGCTTTTTATTTATATATATTTCATTGTACACTATATTAGTGGAAATGCCTTATTATAGAGAATTGTATTGGATAGAGAGGTGCTCATATAACATCATGGTCAGTATAGGATAAAAACTTGGATGGTTAGATAATTAGCTCATGTTAAATCATTGTGAAAATATTTTCCTTTATTTGTGGTGTACAAACAAAAGTCATATTTCAATCATGTGAAAAATAAAAGTAGAAAAACAAGCAGAGTTGGATAAAGTTTTCCAAATGTAGAGTTTTCATTGGGAAAGGGCAGTGGGGACACTAATGCTGTTTGGGGAGGCGGGGGGGGAAATCATCCTGTTTTTCCACCAGCTACAGAACTGGTCATAAAGATCAAAGTCTACTCAAAGATAAATGTCAACCTTTTGGTGACATCTTCTGCCAAAAACAAAACAAAACAAAAAAAAAGAAACCCCTTTTTTCTACCCCCTCTATAAAAAACGTTAATTACAACAAAGATACTTCAAGACATGCTTTATAGTAAACCTTACTGTAAATAACATTTTGTTGGCTGCTAATTAAATGTTAAATTATGGCTAAAGTATAAATGAATGCTGATGGTGAATTAGAAGACTGAACTTCACATTTGTGGCAAGTCATTGAAAAGTTGCTACCATGATCGTTCTACTGGGTAGCAGGTCTGAGTGAACATGGTTAAAACATGGTTACAGACGTATGGATACTGTTTAGAAGAAAACCTGCTAAACAACTTTGCTGTTGTTCAAAGTGCCTTTTTGTTTGCTTACTGGAAAACTGTTGGATGAGTGACTTTTTATTAACCATAAATGTATCTGAAAGGAAAAGTGTATGGGGAAGAGAAGGATGGTTTGGTAAGAATGTGCACGCATCCAGCCGTCTTGAGAACTTTTCCTTATTTAGACAAGAGATTGCTCAAACAAATCTGAATGTTCGTAGAACATTTGCAAGCTGGTAAAAAGCTTAGATAATCCAATGTAAGAATAGAAATAATGCTATGTGACTAAATCATGTGATGCAAATACTACTAGTAACCAGTTTGCATACAAGACATAGGAAAGATTGTTTGCATGAACTTTTTGTTGGACAATTACAAATACAGATTTTTTTACAGAAGATCTGTTCCAGAACTGCATCCTGGAAAATCAAACAGTCAAACTTCAAATGAGGCAATGAGAGTCAGGTAAGATATGCCGGTGTGACATTGGCCTCCAGGGGAGCCATGCTGAGAGAGCTTAAACAGGGCAAACTGCAAAGAATGGGGCAGGTAAATCCCTAAATACTGGTGGTTTTTCTTCCGTAATATATGCTAAGCCAGCAACAAACAGGTTCTGATGACCTCACTGGTCATTCAGTAGACAAAACACAGTTCCCTTAGAGTATCCAGTCCTTCAGCTAGCCCCCAGACAGCCAAGTCAAATACGATGGGGATTACTGGAAATCTTGATCCATCATATGTAAAAACATTCTACCAATCCCAAATGATCGGACACATGACAAAACAGGTCAATGAATAGTTAAGATCTTACCCAAATACACACTTAAAGCCAACTCTTTTTAATTAAACTAACGTATTTTTTTAAAAAGGAAAGAGTAGTGGGTAAAAGGTCAGTATATGTACACAGATCAAAATAAAACTCTTAGGTCAGTCTCAAAGTAGAGATAACTGAAGTGCAAAGTGTTTAAATTGCAAAGTCTCTGAAATTACCCAAACAGCTTGGAGTTCGTCAGTCCTCATTCAGAGCTTCTCTGTTAGAAATCAAGTCCAGAGAAATGAAGACTAAATAGTCCATGTGCAGAGTTTGTTTAAATTCTCTCCTGAGAATTAGCCGGGTGATTCCAGGCTAGTGCTAGGGTCTCAGTCTTGCAATACAAACTTTCCCTGATGAGCTTGGACAGATTTGAGATAAAAAGGATCAGTCCACTAGAGTCCTTTATTGATCCATGCAGGCTGACTGATATTTTCTTGACAGCAGGTGCCTCCTTGAACAATTAATAGCTGACTACTTGGGACTCTGAAGTGTCATCTCTTATGTCCTGTGCAAACTGGTAACTAGTTCCATTACCACAAGGTAATTAGCCATCTACAACCATTTACAGGTATTTACTACTTAAACTTCAGAAAGAAATAAAAACAATAGTAGTGTTACATTCAGAGTTCCACCTAAATGTTCATATGTTCCTTTTGAACTCTTAATCCACAGAACAGTGATAGATAGGAAAGCAGTTTATCTACATTGCTAACCTCTAACAAGAGATACGTAAACAACATCAAATAACTACCAACAATACACTGGAATATCAAAGATCTAGTCTCTTTATAAGGAATGACCCTCACTAACATTGTATATTCCTATAATACATCTTAAATATCAGGTTTGAGCCATGCAACTTGCAAAGTCACTTAGTTTTTTTGGGCCAACATCACAGCAAGCCTTTGCCATCCACAAAGATTTTTCCTGTGATGCTGTATAGATGTTTGGCATAAATAATGGTTTCATTTAGTTAATACATATAATATTACATATTTGCTGAGAAGCTTTAGATTTTTGATTTTTCTTTTGAAGCTTATTTTGCTTAGATGTGGTTTTAAAAAAAACAACAACAAAAAAACAAAGAAGCTATCAAACTTCAGATGAAAGGTAGTTAAATTACTCAGATTTGGAGCACCTCTTCCTAGTACAAGCTCATAATCTGAAGTCAGTAGATTACTCTAGATTTACACAGGTGTAACTGACAGCAGTATTTGGCTCCAAGATCTATAATAAATTGTCTCTCTCTAAGGTTCCAAAACACTTTGTAGCTAAATTGAGCAAATGCCTGGAAGGTCTCATTGACAAGATGTATCTCTGTAAAATTCTGTCCTAGCACTGTGACCATGGGGAAATATATTCATGTGCAGAGGTTTATGGTGAAATTCTATCTACAGTCTGTTCTAAGCAGCATCTATATGCCATGTAGTCTAAGAATATGAAATTGGTTACAAAGATTCATTTATAATGAATAAATATACATTGGCTATATATTAATCCCAAATAGTATAGCATCTTTCAAATAAGTGGGAAATATGGAAATATACTAATACATTAGAAATAACACTGAATAATGACATTTGCATTTCAGTAAAAGAAACCTGACCCTATTTTAACAATTGGAAAGTTAGAAAAGAAAGAGTTGCTCTCAAACATGAACACATGCTGAAATATATATTTTAAATTTACACTTTTTTTAAAAAAATGCGCTTAATATTTTTGAGCTGACTACTGGAATAGAATCACTAGTTTGTTAAATGCACTGAGATGTGTCCTGCAAGAAGAGCAATTGGAGATGGGTCTCTGCAGAAATTGGTGAACCAGAGAGTGAGGGAGCTATCTATTAATCTGTTCCCCAGCCTTCCCCAATGTATGAGCCTCTAGCTTTCTTAGACAGATGCCAGAATGCACATGGCTGAAATAGTTGCTGCACCTTCTAGCCAATCAGAATCCTCCATAGCCCCCCAATTCCTCCTTTGTTCTCTACTAAAATACCTAGAGGGAATTGGTGGGTTAGCTGCACAGAGAAGGGACTGTTAAATATCCAGCGAGGAAAAAGGGCTCCTTCAGTCACCATTTCTTGACTACTACTACTTGCATTTTTGGGGAGTTGAATTTATTCCCCATTCACATGAAAGTTCAGGGGCAAGAAAAAGACTGTGTGGAGATGAGACAATAAAATGTGGCCAGTTTCAAAATGTCTGCTGATGAATGTTGATTCAACAGGCTCTCCCTACCTTCCAATAAACAGAAATCCCAGTTCTGAAGAAGGACCAAGAGGAGTTTCTGAATCATTTTCTGGGGCCTCCTCTTCTATATGTTTAATACTTCTGAGATAAGATTTTAATATATTTTAATGACTGTTTATTTAAGATAAGCAACATGGGGTTTTATATACTCTGTCCTCAGGATGTTGGCCTTTGCATTTATATGCATGAGGCTGGAAACTGCATTTTGAATAAAATTAGGCTTCTCTTTGGGATGCTATCTTGATAATTTGTGCAGAATATACTCTGAACTGCAACACACAGAATATAGGGCAGTTTATTCACTCTGAAACTCAACTGAAATTCACAGAATGTAGGAGGAGTTTTGTACTCTGGGAGGTTGTTTTATTAATGTCTATGTATATTATTTGAGGTAAATTGAGGTAATGATACTGTGATTTTTTTGGATACGCTTGTAACAAGGTTTTGTTAATTTGAAAGGATTCGGGGATTGATTTTTTGTATGTATTTTTGGCCTAATAAAATGAATTGTGACAAAAATAACATCACAACACAGTTTTCCTATTCTTGTCTTCTCTTGTGGTTGCTCAAACACAAGGATCAGAGAAATGGTACCACTCTTCTACAAATCTATACAGATCGAAGACTCATCACAACCCTTACCAGATCCCAGGGTGGTATTTCTAACTAGCAGATTGTAAATTGTTACATTAGCCTTAGAGTCAATTTAAAAAAAAACAGTTTAGTGTTTAATATTTAAACAGACTGACACATTTTTAAATTTTAAAGTTTTTCTTCCCATTGTTAAACTATTGTGGAGGCAAAATGAAAATGTGTTTCTCACATAAAGATAGCATACAGTTGCTACATTTTTTAAAAGAAAGATGGCCAGTAGTCAGCTCTGAAAAGCCATAATGCTGTAATTTTAAAATAAACTGTACAGCTTATCTATAGTGAATTGTTTTGGTATGTTACAACACTAAGGTTTAACTGCTGTGCATGGCATATGAGTATACATATATGCTTATATACATATATGGGTATGTTTTCCACTGTGAATGGCTGGGAAAAAAGAACAAAAAGATGGTTTTGAGTTGTAGAAGAAATAATATGCATATGGACTGGATTTGTACTGTGATTCTCACATGCATGTGGACATAAAATCTGAAAACAACTTCAAATATCAAGTTCTTTGCACTCCCTACTGTTCCCTGACCCTGCACATTTATCTCGTTGTTGTGGGATGGTTTAAATTATTTTCTTATGGGTTTGGACACAGCTTCTGCCCTTAATTCAGAATGAATGTGAAAAAGTGACTGAAATAATAACAGTCTCTAAACATAAAACATGGGCACATGCTGTCTCTGCTCAAAAGAAAGGCAAATGCAAGGCTGGCCAGAAATTTGTATTACCTGTGGAGGGCTGGAAAAGCATGTTAGGTGATCCTGAGAGAAGCATAGAGAGGGGTCTTCTGGGTCTGATGCTGGCTAAAGAGGGTTGAGGCTGTAAGTAAAGAAACTATCTCCTGTTTCGTTCCTCCTGTGTTTAAGGAACTAGGACTTTGTCTATTCTTTGTAAATGAACAAGAGTGTCTCAAGAAAATACTTGACTATCATCAGTGTCTCCTCTTAACTGAAGCAACCCTCAAAAGCCTTAACTTTGACTACTTGCTTTAGTTGAAAGGGGTAACTGTGTGTACGTGCATGCGTGTGCATATATGAAATTATATATATATATGAAATTATATAAATGCAGAACATATATGAAATTATATAAATGTAGAATTTAATGACAAATTTCTAAAATAATCACTTTTCTTTTAAATATATTTTAAAAAGAATTAATCTTTTTTTATTCATCCCAGTTTTTCATCCTTTGCTATACTTTATTCTTTCCTTTTGATGTGCATCCTAATAACTTATACTTTCTCAGTTTCCACTCTTTTCTTATTCTTTCCCTTTCCTCTTTCATTCCCTGGACTATGTTCTTTGACACCCTCCTAACGTTCTTTCAGTCTTTTCTTCTCATTCCCAGTAATCGCTCCTTCTGTTTAGATGTAGTGTCTTAAACTTTCTTAAGGATGTTAGTGTAAGGCAAGCACACTGGAGGCAGTTTCAAACTAACTTTGTAACAACCAGAACAACAATATACAGGGACATTCTTTAACTATTTCAGGACAGCTCTTTTACTGATTCGGATAACATGCATTAGAGGTGCTGTGCACAATGTGTTACTTTTAATAATTAAGGCTTAAAGTAGTCTGATACTCTTACTCATGTACATCAGAATTTGGCCCTAAATGCTAGATTATCACATAATGGAGCACTGGATGAACTGGAGACCATATGATTTTCTGTGTTCCTATTGGCTGGAAGAGCTTTGGGAAAGACAAAACATGATGTGATATAATATTGTAACCAGTCAATTAGTCTAGAGAGAAAGCTGTGAACTTCTGGAAACTGTTTAGACTGCTGTTCTGATCTCTATCACTTACTGGAAAACGTATTTTTTCCTCATCCTCGTGGATCTCCTGCCTCAGTTTCCTTTTTCTTCCTTTATCTCCCTGTAATCTCACTTCCCCTAGTTATCCTCTCAACAGTTTCAGTCTCTGTTCCCTTCACTTCTTATCTTGCCAAATGATTCCCCACACTCTAGTCAATTTACTACTACCACTCAGCTCACAAAACATTGACATTCTAGATACATTCAGAACCACTAATCCCTAACCCAACAATTCTATCTCCATGGCCATCCCTACCCAGACTTTTTTTTCTTTCTAGACAGACCCCAGTCGGTCTTTCTCCTAGCTCCCCTTCATCCAGGTCCTTTCTACTAACCGCTAATCCAGTCAGTTTGGCTCTTCCTTTTTGCTTACCTTCTAAAAGGGAAATGGGGAGAGGAGAAAGGACAATCTCCTGTCTTTCTCCAGCAGTTCAGCAAGGGAGTTTTAGATTACATTTTCCATGACTGCTGGACAGGGGATGCATATTTGTAGAGCCCACAGCACAATGGGATTCTGGCCCATAACTGGGGCTCCTATGTGCTGTGGTAATGCAAATAATAAATAATATATTGTGGCATCCCAGTTTGTGAAAGAAAAAAAAATCTATTAGAAGAACATATGTGGGAAAATATAATTCACCCAGCTCAGGATTTTTCAATCCAGCAATTTGAGTAAGTCTGATACACACCTGTTTGGTGCTGTCATCAGCTGCTTTATTGTTGATTCTGAGTTTCAGATATATAATGAAAATCTGTTGATTGAGTCCTCTTTGATCAATACTACAGTTATTTTCTACTGTGGAAATAAATAATTTGTCAGTAGAATCATGGCAGGGAAATAACTTTTAGGTATGATTAAATTTAATAGTGAGATGTCAAATAGCTAAACTTAATCCGTTTTATTCATCAAAGGTTATTAGTCAAAGATTAATACTGCATACTGCAGACAGGAAGACCAATATGTTACCAACTGGTCTGGGACGCGGCAGTGCAGCTGGTCAACTGTTTCTAAATCGGAGCTTTTCTCTGCTTCTATATACGCTAGGGTTGTTACAACAGATTGAAAATATGTCTAAGAAGACTGAATAATTGCAAGTTAGGCTTGAAGTAATGCAAAGAAATGGTGAAAATCAATCAAAGATTCTTTTGCTAGGTTGTCATGGACCTTGCAGTAAACAGGGCTGAGATTGTCACCAGTTTTTGTCTTAGTTTGACCACAGCATTCCAAAAGCTAGTAAAAGTTTAGCAACATCCATCACCAGCTATAGTTTAGTATAGAGGACATTAGCTAATCATTAATAAAATGTTTATCTTGTCCTGTCCCTCTGGACTTTCTCTTTATGTGGCGCTGAAATTACAACATTTCACATCTTCCCTTAGTTAGATAGCATGACATAAGTAACAAGCATTCTAAATATAATGTGCTATACTTACTCACTATTAGCTATTTTCTTATTTAAGTTACATATCAACTAATTTTTAATCGTGCTTATAGTGATAACATCTTCCATGCTTTGATCAATATATTTTGCGGAAGGTACCAATTTTCTGGGAGTCTAGCAATAAAGCAGTTTATATTCCTGATTAATAATTCTATTTGCGAGAGCTGTTTTCCCAATATATCTCTTTGCAAGAATCAAGTCCCACAATCCTTGATAAAGTCCATTCCTTATCTGATAACTAACTGCCTTACAGCATTTAGCAATGTATTTAACTAAAACGTAGTGTTTTCAGTTTCGCCTTTGGCCTGGCTGCAAAGCACCATGGGGCTTTGGCTTAGTTCAATCAACATAATCCTATCCCTTTCCCACACACACACAGGAACGTATTTGTATGAGATGCATAAATAAATACATTTGTACAAAAAGGTGTATATCTCATAAGAGTGCAGGGGGCAATCATACTCTTTAAAGGGTCCTACTGCCCGAGTTAAAGATGAGCCTGCGCCTTGGCACTTTTAAAACCCAGTGCCAGACTCATCTCTTTAATCAGGCCTTGCCACCATAATAAAGTAGCATAATGGCCTGCCACCGTTGCTCATATAAGACAGCTACCAATATTGATTTTACATGAGAAGGTAGCTTAATATAGAAAGTTGCTTAAAAGAGTTGCTTTGTCACAGTAGCCACTGTATAGGGAAATTAATTCTCCATTGCAATATATTAGCTTTGCCATAAATACCATGGTAAGGAAAATGTCATTTGAGCTGCCTTAGTTGTACTGTGATCCTTAATTGTGTATATAGCACCTAGATCCTATGGTGAGGGGTGAATCAGAAAGGCATATAGGTAATGTATTCTTACTGTTAACCCCACTGGCATGAAATACTCCAACCCTGCAATATAGACAAAACGACCTGAATAACAAGCATGCCTAAGTTGTGTGTGAAAATAAAACTAGTTAAGACTGTAGACTGCTCCAGGAAGTGTTATAGCTAACTTCCTTCTGGGAAGTAACCTGGAAAGGAAAACTTCTATAGTAACCGAGGGATGATATTTCAGAGAGATAGCAGTCTGTCAACAGTTCAGTCAGCTGCTTTTCTTCTTCTTTTTTCATAAACTCTTATCCGGAACCCGACTTTGTCTTCAACTTTGTCTAATACACTGCCAAGTGCACTGTCGGCACTTAATAAATAAATAATACTTTAATGAATAATCTAAACCTCTGGGTTATTTACTCATGTTTCTTCTATGAGTATGAATTGCATGCCTTGTGCTTTGAGATGTCTGCTCAAGTTGTGATTTGTGACAACTGAACTTACTATTAATATTTATGTAAATAAGTACCTCATCTCAATTTGCACCTTGTTCTGAAACAGCTGATTGAGAACACTTTTTGTGATGGGATACTAGACTAGCTGGCTCATTGACCTACTCTGATACGGGAATTTCTACATACATAGGCTTTACATCAGGGAAAAGCATATAGGTGACAAGGAAGATCCATTATTGCATTGGGAATAGTGTACCTGACCAATTTGTATATTTCTGTCTCAGCCCAGATTGAGCTTGTAGAAATAAGTTCCTGTCGTAAGCTCTTGTCTTCAAGTGACCACACTATTAATTCATTTCCAGGAACTCATTTGTTGAGGCAAAACTAAAACCTATTTTCAGCATAATACCTTAACTTGCTATAGCTGTCGCATAAGAACTTGGAAACAGATGTTGTCATACAGATGTATCAGAGAAAAGGTTTTTATGTTGCAAATAGGAAATAGTAATGTCTAATGTCTTATTGAAACATAAAGTTATTTGAAAAATAAGGTAATTTTTCACAATGTTTTCTGCAAATGGGTCTGGAAGTACTGTTGAGAGCAGACTGCAAATACAAATAGATTGTTACATGAGAGCTCTGCTGATATATTCTTAAACTGAGACTTTCCTTGTCCAATATTAGTTTTATAGAACTATACACAAATAGTAAACGTCTCACTACAGTAATTAGAATCAAACTACCATAAATCCTGAGTGAACTAAGTTGATTTGCAGATTGGGGGTAAGCAAAAAATAAATAATTTGGCATGGTCTAGCTAACTTCTTGCATATGGTAGTATTTCTTTCCTTCATGATACCTTCTAAGTACTTTTTGATTAAAAACTAGAGTTTGTGCCTTAGTGACCTTGAATCGTAGACTATTATACAATCATGTAATTCTGTGTGAAAAACTGCTTTCTGATATTTGTAGTTTTCATACATGTCCACTTATACTGTTTTGGTCTAGTACTGTCATAGAACTGATGACATTAACTTCAGTTGACCTTAGCTACACATTTTAACAATTGTACACTTCAGTCAAGTCCTCTTTTTTTCTGACCTTCATTGGGCTTGGACCCAATGCATTATTTTAGTCTAACTTTATAGATGTTACCTTTTTGTCTTGGGATGGCCTTGTCTATGACTTTTCAAGTGCAACAGCATAATTTATAATCTGCTGAGTACATTGTTTTAAATGTATTCCTTTCTAGAGATTAGTATATTTTTGTTATAACATCCTAAAATGCTTGAAGTGAATTATTTGAGCCATAGGATACAAGAATCATTGTGTTTCTTGATAATTAGTGTATGCTCCCTGTAGTATCAGGGACAAAGTTGAAGAAGTGACTTTAATGACCTGAGAAGTGTAATAATCTCCTAAAAATGTATTGTCAAGCATATCTTATTGCTATTAGCAAATGGATACTATCCATCCATTGATCCATCCATTAGAGATTGGTCCCACTACCTAAGAGAAGGATATGACATCAGTGAGGGCAATCAGAACCCTGACGTGTACATAATAAAAAAGACATTTTATAATTTAATCCATTATGTTTAAAAGATGCATTGCATTTTTCTTTTTTATGAAGATAAGCATTACTGTCTGATTTACTTTTTGCATTGCTTATACATTCCTAACATTCTGTATTCCACTAGTCTAGCTGTGTATGCTGCATTTGTTGACTTTTTTAATTGCTTCTTGCCGTTTTCTACATCTTTAACAGTAAACATATCCTCTTAATGCAAAAAAGAGGCATATGGTCTCCTTCTTACATATAATTCATTGTACTTTTAAATTTATTTTGTTGCAGGCTGGCTGGTTTAACTGAAGAAATTTGTAAATAAATGTTTATCCCTAGTATATTAAATACATAAACAGCAGTGTGTGTGATATCTTAGTGTGATTAGCTCTTGAAAAATTCATCAAATGTCCTGAGAACTGCACCGCTTATTTAAAAATTCATAAAAAGTTTTGAAGAATAAAAATGGTTTGACAAGTAGGCAGGCCACAAAGAAACTGACACATCAAGGGAAGAAGATCAAACAGGAATATAGCAGGCATGTTCATACTGCAGGCTGTAGAGCCTGGCTGCACTCCAAGGGGGTTGAAAGAACAAGTAGACATGAAATATAGAGAAAGAATAGAGACAGGAATCTCAAGGTGGAGAAATGAAAGAACATTTGACATTCAAAAATGATTTTATTTGTTTATAACTTGGACATGCAGTCAATAATTTCAACTTTGCTTAGCTTATTTAACTAGATGCAAAAGTTTTATACAATGGTAATGTACGCTTCAAGAGAGATGCAGTAAAATGTCTTCTCTTCAGGATCACATCACTTGGGGGAGGCGGGCGGGGGGATTCAGTCTTTTCATAAGTTTCTCAAAGGAAACACCAGGAGCTAGATCCTCAGCTGTTGTGAATCAATGTGGCCTCACACTGGAGCTATGCTGATTCACAACAGCTGAGGATCTGGCCTGATCAGTCTGTAAGCAATGGTAAATGTTAACAAGACTATGTGTTCACTGTTATTTCTGAATTAAAATGAATGGCACATTTGAAACACAATGTTTTGTCCTATTAACATTTCATTTAATGTTTCTAGTCCTTCTGTATTAAACTGACAATTAGAAAAAGGTGTTATACAATGCAGGTATGTGTTTATTGATGGTGACTTCAGCCAATATAAGCTTAATAATGTCATGTAGTAACTCCCCTGCAGTTTGTGATTTCTACTGATCCCTGCCACGTAAAGGGCATATTAACCCTTTTGTTAGCCTGATCTAGGTCAAGTGGCTGGGACCAGGAAGTAAAGTTCAGACTTTTACTGACCCTCTTGTGTGTCATCTTTATTATGCCACCTACCACAGAGGTTGGATAAAGGAAGCAGCCATACTCACATCGAGAGGCTTGATTCTTTGTTAGAGTGTCTCAGCCACCTCCCCTAGGCCAATAGCAGGAGCAACAACGAAGAGGCAGGGAGTAAAGAGTCCTTTAAAACTTCAGTTTCCCCTTTACCTGGGTTCCAGAACTCTTTACTTGCCCTCTCTTAGGCCAGCTATAGCCATGGGAGAAGCAATGGTTGTAAGATGTACCTTACAGACGTCTAGCCTTCCACTGCTTGAGCTCCAGGAGTCTTTTCCTGTGCCAGACACACTTCTCCTTCAGAGCAGCAGCAAGGAGATGGCTGGTAGAGCCTTCAGACTCAGAGGTGACTTATCCTTCTCCCCTGCCTGTTTGCTCTGGTTTGGAGAGTTGGATGTGAGGAGTTGGGCAGTTATTCAAATTATTTCCCTATTCATTTTGAATCTTTTCCCCCTTCCAGATATTGCTGCAAGGCTGATATTAATGGCAGGCAATTTTGTGTGTGTGTACGTTATGTTAGGAGAGCAGCGATTAGCAATTTGTCCTTTTAGATAGGTCTGAGAAGCCCGGCTGTTTTGCAATAGGGTATCCAGACCATTCAGAAAACCGGTAAGGGCCCTGAAAATTTGGAAGGGACATGTGATTTCCTTTTCTTCCCTGCCCCGCACTAGGCTATATTTTGGGTCTCTGTGCCAGTGCACTAGGAAAGTATAGGAGCTTTCTATCCCAGGCCATGCTGCAAGTCCTGTAGGTTCCAGATGCTACTTATTGAGGGAAACTTTCAGGACCTTGAATGTTTCAATTCCTGTGGCAATGGGAATACCAAAACAAAGAAAGAGTCATGGATTATATGGCCAGAAGGGATCATTGTGATCATCCAGTGTGATTTCTTGCTTACGCATAGGCCATAAGATTTCCTTACACTCTAATTCAAACAGGAATTAATTTATCTTCTAGAAAAACATCCAGTCTTTAATTCAAAATTTGCAGTGATGGAGAATCCACCATAATTCTTGATAAATTGTTCCAGAAGCTAATTACCCTCACTGTTAAAAATGTATGCTTTATTTTGACTCTGAAGTGTCTTGCTTCTAATTCCAGCCATAGGATCTTGTCATACATTTGACTTCTAGATTGAAGAGCCTGCTCATATCACATTACTGCTCCCCATGTTGTGATCAAGTCACTTCATAACTTTCTTTTTGATAAGCTAAATAGATCCATCTCCTGGAGTCTATCACTATACAGCATGTTTTTATAGCCTTTATTCATTCTTGTGGGTCTACTCAGAATCCCTCTCCAATTTTTTCAATATGCTTCTTGAATTGTGAACACCAGAACTGGACACGGTATTCCAATAGCAGTCACACCAATGTTAAATGCACAGGTGTTATACCCTCTTTATTCTTACTTGAGAGTCCCCTCTTTATACAAGGACCAGACTAGTCTTTTTGACCAATGTCATATTGGGAGCTCATGTTCAGCTGGTTATCCACCATGACCACCACATTGTTTCAGGGTTTCTGCTTCTCATGTTGGAGCCCACCACCATGCTGGAAGGCCTATATTCTTAGTTCCTATATGTATGACCTTACATTTGGTCATATTGAAATGCATATTGTTTGCCTGAGCCCAGGTTACCAAGATCGCTCTGTATCAGAGACTTGTCCTTGTCATTATTTACCACTCCCTCAATCTTTGTATCATCTTCAAACTTTATCAATAATGGTTTTATGTTTTCATCCAGGTCATTGATAAAATGTTAAATTATGTAGGGTCAACAACTGATCCCTGCAGGACTCCACTATATTTGCTCAATAATGAGTCCCCATTTACAATTACATTTTGAGTCTTATCAGTTAGTCAGTTTTTAATATGTACCATGTTGATTTTGTATCAGTTGTGTAGATACAGACCTGTTCGTAGACTCTTATCTCAAAAGACTTTAGACTTTTTATTCAGACATTCAGCCTACAATGGCCATCATTTAATACTATAAAAATTAAAATTGCCATAGTATTTCTGGTATAATGCATTATGAGTGTAGGGGGTACTTCAAACAGAACTATAAAGATAAATAATGTGGTTAGTGCTGGTCAAAAGTTTTCAAACAAAAGAAATACCTGGAAACAGTGCTTAGTTCTAGAAATAATTGATGTTTTATAAAATTTTATTAAAAATAATGTTTTAATTGTAACATTTTGGTATTTTACAAAACTTACTTTGATTTTTCTACTCCAAAATTCCAAAAAGATTGTTTTGACATTCTGTAACGAGTGATTAGTGACTACATTTTGCCATATGGTTGGATACTGAAAGAGAGTAGAATGGGTGCAATTTACCCTCAGGAATGAACTGTTGCTCTGTTTCTGACAGGGCATGTGACTGGGTTGCAATACACTGACTCACTGACCATCTGCTTGTGAGGTTTTCTTTAAGGCTGCTGAAGTGTACCCCTCTTCACACAGATCTTTGGGGAAAGGGAATGAATTTGGGCTGGAGATTGTCTCATTGACCATTGCAATTTCTAGCCCATTGGCTACTTTTTTCATTACATTAAGATTCTGAGCAGGCTTCGCATATAGTGGGTCTGGCCACCTGCTAGTGAGGTTCTTTGTAAAGCTGCTAGGCTCTATCATGCTATCTTCTCCTGTCTCTGGTGGGAGGAGATGAGAAGGATGCAATCTTCCACCCTTCACTATCCATGTGAGTTAATTCCAGAGGGGTAGCCGTGTTAGTCTGTATACAGCAAAAATAACGAGAGTCCTGTAGCACCTTAAAGATTAACAAATTTCTGCAGGTATAAGCTTTCGTGGGCTACAACCCACTTCGTCAGATGCAAGAAATAGAAATCAGATAGGATGTGTGTGTGTGTGTGTGTGTGTGTGTGTGTGTGTGTGTGTG
>ML675646.1:21850378-21878003 GCA_007922155.1 Mesoclemmys tuberculata
GTGTGTGTGTGTGTGTGTGTGTGTGTGTGTGTGTGTGTATAAAAGGGTAAGGAACAGCAATGGGGAGGGTAGGTGTGTTAGCAAAGTCCATTCAGTTAGAGTAGATGAGGCCTATTCACAACCATTGATTAGAAGGTGAGAATGTGTGAACAGTAACAACTCTTGTAGTGAGATAACCATTCCAAGTCCCTATTCAGACCCAGTTTGATAGTGTCAAGTTTGCATATGAGTTCCAGCTCTGCAGTTTCTCGCTAAAGTCTGTTTTTGAAGTTTTTTTGTAGAAGTATGGCAACTTTCAAGTCGGCTACAGAGTAACCTGGGAGATTCAAGTGCTCTCCGACTGGTTTATGGATGTTCCCATTTTTTATGTCTGATTTGTGTCCATTTATTCTTTTGCGTAGTGACAGTCCGGTTTGGCCAATATACATGGCAGAGGGGCATTGCTGGCACATGATGGCATATATTACCTTAATAGATGTGCAGGTGAATGAGCTCCTTATGATGTGGCTGATGTGGTTAGGCCCTGTGATGGTGTCACTAGAGTTGATTTGTGGGCAGAGCTGGCAACGGGGTTTGTTGCAGGGATAGGTTTCTGGGTTAGTGTTCTTATTGTTTGGTGTACGGTTGCCGGTGAGTATTTGCTTCAGGTTGGGGGCTGTCTGTAAGCAAGAATAGGTCTGCCTCCCCTGGCTTGAGTGAGTGAGGGATCATCTGCTAGGATAGGTTGTAGATCCTTAATGATGTGTTGGAGAGATTTTAGCTGGGGGCTGTAGATGATGGCCAGTGGTGTTCTGTTGTTTTCTTTGTCGGGTCTGTCCTGTAGTAGGTGACTTCTGAGTACCCATCTGGCTCCATGTAATCAATGATTGTGAATAGGCCTCATCTACTCTAACTGAATAGACCTTGCTAACACCTCCCCTCCCCATTGTTGTTCCTTACACTTGGTTATATATATATACCCCCTATCTGATTTCTATTTCTTGCGTCTGACGAAGTGGGTTGTAGCCCACAAAAGCTTATACCTGCAGAAATTTGTTAGTCTTTAAATTGCTACAGGACTCTTGTTGTTTTGTTTTTTTTCATGGGAGTTAGGTTGCTATGTTTGGGAAGAGGTGTGTGCACATGTGAATGGAGCCTATGGACAACCTACCTTTCCTTTTCCCTGCCCACTGACAGGTACATTCAAAACAGCTACTTTTATATTTCCTCCTCTGGGTTGAAATTTCTAACTTCTTTGAAATATTGACCTTTTATTTGTTTCAAATAAAAACGTTCAGCATTTTCCTTTCAATGGTCTTCAATATAAAGCAACTGGATTTTTTTGTTCTGTAGAAAATGTCTACATTTGGTCCTGTTTCTGAATGAAAATGATTTGACATTTCCTGAAAAAGTGATATTCCATTTTTCAATCAGTTCTAACTATGGTTTTCTATAAATCTGTTTGACATTCACTGGGTCAAACCCACCTCCTTCTGAGATTCTTTAGAATTATGAAGTTTTCTATTGCAGTCGAGCCCACTGTAGAGTAGATTTTCACAAGAGCTCAGCATGTTGGATGTGGAGCCCCTTAAAGCTTGTGGCTATTGTTCAGGTGCCTAAATAGGAACTGAATTCATTTGGAAACCTAGCTCCAACTGTGGGTGTTCTGTACTTGAAAATCTGGGCCAGAGCTCTTTTAAAAATCTGGTCTTATGTATAAAGGGAAAACAGTATCCATTTTCCTTAAATCAACACTGAAATTCCAATAGATTAGAAGCACTATCCCCAATCAAGAAAAATATTCTACAAGATCTTATAAAACATCATATCTTACTTCTGGTAAACAAAATGGGTGCAATTTTCTTTTAAATATTTTATAAAACCCAGAGTGTGTGGCTGAAATTTGTCCACTTGGTGCATGGGCCTCATGTTGGTTCTCTGTACAAGACTGGCTTTCACTTGGGTGAGGAAATATACTGAAATGGAAATTGCTTCACCAAAATGTTGCCAAAGATTGCAGCATTTGGTGATATGTAATATGTGAGAGTCATGTCATGTAGCTTATTTTAAAAAACGGGTATGATACGGAGGCTGTACCACAGCCAAGTGATTTACCACATCTGAAAATCATGTGTGTTAAATGTCTCTCACCTCACTATTGTGTGCTGCATGACATAAAACACTGCTACCCTGCTGTCTAATACTTCACTGCATTATAGTCAGGTATTCATTATATTTGTGGCATACATATTTCACTGTTTGGAGGCACTTTAAATGTGGAAAACACTAAAGGGGCACTCGTTCTCTGAAAATATCTACTCTGTGCAGTGACAGTCAAAAATCTTAACAGAATGTTTGGCATCATTAGGAACGGGATAGTTAAAACAGAAAATATCATATTGTCTCTTCATAGATATATTGTACACCCACATCTTGAATATTGTATGCAGATCTGGTTGCCCTATCTCAAAAAGATATATTTGATTTGCAAAAGATACGGAAAAGGGCAACTAAAATGATTAGAGGTATGGAAAATCTACCACATGAAGTGAGACTAAGACTGGGACTTTTCAGTTTGGAAAATCATGAATGGTGTGGAGAAAGTAAATAAGGAAGTGTTATTTGTATTACATAAAAACTAGGCATCACCAAATGAAATTTAATAGGCAGCAGGTTTAAAATGAACAAAATAAGTATTTCTTCACAAAATGTGCAATCAACCTGTGGAACTCCTTTCCAGAGGAAGGCCAAGACTATAATTGATTCAAAAAAGAACTAGAGAAGTTCATGGAGGGTAAGTCCATCAATGGCTGTTAGCCAGGATAGGCAAGGATTGTTGTTTGCCAGAGACTGGTTATGGCCGACTGGATGGATCACTTGATGATTATCTGTTCTATTCATTCCCTCTGAAACACCCGGCATTGGCCACTGTTGGAAGATCGGATACTGGGCTAGACAGATCGTTGATCTGACCCAATATGGCCGCTCCTATGTAGCCTGCTGTTTGAGATGAAAGATGAGTGTTGCATTTACAGTCCCAGGTAAACAGTATTCGGCCACTGTACTGTAGGCTGATATTTCTAATCCATGCTATTTTTGCCATATAGTATCTAGGAAACTGTCATGAAATAGTCTTTCAGATTGTCTGTTGGGACCCTGTTCTTTTATCAGATTCATAGATGGTGAGCATCATGCACGCATGCTTCAGGTGATGTTATTCTTCAAATCAGAAGGGCAATTAGTATATTTTAGGTAGGAAAGATACTAGGAAGCTCATCATGCATTTCGAGACCTGAACAAGCACGGTCCAAGTCAAGAGAAGACTTGTTTTTCTTTCTTTTTTTTTTTCCTTTTTTTTTCCTTTTTTCCTTTTCTTTCTGAGCAAGCAGTGAGAAAGCACTAAAATGTTTGGCCTTTACTGAAGGCCCAGATTCAAAGCTCCTTGACATCCTTGATAAGACTCCCACTGATTTCAGTGAGCATTGGATTAGCCTTTGAGTGCCAACAATATTCCACAATCCCTGTTTCAGAGTCTCTGTGGCAGGATCAAGAATGTAATTTTGTGTTTTTAAAAGAAAAAAGGAACTAAGGAGCTCATAATAGGTTTTCCATTGATTGTATTATGAGATGATTCTATTTCTCTTTTGTTACCTTCATATGGCATTTAATATTCCTCAATGCTGACACTATGGAACAAATCCAACAGGCTTTAAAATGACCAAATTCTGTCCTAAATGTGAATCCAAAAGTCTGGGCTGAGATTATTTGATGTTCTTCTTTGATTGAGAATTTACTATGTTCAATTGACTGAATGGATCCAGGGAGCGAGGCCTGATTCGATCTACACTGAAGCCAAATGGGAATATTTCTGTTGACTTCTGTGGGTGTTGAAGTGAGATCTTTCTCTTTGGGATACAGAATGCTTCACCTCTAATTGGCATTCTTCTTCTGGTGACAGAGGCCAAAGTTTGAACAGGAACTGAGAAAGAAGGCATCAGAGTAGAGCAATGAAGGGAAAATCATGCTGGTGATGCAGAGGCTGTAACTTTTCTGTGCATATATCCATTTTCATATATCCATATATCCATTTTCTGTGCATATATCCATTATCCAGGATGGACCTCCTGGTACTTTCACAGGCACTAAATTCACAAGCAAATATATAAATAAGATGCGTTGCCCTGATATAAAAATGCTGGGTACAATTGAAAAAGGTTAAGATACCGTCCTGACTTACAGTCAGAAAAGGTTGTTGCTCGAGTGAGGAAGCAACAGGAAAATGATGATGTGCTGGGAGGAGATGGATTAAGGAAATGGATTCTACAAAAAACAAAAAGGGCAGGAAGAGGGAATGCAAAATTCTTTTAAAACTTTCCAAGAGTCAAAAGCTTCCTCGAATTTGTCTGCTTTAATACAGTAGCAGAGGGAGTTCTGAGTCTCCAATGCCCCATGAATAGATATATTCTGAACCTAAAGAAAAAGGCAGGTGTTTTCCGTAAAACTTTGTTATACTACAGCACCTACTTGTTTGCATTTGCATGTTTTTTGCTGAGCTGACTTTAGGGAATGACTGGGCATAAGCATACTACATTTAGGGAGAAATTGATGGCTGGTTGTTTCTTTAAGTCTTACAGCCTTGTGACCAAATACATGAAATTGTCTCACATTTAAAATTTTTAGAACATGTCACAGATTTCATACTTTCTTTGTCTGATGTTTCATAAAGGCATGTTGTTTCATATCTGATATGATATCAGAAAGAGTAAAAAATATATGTTTCCTATATTATGACTGCTTTATCTAGTTAAGCAAAAGGTTAATTAACTGTTATAGTCATCGTAGGAACTATCATTCTTTAACTGACTCTAGATACCAAGAAAGAAATTTTCAAAAGTAAGCATGCTAAATTACATACACGTTTTTGCATGCCTACCTGGTGCATGTGCAGAATGCATTGCAAGTGTGCCGTCTCTAGTTTGCACACCCACAAACATACATGTGTGTGAATAAATGAGATTAGTTCATGTAGATTGTAGTTTTCATCCATACAATTTAGTGCACTGATTGTTGAAAACGGGGCTGGTAATGTGGTGATAATTTCTTAACCAGTTCGGCTAGCAGGCACAATATTTTGCATCCTTCATCAGTGTGTTCACACTACAAAAGCTTTTACATTTCTGCCTCCAGCTCATTTTCTTCTTTGTCTCTGTCTTTTCAGGAGACCGGCAGTTCTATTATAACTGCCTGGTCACATTTCTCAGACCAGAACACAGTCTGCTTGGAAATTAGTAGTGGCTTCTGTAGGTACAGAAATAAATCATCTCCCCCTTTTGCTCATTGTTATTACCAGTGGGTACATTTCTGCCCTCAGTTGCATTCATGCAACCCCACTGAAGTCTGTGTGATTGAACTCATGTTATTGTGATCAGAATTTGTGGCCCTAATTGTCTAGCAAGATCCTGACGTTATACTCCTTGTATTTTTTTTCAGATCTTGTCCTTTTAATTATATATAATGTGGTCTCCTCTACAATTGTCACAATCATCTGCAGAAACTAGTTTAAAAAAGACTTCCATGATAGGTGAAATCTTTTCCATGAATCACTCCAAGGCTATGTTCCTGTTGAACATCATGTTTAAGTTATTTTGATTATGCTGTTCTAAAGTTCTTAGGGTCATATCAAGGTCTGAACTCTACCAAGGAACATTTTGTTGCTTTAGAATTTCTTATGCAACCCTTCTAGGATGCATATGATATGAAGATTTAACTCTCCAATGCTGTCAATCTGGTGCCTTTTATGAGCACTAAAAAACCATGAACATGCACACATTTAATGTGATAATCATTTAAACAGTAGATACCAGTGAAATTTAGATGTTTATGAAATCTATTAATAAGTGACAAGGAGATTGGGAGAATCATCTATATGATGGGAAGAGCCTCAAGTGAGGGTTCTGCCCACTGTGAACAGTAGTTCAGGTAAATCTAGAAAATGTTTCTGTGTCTGAACATGTTTATAAAACTAAAGCCTACCCAGTGGCATAAAATTCAAGTAATTCATTGTCATTATTTAATTTTTAACATGAGTGAAATAAAAGTTGCACAGATTTCAAAACTGAACACTTTTTTTGTAGTGGATGTTCCTTTCTTCCAGAACAAACAAACGAACAAACAAAAAATGTCCTTACTGTTAAAGTAATGTTCCACATGACCAAGATGTTGCACAACTAGGACCTATTTTCATCATTCCCTTTATCTGACTGTTATGGAATGTTTCTGCGAAATGTTAAAGAGCTGCCATGCACCACCTCAGAATCCTCTGTTTCATTGCTGGGTACAGTGTTTTATGAATATAATTTGTAAAATGCTTTGACATTCTCCAAAGAGTAAACTATTATGGGCCCGATTTGCCATCCTTACTCATATTGAATACATAGCATCTTGAAGCTTTGATTTCTAATGTGCAGCAACATGTCGTGCACTAACTGGCCCATATAGACCCTGCTAGGGCTCACTAAAAGTTCCTTAATGTGATTTACCATAGTGTGTGTGTACACACACACATTATTTCCCAACAGTTAATAAGACACATTCCTTCTGGAAGATGTAGTTCAGTTATTATTCTGGGGTTCTTACTTTAATATTCCTGCATTATTCAATTTGAAATTACTAAATTGTCAGGGGGAAAAGAAACCAGACCTGGCCAATGGGTACAGGAATATTTAAAAAACCAGTCCTGCCTACATGGTATTTCAGCTCTGAGAATGTGCAATAAATCTTGTTATACATTTATTTCTAGTTACACAGTGCATCCTGGGTTTTTAAAACCTGAGGATACACTGTTGTTTTCCGTTAGGGATGCTTTGCCTTTTTCTCTTGCTTGTAACTCTGTCTCAAGCTATATCTAGTGAGTCAATAACATTGTTTAAATCAAAGTTAAAGATGCACCCTACAGTTTTGATTTTGTACTTCCCATGTTTTTTGTGAAGACTGACTTGATGTACTTGGGGGAAAAAAAATTCCTTGAGGAGAATGAAACTGCTGCTTCCTGTTGTTTTTCACTACTAATTATAGAACTAATAAATATCATTCCTCCTAAATCCTCATTGTTTTTCTTCCTTGCCTCTCTCCTTCATCCCCAGTTTAAAATACCAGTTTGTGTCCAACAATACCAATTGGTGCCCTTGCCCTTGCAACTTAAAGAATATACTTGAGTGGGTTATGACCTCTGCTGACCTTTTTCCAAATTAGCTCTGTGCTAAGAAGTTGTCACTGGTTTTTATGAAGGTCTATATTTTAGCCATCATGTTTTTTTAAAGGTCTCTCTGAGGCCATTTCCTATTTGATGTGATCTCTCATTTCATCTACTCTGTATTTGCTTTCCAATTTCCTCTGTTTTCCTGAATCCAGGCTGCATTGTATTTCTGTTCTCTGCCACTATTGCTGCACTTTAGAGTCACTGCTGATTACAAAAGCTCTTTTCTCTAGCTGTGTTTACTAAACATCCCATTAGCTCAATTTGACTTTGCACTCCTAATTTCTTTTTCCTGTGGCTGATGACTTTGTCCTTGCTGTAATGAAGCTGTCTACTTGTTATTTCATGCCTCAAACTTCTCTATATGATTTCTGTTCTAATTGCATATACTCTGAAGTACAGAATTTAATATGATGGTGGGAGTCTGTATCTTAATAATATGGGGTATGAAAAACTCAGCATGCTTAGTCCAGTCACTTCAACAAAAAAAATTCAGTTTTAGTTTTCTTTTTTTACACAAAAGAAACTTTTACAAAAGTCACATCTATTAGGTATAACTCATTAGACAGTTTTCATGAACAAAAATCATTTCTCCATCTAATCCCTACAGAATATCTATTTCTACTCTTTAATTCTTTGTTAGTTATAAGATCATTTCACCAGACAGAACTCTAAAATAAATCTGCTAATTTTCATCTGTGAATAATCAGTTTTACATTTCTTCTCTTTGTACCAATTACTTATCTGAAATGATTTGCGCACATCAGGCAAATTTCTGCTCATGGATATATACTGTGGTTCTCTGGGGGTGGATTTTCAAAAGCACAGTGTTGGCCTGTTGGATTTCTTCATCTACGATATTTAATCTGTATGTTATTTCTAGAACTCACACTGGAATCCAAATTCCAGGTTTGGATGATGTGTACTAAATAAAGTATGGGACCATGTTTTAGATGATGAAGATAAAAAGAAATATTGACCTTTATTTTTTGATCATTGTCCATACTGTGAACTAAAAGGAAGATCCTGTTAAAAATGTGGGTTTTTTTAACTAAGAACTGTATCATCAGGAAGATGCATAAGGAAGAAGAATTAACTGTGCATTGATTCAGATATTTTGGCAGATATTTTTAACAACCACACTGTGGCATGTATCCAGCATGATACTCCTGGAATAAACCGCCTTGATACAATTATGTGGTGATGAAGAGACCTGATTCCATCTCCACAAGGCTCATAAGTGTACTTTTCTAACTAATGGAATGGTATTTAATACCACAGCGATGACAGACACCTTAGAAATGCAAATAACTTCAAGAAAATAGTAAGTTATGGTTACAGGGCTAGCTGTGCTTTAGACCAATGGTTCCCAACCTGAGGGGTGGGACTGCCATGGGGGGGCACCAAAGTTTACAGCACATTTTTGAAGCTTCAATAATATTGAGGTCATTTAGCCCCCTGAGCACTGCACCGGGCACAGCCCCCGCAAACTCCATGCCAGTCGGAGTGGAAGAGCAGCCTCGAGCTCCAGGCCGGCAAGAGTAGAGGAGCAGCTCCTCCCTCAACCCCAAACCAGCTGGGCGCCCAACTGGATAGGAGCTGTCCCACATGGGGAGGCCTGGAGCAGCCCCAGCCGGTCTGCCAGAGCCCACCTCCATTACCCTCAGCCCATGAGGGACAGAGAGGCAGGGCCACACGAGGAGTGAGGTTGCAGCTGTGCTAGGGAAAGCTTAGCTTTTTACTCAGGTAAGAGTTTATTATTAGTAGTATGTAATTTAGTATTATCATTATGTGTTTATAGGGGTTATGTGTGTTTATAGCTGGTGAGGAAGAGGGGCCAGGGTGGTGAGGGGCACATATTTTACCTAGTCTTAAGGAGTGGGGCTTTAACTGAAAAAAGTTGAGAACCACTGCGTTAGACCCCATTAAGTCCTTCTTGAGTATACCACATTAGGGACTGGTTTTGCAATCTTTTCCTCTCTGGATAGATCCACATAGTTCTACAGCTCTGAGACTGGATTTCTTGGCTGCAGCCCCTTTGCTTACCAACTATGTTAATAAGACAGGTACAACAGTATGTGACTGCTGCAAGTCCTGGTCCTCTGTGGACTTGTGACCAGCTAGCTGATTAAAGTGACCCCAAACCAGCTTCTTCAAAATGAAGCATTAGTTATTCACCTAAATTTATTCACAGAATTTGTAGAGAGGGAAGGTATCTTGTGAACCAGTAACTTATAATGACTAATTTATGCAGTTACAAATCTTGTTTACTAATGGTTTACATTCATCATAAAACTCTAGTAGACCTGACCTAATTGAACTAATGCTATCTGTAAAAATTTCCTGCTCAACAAAATTGGAGACCTGAAGTTGATTTAGAGATTATTCTTTTTTATGGCATTAACAATTCTAAAGAAAGCTGCAAAGTTCTTGCGAGTTCTTGCACAAAAAAAAGTATGCTAGCAATCTGAGTTGCAGTGCTGTTTTTTGATGGAAAGTATAGCTTAAAGTATTCCTCTAACAATTAGATAATTATAACATTCTCAATGGATAACAATACATTTTATTTATCTTAATAAAATTTAACTTCAATTGTTTGCTATGAAGATAAACTTTCCTTATATATTTCCATGGGAATACACTCAAGTATGATTCTGAATGCCAAGAAGATTTCTAATTTCTGCTGCACAACATACATATCTGAAATCCTAGCTAGACAGACAAAGATATATAGGTCTCAAACCGAAGTTCTTTTTTTTAATCCTTTAGATTTTACAAGTGAACCTTTTTTCCAAGGCATGGCTTTCCCTATTTGGAGGGCACTTTTAAAGTGTGGCATAGGTATACGGCTGTGAATTCAGCTAATCATATCCATGACACATATTCCAGTAGCTATTGAATCCAGATTTTTAACATTTTGAATAATTTCTACTTTGGTCTCTGGAAAAACAATAAGTTGTTTCTCTTTAATAATATAGAGCCAAATTCTGTCTTTGTTACACTCATAGGCTGAAAATATTACTTCATTGGGATTACAGAAATGCCAATGTTCCTTTAACATTAGAGAGACAGAACTGATTTCCTCTTTGATTTTTGTTTGTTTGTTTGTTTGTTTCCACATCTTGTCCTCCTCCTTTTTGGGTGACATGCAGATAGGCTCTTCACCAGCCATCCTAAAGTTTTCTTCTCCCAAATACTAGTCAATTTTTGTGAAATCTACTTCTCATTATTTATAGTTGCCCACTGGTGCCATCCCACCAAAAGTTTTGACCTAGATTTTCTCCTTTGCTAAAATGCTGTTGGTGTAGGAGTGATAGGATGATGCAAGGGAACAAAAGCTCCTTGATTCTCATGGTACTTTTACTTTGATCCTCTGGTGTAAGTTACAGTAACTATGGGGCTACTCTGACTTACACCACTTAGCTTTGGTCTCTGTGGGCTCATGTGCTACTTACGATCTGGTGTAGTACAGGTACACTGCATTCTTCCTTGCCCCCAGCATGACTGAAAAACCCTTTCTCCTTTCCCCACTTCAGGGGAAGGCAGCTGTCATACTTACAGGCTACGTTACTTTATGCCCATTGAGAACCCCATATGCTAAAGGAACTCTCTTATGACCGGTAATTGCTGTATTGTAGAAGTGAAAGTTCCCTGACATGACAATGATGACTTCAGCAAGAGGAGACATTTTAAAAATGAAATAATATTTTGATAAATGTTAATGGACATTTAGTTAAGATGAGAATAGCTTTAGTTATATAGTGTTTACTTGGCTTCCTTCCCAAAATGTCCTAAAATAAATCTACTCTCTCTCACAAGAGTATTGTAAGGCTTAATTCTTGAATGTCATAAAGTGCTTTGATCCTCAGATGGAAGGGGATATAACTATTTAAATGAATTATAATAATTATATTCTTATCAATTGGATCATCTTTTGGGTGGGAATAAGAGGCTATATTGACTAAAGAACAAAGAATAATAACACTGTTTTTTCTACTCACCACTATCTAGTAACTGAACTACATACTTATTCATTAAACACCCATTGTTGAGGGGTATTTAGGTTTTCTTAGATTTCCTGCTTGGGGATGGTCCAAGATAATAACAGCCAAAAAAAAAAAAAACTTATATGCCAGAACCCATTGCACTGATTCCTTCCACCTTCTTCCTCTCCCTCTGCAACACCTACATTTCAGTGCCTAATAAGGAGATCAAATTGTGGCCTATAAGAAAAAAAGGAAAGTCTATTTGAGATCCAAGACATCAGCACAAACCATGCATTTTCTCTGCCTGCAATTAGAATTTAAAAGTGCCATTATTCCAGTGCTGGAAAGTAGATGGCTTCTAAATATAGTAGACATAGATCTTATTGTTGTGTCTTAACATCCCTCAAAAGAATGCTAGGCTCTTTAGAGATACATATGGAAAGATGAGAAACCTCTTCTGAAGAATGCATATGCCTAATATTAAGCATGATGCACAAGAGGATATATGCAATATGAGTGTGTTGATCGGGGGATTATCTTGGGGACAGAAGAAATTTATTTCACTGTCAATTTTTTCTGTTTTCAAATGGACTGAGCCTGATTCTTTTTTCAGTGGTTTAAATCTGTAATAACTCTCTGAAATCACCATTTATGCTGGTGTACAACTGGTATTTATGCTGGTGTAATTGAGCAAATAATCAGGTCGAGGATATCTATACAACTCTTATCTACTCTGCATGATTAATTGTTCTTGCCTCTTTTGTCTCTCCCCCTGCAGATGCCAATCTATTCTATACTGCATCATGAGACTTTTTCATGGAGTTAGTCCTCCCTTTCTTTCAGAGCAACAATTGCAGCTTTTGGAAACAGTAGTTACCAAAAAGGACTAATAAATATTACAAAAACATAGCCAACATCTTATTGTGGTAGAATTTTGTGGTTCCCCCTGGCTCTACAAGGTCGCATATTTTTGTATCCACTAATGGAGTCCATGATCACTCAATGGGAGAAATTTCTTTTCTTCTTGGAATTTCCTTTAACCTTTCATTTACTCTTCTCCCTCCATTCTTTGAAGATTATTGACCAAATTAAACATTTCTGAGATCGACTGCAAGAAAGCTGCCATTGTTGATTTGGTGTCACAATGCTTAAAACACCAGTGACAGCTGCCATCCAGTCTGTACTTGGATTTTGCTGACTTAGCATTTCTCACCCATGTGGAACAAAACTGGAATTGGCAACACCCATCCTGAATAATCGTAAATGGAAGAATTCTGATTTACTGTAGTTTTGTCTCAGACTCATTCATTGTACAGTGATGAGTATATTGGGACATCACTCCTTATGCCCATGATTGTAAATATTTTTGCATTAGTCCACTGAACATTGTTCCTGATTTAGGTTTTCTAGTATGTCTTAGAAACTTAAGACACAAAGGAGAGAGAAAAAGGAAGATGTGATATTTCAAATATCTTATGTAAATGTGCTTGCAGTGTTTTCTATTGCTCAGGTTTCGGTATTTTATGTCAAAGATCACACTACTCTATCTCAGTCAATAGCCAGCCAATAACTTTTTACATTAAAACGATTGACCAGCTAAGAGGTCAATAGTGCAAAACTATTATAGATCACATTACCCTGTCCTAATCAATTGGACTATGTTAGGCAACCCAAGGTTGTAATAATACTTTACATACAGACAAGCATAAATTGGAGATATAGATCAATTGATATTTGAGAATTAAGGCACATAAGCTACATGGAACAGCCTGTTCTGACTGGATTTTTTGTACAAGTTTTAAAAGCGTTCATACCTAGGTTGCTACTTCACCGTATCATGACTTGTATTGCATAGATATCTTGAGCAAAGATATACTGGTATAATGACAGAACAATCAGTTGAACACCATTAACTTGAGTGGAACTACTCCTGATTTACACTAGTGTAAATGAGACAGGAATTGGACCCAGAATTTCTTTCAGCTACTTCACAATGGTTGTTTCTCAAATAGTTATTCCCCATTCCCCCGCCTCCCCCCAGTTTATAGATAGTGGTCTAAAATTAAGAATTGTTGTATTCAATGAAGTTGTGTACTTTTTTGGTCTCTCTCAATGTTATTTACTTGTAGTGATTGTCAAGTGTCAAATTGCACTGGGCTTCATTCTGACCTTACTTCCACCAGTGTAAATTAGAAGTAATTCCACTGAAGTCAGTGAATGGCCCAGATTCGCAAACAGCAATGCATACAGATGATATTTAGGGTGCTCGGTGTATATGTACTGAACATATGTTTTAAAGACTATGTCCAAGGCAGGGTTAACAAACAGGTTTCTGCCAAAGGATGTCTATTCACCTGTCTGCCTTGGTTCACATGTAAACTAAGCATTGTAAGCCAACACAGTGGAAATCCTATTTAAATTTGGGTGAAATTAGGACTGTTAGACAGGAGGTTAGCCTGTTCAATTAAATGTAATTTAAAAAGTTGTAAGGTGGATGGTGACAATGGAAGCAGCAGATCTTGAATGGGACCTGAACTGGTAGGTCACCTATGAGCATGTCTGCTAGAGTGGGCACCCTGGATGAAATATGTAAAGGTAGGTGCCTACAGGGTTAGGTGGCAGTTGAGCAGGGGTTTTGTGAATCACAGTAGAGCCTAAAACTAAGATTTAGGTGTCTATCTCTGGTGTTTAGGAACCTAAATACCTTTGTGGAGCTAGGCCTGGACTTTCAGATGGTGAAATCAGCTTATATCCATCAACTTCAGTGAGCTACACCAACTTGCTCCAGCTGAGAATCTGTCTCGTTGTTATGGTGGGGGTAAAATTAGTGTGAGATCAGATTCAAGTCCACATATCAAATTATTAATGGCTTAATAGAAAAGCAGTTGGGCCTGCCAGTCATCCACAAAAGTTTACCATGCACACACACACACTGATAAGTAAGACAAAATAGTGTAAAATATTGGGATTTATTTTCCCGTCATTCTATTCAGTTGTTTGAGAACTAAATTTTCAAATGTTGCCACCAAAATGCCAACAGCTGTTGTGTGTGCTAGATCTGCATGTACTAATCAATTACTTGAATTACACATGCAAATTTGGTTTTGTGCTTGCAAACTGGCACATGTAGAATTTGGCAAATGAATGTCACTTTTGAGAATATTGCCCTTTGTGCCTACCACTAACTTTTAGTTCAGACTGAAATCTTTGCATTTGAGGAAAAGCTTCCATATCTCTGCAATAAGCTGCTTAAGTTGTTCTCTCTTTCTGTATATTTCCTTGCTTATTACTTTTTCAGTTCATTACAGATTCTGATTGTTAGATTCAATCAGGTGACTGTGATGGCCAAGACAGCCAACAGTTGACCTTTGGGTTTGTTATTATGTGTGCACTGTGGCTCACCCTTAGATTGAGAAATTCTCTTCATCATTGACATAGAATCATAGGACTGGAAGGGACCTCAAAGAGGTGTTCTAGTCCAATCCCCTGCACTCAAGGCATGACTAAGTATTATCTAGACCAGGGATTCCCAACCTTTTTGGTTCGAGGGCCACATATTATTTTTTCAACCCTGAAGGGCTACCAGTCTCCTCCAGCAGCCCCCCTCCACCCCCACTGCAGCCAAAAGGAGCTCAGTGAGGAGGATCTCCCATCCTGGCTGCAGCATGGAATCCGTGCGCTCCACCTGGGTCTCTAGGCAGCAGCTCCCTTTTGCAGCCAGGGAGATGGGAGATCAGTGCTCCCCTTCCTCTGGCTCCAGCAGGGACCCGAGGCTAGGGACCCAAGCAGAGCACTTTGCCGTGCTCCCTGCTACAGCTAGGGGGAGGAGAGCACTGATCTCCAATCCCCTTGCCTGCAGCAAGGAGCCTCCACGGGCACCATGCTCTGCCTGGGTAATTAGGCAGTAGCTCCTTTCTTCAGCCAGCTGTGCGCCACTCTGAAAGAGCCATGGGTTGGGAACTACTGATCTAGACCATATCTGCCAGGTGATTGCCTAACCTGCTTTTAAAAACTTCCAAGGATGGAGATTTCACAACCTCCCTCGGTAATTTATTTGTGTGCTTAACAACCCTGACATCCTAATGTCCAACCTAAACCTTTCTTGCTGCAATTTCAGCCCATTATTTCTTGTCCTATCCTCAGAGATCAGCAAGAACAATTTTTCTCCCTCCTCTCTGTAACAACCTTTTATGTACTTGAAAACTGTTACCATGTCCTCCTCAGTCTTCTCCAGACTAAATAAGCCCAATTTTTCACTCTTTCCTCATAGGTAATGTTTTCTAGACCTTTAAACATTTTTATTACTCTTTGAACATTCTCCAATTTGTCCACATCTTTCCTGAAATGTGGAGCCCAGAACTGGACACAACACTCAGTTGAGGCTGTATTAGCATGGAGTAGAGCAGAAGAATTACTTCTGATGTCTTGCTTACAACACTCCTGCTAATACATCCCAGAATGATGTTTCCTTTTTTGCAACAGTGTGATACTGTTGAATCATATTTAGCTGGTGATCCACTATGACCCAGACCCCTTTCCCTAGTTGTCCTTCCTAGGCAGTCATTTCCCATTTTATATGTGTGCAGTTGATTATTCCTTCCTAAATGGAATACTTTGCATTTGTCCTTATTGAATTTCATCCTATGTATTTCTGGCAAAATACTGGCAAAATATCTGGCAAATACTTTAAAATGTGATAATTAATTAACTGCAATTAGAGAAGGACTCAAGCCAGATTACTGGCTTCCAGCTCACCGTAACTTTGAGGAAGGATGGATTTGGATCCATGTTCCATTGTTTAGGTCTCCCGTCTATAGGTGGAACAAAAACACTAAATGTGAGCATTTCATACAGGGGGAAATTCAGACTCCCTTCCAAGCTCAGGCCTATCTCTTAAATAAATATATATACACGATTTCTGTGGTTTTCTTCTTCTCCTCAGCATGCTCTGCATGTGGTACTGAATGCTTCTGAGATAACACTCAGTAGTTATTTTCAGTTTAATATTTTTAAGCACTGAGGAGGATTCAAAAATTATTTGGGCTATTAGCTGGATGAGATAACCCTATTAGCCATGCGTGTTTTTAGGTGCTTGGGTTGTTCATCTCTTTCATTACTGCATATAGCTAGGCAACATAAAAAGGGCTTTTGTACCTAACATTTCTCTAATAAAAGAGTCTGATACAAGTAATATTTTCATGACAGAGCCTGCATGGTTATACAGGCTCTCAGGCATGCGAACTGCAGACAATCTTTTTCTGCCTAATAGGAACTCGTCTGGTTTTTGTAAGGGTTAAGGTGTAATGATGCAGGCAGAAGCAGCGTATGCTGGCACATATATAAGGAACCCATTTACTGAGTCACTGTCATTTGAACAGCAGGGAGCTTGACTCCCTGAGGTGTATCTAAAGCATTTCAAGCTCACTGAGTCAAGACTAAATAACACCCAGCTGGGTAAGAACAAACACCTGTCAGATAATCCTACTAATGGTTGGTTTAGCTATCACTGGTCTCCTTCCCACTCCTCCCCCTCCTTCTGGATGCAGTATGCTGGGTGTGTGGTACATTTCCCTACAACATCATGTTCCAGAGTTACATATTCCAATAGGAGGAGCAGCTTATTATGACTCCTTGGTTCCCCGCCCCCTGCTCATAGAAGGGTAGCTCCGGTTACATGATATGTGCTATTGTCAAGAGTGGCTGTCTTCTGTTCATCTATATATGTCTAATGGTGGTGGTTCTATTCCCTGATTGGAGGAGTGTAAGTCTTTCAATCCATTTTCTGGTGGAAATCCTCCTTGAATGGATATTTGAAATGTGCTTTCTATGATTATTTGAGCATCAAAACTTAGCTTTCTCTTTCCATGTGCATTTGTTTATTTCATGAGCGTGATTTCTGTTGACTGATTTTTTTTCAATGGGTTTTCGATGAGGTCCTCTAAAGTTCAGTAACACAGATGTTGATAAAAGTGAAAAGAGTAGGGCAAGGACACAGCCAAGGCAAATTCATTCAAAAATAGTAAGAAATTCTTATAGAATTGTTATTTGCAGTGGTCACCCAGCTTGGCCAATGACTAATGAACTCATTTTTTGTTCAGTTGTTGAACACCTGATCAGCCTCCCATTGAAGTCAAAGAAATTGTTTCCATTGCGTTTAATGGCAGATGGATTGATTCCTAAAGCCATTAGATAATTGCTACCATTAGTCCATAATTAATGCTGGCACAGCATTTAAAACATGTATAGAGCTATGTAAGTGAGAAGCTTTATTTTTTTATTTTATCATTACATGGCCATATTTTCCAAACCAAACTCCCCCACCTCATCAAGATAAATGCTGTGCCTAAACACTCCAGAAAAGCATACAATTCAAGGATTCTAGGCCTATGGACATGACTTTTTATTTATGTTAGCAAGTAGGTCTGTACAAAAACATAAAAAGAAAGAACTTTCAATGGCTTGTATTGTCAGCTCCAGTTTCTCCATCAAGCTCTGTTCTGTATAGGTGCTAACAATGGCAGTCTTTAATCTAGATTGGCTTTGAGCCATTATTCTCACTGTCATTACAGTGAGAATAATTATGGTATAATTATGGTAAAATAACATTATGAGGTTGATTTTATTCCCTGAGGTATGACAATTAAAAACTATTGGTCTGATCCTGCCAACACTGACTCATAGGAGCAGTCCCATTGATTTCCCTGGAATTAATTGCACAAGAAAAATTACACACATTCACATTACACACATGGCAGGGATTGTTTATTCCCTCTTCACTGCATTCTGTCCCTATGTTATCACACAATGTTAGCACATAACATGATCTACTGTAAAAAAAAAAAGTGAATATTGATGATAAAAACATTATATATACACCTTACACAATTAGAAAACAACTATTTCAATGGGAGTTAGGCACCTACGTCCTTTGAAGTTTTGATTCTCTGTGAGAGAGACAAAGGGGAGCGGGGCAACCACCTTGCAATGCCAATGAAGTATTGACAATGATAAACATTAAAAATCAGGAGTAAGTCCCAAAATATCATATGATTGGCTTAAAAATCATGAGATTTTATAAAAGTGATAATTCTGGGATTCTTTTGTTTGCTTTCTGGTTTCTGAGTCTTTCCTCACTTTAGGTTGTATTTGCCACAGTTTCAAGTTTTTGCCTGCAAATGTTATTTGGGGCTACTTTTTTTTTTAAACTGAGATGCTCATTCCAATCTCTGGATTTCAAGGTCTCGTTTGGAGTATTTCCTAAAGCTGCAACTAACTAGAGAATTGTGAAAGTGTTCCCCCAAAATCTCCCCATTTATAAAATTGCTATAGAAAATGTCTTTTAAAAATAGGAGATGCTATAGGGACTCAAGCTTGCAATTTGCACAGAGCCCTATGTATGGACCATTGGACCCGGAGCCAAATGATGATAAAATTCATACTACACTTTCCCTTTCATTCATGCTACACCACCCCTGCTCCAGCAAAGGAACCTTTCCCCATCTCCATTTTCCTCCTCATTCCTTACTGTGTGATTTGCTGACCAGTGGGAACAGGGACCAAGGAGACCCCTTGTGTGTGCGCTCTACACACGCATAGTTCTGCATAAGGATAGTGGACGTTCCTAAGTACATGGGCAAGGGTAGGTCACTAAGTAGTCCTAGACATTATGCATAGAATTATTATATTAGTATTGTATCCTTCATGTGTGCCTGGTGTATATATTATAGGTGGAACAGGTAGTGCCCAGTACAGTTAAGGTTACTCAACTCTTCCAGTTATAAAAGTGTTCTCAATTACTAATAACTTTGCTATACTTTAGCCATTTGGGCAGAAAATACCCATGCTGGCTGTCTGCCTCAAGTTGAATTATTTGAAAAGTTAAATAAAAATGGTTCAGATGTTTCTGAAAACAAGTTTAGAGAAAGATATGTTGTATTTCCCATCTTTGAAAAAAAATTCTTACAATTATTTCACTGAGCAACTCTAGTACCTCCAGGCTTTGGAGCAAGGGCTTGAAATTTGGCAGGGTGGAGGGTAACCCAGATTTCAGAGATGTGCCTTTTGCCATCCCTGTGAAAATCTGGCTAAATTACAAGGTTTTGAAAAAGTTCAGTTTATAAGTGTTCACTAGAGCCTTCTTACAGTCTGAAAGCTAACTCATCAAAAAATCCATCAGCAGGGAGCATGCTCCAAACCAGGGAATCAGTGCTAAGCAGGCTTTTCCCTACAATTGCTCCTCCCACTGGTTGGCGGATGCTGGGGCACCAGGCACCAGAACTCTGTGCTCCACATGCTAGCACCAAGGCCCTGTGGAGGAGGCACCGTCTGACTGGAATTCAGACATCAAAGAGGACAAGAGCTGGAAATGCTGGAGGAAGTAGGTTGGGACAAGGAGTTGGGGGTTGAAATACTGTGGCTGGAAGCCAATGCATGGGTGAAGGAGGAGATTGCATGAGGTGCTGGAGAGTGGGGACCGGGGCTGGCTGGGAAAGAGACTGCAATTAGGAGCCTCTTTTGCTGTAGAAATTGGATAGTATGTAGTGAGAGCGCCAGGGTAGATAAAGGATGGTCTGATGATTAAGGCACCTATTGAAGAAGTGAGGATGGGCTGGTGTGGGCCTGCCCACGTCTAAAGGTCCCTCCCCGAGGCCTCAGGGGAGGATCCACGAGAGCCAGTCATCAGACGATTACAGGGAACAACTAACGAAAAAGCAGGGATGCGAGTAGGGGTCAAAGGTTCAAATTCAGGGACCCAGAGGGGGAAACCAAGCAGAGAATCCTGGACAGCACCCACTGCTCCTCGAAGGCATCCAGAAAACCTGCCGGCTCAGGTGGTGTGCAGGAAGTGAATGGGGAAGCTTGCAATGGAGGAGCCCTATGATAAGATCCAGAAGGTCAGGGGTGAGAGGTGGTCAGGGAGTACCCTCCTGCAAGACCTGCTTGAGGAAAATGTGAGAGATGGGTGGTAGGGCTGGCCTCACCTTCTAGAGTATGAAATGGAAGAGCTAAGGGCTGGGGAACCACATGTACCAACTGAACACCCTGAAGCTCCCCCAATCATAGTTTGGGAGGTCTCTGATGTTGTTGGCACCAGCCTTCAGCACCCTGAGGAGGAATCCATCACCTGCACATCAAGATGGGGGTTGTATAGCAAGAATTCTGGCGCCAAGATTAGCTTCCAGCAGTTGGATGCTGCCCTGGAGAACTGGTCCCTATCCCAGCCTCTGCTCATGATCAGTGGAAATGGAGTCAGAGGGCCAGTGTTCATGACAGGGAATGTTATAGATGGGACACCAGTAAAACAGGGACTGTGGGGACACAGAGCGCATGCAACTTGGCCACATGGAGTAGTCCACAGGGTCTAATAAATGTTCTGTAGTTCAACATAACCTGCATTCAGTTTCTGTTTTTGTGAATGAAACATCCACCACAGAGTTCCTACATGATGCTAGGCAAGTCACTTGAACTGAACTTTTCAGAGCAGACCACTAACAGGTCTGCATTTTCTAGGTGCTGGACTAAAGACCTTGGGATCTGACTTGCTGAAGTGCTGAGCACTAAGAGCTGCAACTGAAGTCAATGGGAGTTATGCTTTCAGCCTCGAAGGAGCCAAAAGAGACTTAAGTACTCCAAAAAATCAGGGCCTAGGTATCTCAAATAGTTCATCCAAAATTTTGACCGCACTGTCTCTGTGCCTCAGTTTCCCTCTTAACATGGAAATAATACCCCCTCATTTTACAAGGATGTTGTGAAAATAGATTACTTCGCGTTTGTATAGCATGTTGAATACTATGCTGATTAGCTAGGCTGTTTATACCACCTTGCTCCATCCCCAAAGCAGGCCCATCCTGTGCATGGAAGAAGGCAGGAGTCCTGTGAAAAAAATAGGATATGATCATGTAATTAAAGACTACCTGATAATGCATGTGTAGAAGGGGGACAAATTAAGGTTGTACAGGGAAATGTAATACTAGCATTTCCTACCTTCTGAGTGACTTTTCAATCTGTATTCTTAACATATATAATATATTCAAGTGTGATATTTTCCAGTATATTTTATATATTGAGCTCTATAGGCACAATAGGCTGCATTAAGGATGAACCCACTGAATTTGAATTGCCTTCCTCCCTTCCTTTCGTAGGTTTAAGTGAGATCTTCAGTGTATTTATGAAGCATTTAAGAATGTTCTGCTAATCTGACTGCTCAATTGGCTGAACATTTTTAGCTTTATCCATTTGAATGGAGGGTTTGTAACAACAGACCATTCCATGTAACTGAACTGAGGAAAAATGACTGAACTGATTTCAGCCCTTTTCTGACCAAAAGAATTGTGCTATCCAGGCTGAAAATCTATATGTTAAATTTCAACCTGAATCAAATTAAAATGTTCAATTTATGGGCCAGCTCATGTCTTTGCTCTGCTGTACTCACGTCTGGAGTACAGTTCCTGGAGGTGGTGTCCGGTTTGCAGGGCAGGTAGCAGCTTTGAACACGCTGGAGGCAAATGCTCTCAGCATCTAAGAGAAAGGAATACCTCACAGTCACTCTGTAGTAATCCTGTATGACTAATGAAGACATAACGCTTATAAGTTCCAAAGGACATCGCGTGCAATAGTGTCCTGCTGGAAGGATTGAAGTGCTGACATGAGGCTTTGAGGAAAATGGAGAGGGTGAAAGGGCTGATGTGACCTATGCTACAGGTGTAGAGCAGGTGATATATATTGTGCACCCACAGAAACAGTGAACACAGGAAATGCTAAGAAAATTCAGGAGTCCATTTAAAAAAAAACCCAAAATCTATAAAATATTAGGGATTTTACAGTCCCATAAAAATTCTGCCTCTGCCCCCAATGCAAGGTGGTGGTGTGAGAGTTCCAGTCCACTGGTCCCTCTGATGTCTGGTACTATTCTGCATACCAGAAGCTTGGAGAAGAACATTGTACCAGCTCCAAGCATTAGGCTCTACAGATGCTAGCCTTTGGTAGGTTCCCACAAATACCCACATGCTACAAGTAACAAAGAATTCCTTTACTAGGGCTGCCAAAAACTAAATGGTGTAAATACTTTAGGAACAATATTTTAAATTATAATGACTCGGCTGACTGAAGCAAAACTTCCTAATGCAGCCCCTAGAGGCAGCAGAGTGCAGAGATATAAGGAAAAACCAAGTCTCCATGGCTGTAGACTTGCTGCCGTTTTCTCTTCTGCTGTGGTTATTGCTGGCCCCCTGCGAGTGGCAAGGTCCATCTCTGCGAGCACTCAGCTTTCCAGTCCTAGCGTTCATACTGCGTGCGAGCGAGCCTGCCCTCCATAGCCAGATGCTGGGTTGTTGCCGCTGACCTGCTGCTCCTGCTCGTGCGCAGCCTCAACCTGATTTTAGAGCCAGGTCCCTTCTAATGTCAGGATATTACTTGTTCTCCTGCACTGTGGCGATTATGGAGCTTTTCCTGGTGGATGTTGCAATACTGGATAAATCCTCTCCTTTCAGTTCAGCCAGGGTGCTGGGAAGGGACCCAGCAATGAGCCATCTGGTCCATTACAATACTCTTCTGAGCTGAGAACAACCTTGTTATGGGTTGCGTTAAGACCTCATTGAGCTTGATAGGTATGAACTCTCTCTTCAGTCAACATCACTGTATGGTTAAGCCCCTACATAAAACAATAGGAGTATTTGAACACATCCAGGATTTATGCTGAATACTTTTGGGTTGAGGTGTGTGTAAGTGAGGGAGAGCACGCAGAACACAGAAAATTAGGGAAAAACACAGACCGCCTGAAGGAGCAGCTGCAAGCATGGTGTCTGACCCTGAAATAAACTTAGAGAGAGGTTTTGAGTCGGCATGAAGGCTGAAAAGAATGTTCTTGTTGTGGTGAACAAAAGAAGCCTTCTGTGCTATTTGATTCCTTCTGTGTTCAGATAGGCAGGATTTTGTACATGCTTTGTAAATAAACAAAACTGCATCAAACAAATACCTGACTATCACCAATTTCTATCTACATCTTCAAGGCCATAAAATTTGACTAGCCCCTCAAGACAAAGAAGGAGCAACAATACATTAATTGCAAATACAAAGTTCCAGTAACAAGTCATGTGCAATAGTCACCTGGTCATAAAATCCTCTAAGGGCAAGAAGATTAACAGTTGAAGTCTAAGCATGCTTCACTCCTGACTTCTCACCTTTAGCTTATTCACTCAGGATGCAGGAGACCTGAGTTCAATCTCCTTCCTCCATTGGGATGCAGGGAGCTGAAGTTAGATCTCCTATCCCAGGAGGCATAGATCTGACTCCATGGGCAGTTTGGGGCTCAAGCAGCCACTGAAAAAAAAATAGGACTTGCACAGCACCCATAAGCCACAGCATGCATGTTGGGTAGAAGAAGCTTGAGGAAGCTAATAGATCAAGAAATGCCAGATGTGGTGGACCTCCCTCTGAAAGTTCATCAGCCTATTACCTTTAGAGTGCCACTGTCAGAAGACCCCAAGAAGCCGAGGACCACCAGTGTCTGGAGTGTGGTCCTACTCTACCCTGTTCCCGCTTGGCCTGTTTCTAGCGAGGCCCCACCCTCTCTCCACCTGGCCCCACCCTCCCTCTACCCCTTCCCTGAGCCCCACCACCACCTGCCACTCGCTTTTCTGTGTCCCCTTCCCCCTCCCACTTGCTCTTAAGGCAGGAGGGGCAGAAGGGAGTGAGAGGTGGACAAAGGGTGCCTCAGGGGAGAGGACAGAGAGGAGCACCCACCAGCAAAAACAAAAATCAGTGCTTGTGCCAGGAGGGTACCTTTTTGATAGAGAATTATTAGAGCAAGTTCTCCCAATGAAGCTGTTCCAGTCTGTATAAATAATTAAATGTGTATTGGGCCAGAGAAAAAGAGGGACAGAGTGACTCGCTAGGCGAGTGGTTAGGACAAATTAATGGCAGGCACAGGTTTCAGTCCCCCTCCTTGGCATCAGCATGGAGGGTACATTCTGGGTTAGAGCTCTGACCACTGAATTAAATATTATAAGCAGGGTACCAGCTCCTCCTCTGGCCAGTTTGTGTGGGTTTAGTTGTGTCCTGAGTACATCTACCATGTTGGGCTTTCAAGGCAAGCTATGCAGGGAAACTCATTATTAGTGAATCCCCTTGTGGCTAGGCATGAGTGATGTGCTTAGCTGCTGGGAAGTATCAGGACTTAGGCAGCTGTGTACATGCCTAGACACCAAAACTGAGGCACCCTGGGGATCTTAACAGTGGAAATATATGCACCTATTGGGTTAGGCAGGAGATGAACAGAGGTTTTGTGAACAACAGTGGCGCCTAACGTTGCACTTACGTGCCTAAAGTGGCAGTTACACATCTAAGTCCTCCTTGTGAATTCCACCCTCAGCACCTAGTGAAGAGGATTCCTAAACTGGAATAAACTCCTACAGCTGGAGCAAGCTGTTGCACTGAGCTCATATCCCAGGCTACACAGCAAGCTCCTAGGGCTGAGGACCTTGGCTCAATCCCTCGTTATTTCTAACCACTCAGCAACCGCCATGGCTCCCTGCAGCTTCAGCGAGCAGCTGACCTTGCAATACTGCATTCCCAACATTAGATGGTGCTATATACAGATATAAATAGTAGCCCCTGCCTCACTCAAAATGGAGTTCAACAGTTAATTCAATCTTTGCTGGTTCTCCTAGTCCTAGAGAAAACGTCATAAAAAATATCATCACAAGGTAAAAATATTCAAGTTTTTTCCTCTCTCAGAACAAAACAAATGAAAGGAACAAACTCTGCAGTGTGTGCCCTGCAGTTGGGTTCTTCTTGCCTGTTCCTCCCCCTCCCCCCATTACATATAACTCTATAAGGGGTTTTTATACAATTAACATACTTTCTTAAATGAAGTCTTAATGTGCCCACCTCTTGGGTTTCTGCATTCCTCATGGTGATTTGCTTTGTCACAGTTATAAAGCAGAAAATGTGGGGTGGATCCCTAGGGTAAATCAAACTTGTAGAGATAAAAAAGGCTGATGTATGAACTTTTAGAAAATAATGTGGCCTTGAATATGGCAGTCCTGGAGGACATTAAGATCTAAGTTGATGCTCATATGCTTTTTTATCCTCCATGATACTTTCTTTTTGTACAGCATGGGTCTGATTCTGATTTCAGGCTCCTATAAATCAGCTCCATAGAAAGCAATTGGACTTGTTTAAAGTAGATGGAAGTGAGAGGAGAATCATACCCCTTTTACGCTCATGTACCATCTAAAGACTAATTAATTTATAGTCAGTTGTGTAACTTGCATTTTTGTAGAGGTGATTTCTAAAGTCTCAGATATACCAGGAGTTGAGAAAAGCTAGTTCTGAATGCCAGTGAAATGTCCCTTTTGGAGAATGTTTTCCTTCAAGATCTGTAGTATAATACATGTCACACTCACTGGTTAGTTAAAAATATTTCATTTCAAATAAAATGGCTTGCATACTTTAGATGTCCAAAATGAAAGGGACAATGGGAATAGATGCCATCCGCTATGCTAGGACCCAGGAGAATTCCCTTCTCAACTCAGAGGAGTCCAGAAAGTATAGCTGGATCTCTTTGGAGCAGCTGCATGTTGTTGCTAATAAAGGGGCTATAAAAAAGTCAGTTTTTTGGGGAAGGAGGCTGCTAGGGCACAACTCTCCATTTCTCAGGGTATGGCGAGTCTAATTGTGCAGTTCTGGAAATTGAGCTCCTAGCTCATTCTGTGATTATATTTGTAGCCAGCCCATACACATGGGGGATGTCTGCAGAATTAGAATTCTTTTGCTTTGTTGATATCCAATCAATCAAAGAGACCTTCTGAAGAGGATTTCTCCCCCTTTTTTCTTCAGTGGTGTTTCTGGTAACTTGATTTTTGAGGGGACACAACACCAGTGGTGTTTCTGGTAACTTGATTTTTGAGGGGAACTGTGGGGTCAGCTGTGTAGACTACACTCTTCCTTTGTGTTCCTGCCCACTCTCCACTCCAAATCAGATAATATCCCCTATATCAGCATGCTTAAATTAGAACTTCATCTGCACTGAGCATTAGGGAAAGTGGCTCTAAGGGACCTTTTTGTCCTCAGATCTTGCAGCTGCTATGGAGTAAATTTTTCCTCAGCATTTTTAGGGCAGAATAAGGACTATTGTAAATTGTACTGACTGGTCCCACAGCACATGCCAGGCTAGTACTCAGTCTTTCCGACCACTGGCACTGTCTGAATATGGCCCTGCCTACCCTTGAAACATCTGCTATGCCCCCAAGGGCTTTATGCCAACAATAACTTTAAGGCAGGATTTAGCCTGGATTGAGGATCTGGCCCAACATATTTTCACTGTAGTTAATGAGGCAAATCCCCCCCCTCTACCATGTTGGACACAAGTAAGTGACATGGGATGTAAATTCATATGTGCCACCTGCTGGATCACAGGCTAGCCTCCCTTCATCTTTTTCAGACAAGTTAGAAACACCAAGATCTTGTCTTTGGAGGAAGTATGATTTTGTGGTTAAGGGAAGGAAAAGAGTCTGTTTCTGTGATAAACTTGATGTTTGACCATGGTCCTGACACTGCAGTCAAATTTTCAAGGCATCTACTCATACCTATACCTTGGATACCTATATTTTTGGTGACCCTGGGCTGATTTTTCAGAGGTGCTGAGCACCCACAGCTTCTACTGACTTCATTTGGTGTTGTCTATCTGTGCTTGGCTATACCTGTTCCATCTCTTTGCCAACTGCACAATTTTCTATCCAAGCTTTGGCAGGGTGGTGGGGTAGCTCTGTTTAATGTGTCTGAATATTACCTTCAAGCAAGACATCAGTAACTCAGGGATAGATTGCGCTTTTACAGCTAGCCCTGAATAAGTGGTGGTACATCACTGCACCACCGCAGGAACAGCCCAAGGAAGGAATTGTGATCAGCTCTTGCTTAACCAACACACCTGCAGCAGAGATGCAGGGAGGCTGTGGAGGATCCTATGTGCATGGTAATGGGCAGGAGTCTTGCTCTTTCCTTGTGTCCCTGGGCAGCTATGAAGATTTAGCACATCTACTCAGGCCCAGCTTGTAGCTTAATCTTGACTAGAGGGACTGTGAGCAGGATTGGCGGGAGGAGAAATTTCCTTGCTCATGTTCCCCCTTTGAGCACCTATGCCAGGCACACAATCTGATGGGCCTAAAACCAGAGTGTCACTATGTTACAGGTTAGCTGTTTCCTTTTTTAAAGCTTTATGGTATAGTTATGTTGTTGGTTTTTGTTTGATCTTTTGAAGTTTTTATTTTATTTTCTTCTTTTAAAAAGGATTTTAATGTTCTAGAATAAAACTTGCGAGCAAAATGTTTATCCCAGGAATCTTTAACATCATAAGCACATAAGCCTGGCCAAAAGAAGGCTCCGGGGGGATATGCTTGCTATATAT
>ML675646.1:21878403-22003863 GCA_007922155.1 Mesoclemmys tuberculata
CAGACTAGATGATCATATTGGTCCCTTCTGACCTATGAGTCTAAAAATTTAAAAACATGGGTTTTGTACCTGTCTCAAGAAAGATGATTTTTTGAGGAGACAACCAACCTGTAATTCCTGATTGCAAAGGGGTAGAATCCCATGTAGATAGCTCTCATTTCACCCTCCATTACGGCGAACAGCAGGGTAACTTTCAAAGCTTCAGCCTCTCCTTCCACTTTCTCTAATCTTACATCAAAGTCTGTTTCCAGCTGTGCTAAGTGATACTTTGTTTTATCCGGATATGAATCAGGCTTATTCGTTGCCCTTCTTCTCTATTCTCTCCTGACCCATTTCAATTTTAGTTGGTGGCTGAATTATCTCCTCCATGCTGATAGCTCCATTGTCATTTTGCCAGTGACTTTCTATTATTTTTTTACAAAAAATACCCAATCTTCTATATTAAATTGTCATAATGAGGCCTCAGAGCAGTTCCTCAGGCTCTTTCAGGATCTCTTATAAAATATTTCTCTCTCACACCAAATTATTACAAAACCAGTTCTGTGGTACTATGTGGGTTTTTTTTGTTTTGTTTTTGGTCTTTTAATAATAATAGGACAAAAAGTAGGTGGTTCCATATAAATTCCCCAATGAACTGTTAGAGTTTACAGAGCTGCAGGTACCAGGAAACAGTATGTTTCAGGACTAAGGAGGAGATTTTAAGAGACAAAAAGAGCCATTAGATGACCAACTCCCATTGATTTTCAATGTGACTGGGTCACCTGTCTAATCTTCATGCCTTTGAAAATCTCTACATTACGAGCAATACTACTGTAAATACTTTTGGGGTGTTGCAGTTAATTTCTGTCTGTTAATCCAAAAATAGGACAGAATAAAAATCTATTTTCTATGCTGAGGCAGAAAGCCTCTGAAAGCTGTGATCTGTATTAGTGCACATTCCCCAGTTTCAAGCAGGTATGGTGCAAATCATGGTGTATAGCAGCTCTGCTTACACTAGGGAGAAGTTCAAATTGACTAAACTAAAGCTACACCAGGACTGATCACTGTTGGTTGAAATCTTCACTGTAGACAAAGCTTCTGCTGAAAAATAAACAAAAAACCCCAAGCCTTCCCTTTTCCAACTTTTAAAAATACATCATGCAAAAGAAAAAAAACATAACAAATCCTTTGCAGGACGCCCTCAATGACACTGTTCAAATGGAATTAGTCTACTAGTACAGGACATGACATCACTTGGTTCAACCCACTTATGAGTTGTTAAATCTTTCTCAGCAATTACTTTCCTATCCGCTCAAATAGCTGAATGCCAAGCAACTGTTTTTGTTTTGTGTTAAGCTTGTTCCCTGAAAAGATGAGTCCAAATACAGTCCTTTAAATCACACCTTAATCTTGTGGCCCTTCCTCCTTTTAAAAGTGGCATGAACAATTAAAGCACGTCTTAGTCCAAAGTGATTTCTTTATATCCAGATTTTGTAAAAATATATTTTTGCCAAATTGGCAGTCGCAGAAGAGAAGCCAAGGATTGGATGTGCATGGAGGTTGAACACTAATCCCTGCAGATGAGAGTGAAGACTCACCAGCAGAGCAATGTTTGAAAACTTTGCATTTCTTTAGCATTTTGTAGATAAAGAGAAGACTTTTTAAAATGGTGAAATTACCTACCTTTATTGAGACTGTTCTGAGATGCTAGATTGTTCACAATGTGAACTCTTTGTCCATCAGTACAGAGACCGATAATCTCTGTTAATTTCATTATCAGAATAGACAACTTTTTATAAAGTGAGGTTCATGTCTATTGCATCCTACCTTTTCTAAAAATCAGAATTTGATACATTTTTAAATTACTTTAAAACATCAAATCACAATACAATTAGACAATTGTAAGAGCAATTATTCTATATTATCTTTTTCAAACATTATGAAACATAGTTATGAAATAATTTCCTTTTCATCACTGAGTCACACTCTGCTCTTGATTAATCATCTTTTATTTCTTTTTACTTTTATTTTTTTAAATATAGGTTTTTCTTTCATGTCTAATCATGAAAGCATAAGTTTATGGGGGGAGCATGTTAGAATTTCTGTTAAGCTAAATCTTTTTTTTATTTTTTAAACTGTTGCATTCTCTAAGGATTTAAAGATTTGGGATTACTGGAATACAAAAGGATCAAAGGCAGGGTGGCAAATACTATGGATAATAATAAAGAAGTGCCAGTTTAAGTTCTTAATCAAAGTCTGTTTTTAAGAACTTCATGCAGCCTATTATGAAATAAATATAATTCTAGTATACATGTGAAAGAAAAAAAAAAAGCATTCCCCCCTACTTTTTCTCTGAATATTGAAATTTGTTTAATTGTAAGCAACGTTTTCTATCAATTTGGAAAGTACAGGACATAATTTAAAGAATGTTCAGTAAATGATTATGATATGAAAATCAAAAATAAGGGCCCAGTGCTACAATTTAAAATAGGTGGGTAGATCCATACACTCAAGTGGCATCCATTGCTCTGAAAATTGGGACCTAATGCTACATGTTGATTGGCAAATATAAATTGATGACCCTTACTTTCTGAAAGTTGATCTCCTGTGTATTGTAAAATGCAGAGAGTACTTGAATGGCGCAATTTTCAATGAAGCTGTAGGAGAAAAAAATTGTAATTGCCCACTCTTCACATATGCCAAGATCTTCTCTTAGTCTTAGTTTGGACAGTTATTAATGAGCTAACCTTAAAAGGTTTCTGAGCTCAGTTTAGATAAGCTTCAAAAAATCAGGTTGCTTATTCATGGTATTAAGATGTGCTCCTGCACCCAGCAAAATTCCCATTGAATTAATTGGACTGCATCTATGGACTGAAAAGTATAACTGCTAGTCTGCCTCATTACAGATGGAAGCAGGAAGTTAAGAGGCACATGGAGAGGAAGATACTCTGAAAGGTTTCCATTTGTTGGCAGTGGTTCAGTTTTGGTTGCTTCACATTCTGACTGTGTTGTTTCAACTACAGCAGCTAGAGATTTACTATTTTTTAAAAAGGAGAGCGTGCACACATGATATATAATCAAGTTGTATGTTGCTGAAATGCATGAAGGTCTGAGATGGAGTGCAGCATACGTTTATTAGTGTCCGCAACACTTCAGAATAGAAAGTAAAGAATGGTATAACCAATTGAAACTCCAGAGGAGATTTAGTAAGGCCTAAAATGAATCTGAATCTCCAAGGAAGGAGATCCGGAGCACTCCTCACCCCACCTACCCCAGTTCACCAAAACAGAACTGCAGCCAATCTTTCTTGACTTAGATAATTGGAGATGAATGAAGATGAGAGTCAGTCCTTTTACAGTGGTTGATTGTTGTTATGCCCCTTAATATTTCCAAAACCTTAGCTGTATCTTCAGGTGGGAGGGACCTGTTGGGAGAAGGCTGTTAGTGGGGACAGAGGTTCATCAGCTTTCCAGAAGTTTGTTCAGCTTCAGCCAAGGTTTGCTAAATTTTTGCATCAGGGGTTGACTGAGATATGTGGAGATGTCAAATCTCAACTTGAGTGGGTTTCAGCTCTGATATAAGTATTTCTCCCAGCTCTATTAAGAATGCAAAGCAACCTTGAAAGCTCCCAATAGACACTATTATTGGATTGAATTTATTCCCCCTGAGAATGAATTCAGTTAGAGGAAGGGGTTTTATGACCCCAGAGCAAATTATAGTGCTTACATACTTAATTTTATTGAAGATGTTTTCCATTGGTTATAACTGAGTTATTCCTTTATTTGGAGAACTTTTTGAGGGACATGGATAATTTTTTTTAAAAGTTCCTCATGATCTAATTTTTAAGCTTAAAGTTACTTTTTATGGTATGTCTACAAAGAAATAGTTGACAATCCTAAATAGACTTTCTTCAGGTTAAAGAGACATCATAGAATACTCACCCACAAAAATGAACATTAGTGAAGCAAGGGGAAGTTGTGTTTAAGAGGTGGAACATACAGAGGCAAATTCTCCCAGGATTATGTTTGATCTAGCTTAGTATTTGTTATAGCTTTCACAATGTTTTCAAAGAACTACAGAATGGTTTATCCATATTTGACAGGTCTCTGTCCTGTCACTGTCTATATTTTTAATTTAGAAAAGTAACTTTTTTCATAGGTATCTATTTTCCCTTTACAGTGGAAGATGAGCTGATGTCACATTCAATCTTTGTTCTCTTTAAATTTCTTATTGTGCGCAGTATATTTATCTATAATTAGCGATGAATGAGCTATCTATCTTGTGGTTTACAATACTTGATTTTTGTTATGTCTGTGGGTACTTCTAACAAGTTCTTACCCGTTATTAGACTCATAGACTCTAAGGTCAGAAGAGACCAACATGATCATCTCCTGCACAACACAGGCCACAGAACCTCACCCATCCATTCCTGTAATAGACCCCTGACCTATGACTGAGTTATTAAAGTCCTCAAATCGTGGTTTAAAGACTTTAAGGTACAGAGACTCCACCAGGAAGTGAGCCTTTCCCCATGTTACAGAGGAAGGCGACCCGCCCCCCCAAAGCCTTTGCCTATTGGCCCTTGGGGAAAATTCCTTCCCAACCCCAAACATGGTGATCAGTTAAACTCTGAGCATGTGGGCAAGATTCACCAACCAGACACCCAAGAAAGAATCCTCTCTAATAACCCAGAACCCACTCCATCTAACATCCCTTCACAGGCCATTGGCATATCTACCCCCAGTAGTCAAAGATCAGTCAGTTGCCAAACTAGGCTGTCCCATCAGACCATCCCCTCCATACATTTATCAAGCTCAGTTTTGAAGCCAGCTAAGTATTTTCCCCCCACTGCTCCCCTTGGAAGGCCGTTCCAGAGCTTCACTCCTCTGATGGTTAGAAACCTGCGACTAATTTCAAGTCTAAATGTCTTACAAGTTCTTATTTTACTTTAGTTATTTTGAGATTGCTGATGAATTAGCTTTGTTTCTAATTTGGTGGGAAAATATTAGTTCTGAAGCTAACAGATCATATTTATTTTAATATCTACATTTCTGTTGTTACACTGGGGCTTTCCAATGAAATATGCTAGGGGAAACAGTTGTTTTTATATTGTACACTGGATATCCTACCACAACCAGCTGGAACAACAAGAAGAAGATAGACTAAGAATTGCAATAAGATACTATTAACAAGATAATTATTAAGACCGTGATTCAGAAAGGTATTCAAGCATGTACCTGGCTGTAAGCACAGATGTATTTCATTAACATCAGTTGAGCTTCTCCTTTGCTGACAGGTAGACACGTGCTTAAGCATGTTGATGAATTTGGACCTAAATTAGTACTTTCTAAGCTCATCAATTTAAAAATGGATTTAAGTTCTGCCATTTTCTATTTCCATTATGTTCTTTGTCATCTGAGTAATACCGCATAATCATGATGACCTTATTGCTCACAAAGGACAGCCCCAATCTCTTTTACTATTTTGACCTTTACAACATATTTGTTTTGAATAGGTGACTATTCCATTTTTCTTTTGCTCACATAATATTAAGGCTACAGGCCGGGGGAGAAAAAAGGAATGGCCAGCAACTAAAATTTTCAAATTTTGAAAAGGTCAGAGTGGTTTGGCTTACTATTGCCTGCGAGACTTCATTCCAGCAGATGACAACTGACCAAATACTAATAAAACTACAACCTATATATTTTAAAATATCAGTACAAAAATTTCCAACAATCAGTTAAAGTGACACTGTTTTTCCTGTAGGTCTCTGTTTTCCAGTACTCAGAAGTTATTAAATCTAACAAAGACATTTGGATTTTTTTTCTACTGCTGTGGGGTTTCTTACTATTATAATTGTATTGTAGGGTTTCTAGTGTTGGTTGGATGTGTTCCTGGCAGTTTCATAATGACATAATCTTTAATTAGAAACTCCTGGCCAATCCTGGAGCGCTGGCAACCAACTACACATGTTTTTGTATGGCTTAAAAATATGGCATCTTCTATTGATACCATAATAAACCTCAGCTTTTGGCTTATTTTTAACTATTGTCTAATTTCTGTGGTGTTTTTGCTAGTATAAATCAGGGTTCAATTTGGCTGCTTATAAAGCATAAATTATCGGAATGGCATGGAATTAAGGTACACTTTCATAGTCAAATATTGCATGTGAACCATGCATATTGTCCCTGTTGGCATGCAGGCTAAAGACAGTGCATGGTCCTTAATGTTCACTTCCATACAATCTCTGTGTGGGAAAATGGTATTCCAGGCTACTAAAATACTATGAAAAGATTTTGTGCTCTTTTGGACCAGTGAGATGCTGGAGTAACTCTTCTGGTTTCAGTGGAGATGATTTGGATTTAAACTGGTGTAAGTAAATTTGCAGAATTTGGCCCTCTAGATTTAGAGTGGGTGGATCTTTTACTATGACAGGGAGATTCCCTCCTATCCCACTGAAAGCTACTGCTTACAATCAAAGATTGAATTCAGCCTGCTTTTCTGTCACCACTTCTGTACTTCTCATCACATGACATAGCAAGTTGGCATTGCCTAGGGGGCATATAGTAGCTCATATTCTCAAACTTGGCAGTGTGAGGAGGGCCCCTATTTTCTTCCCCTATAAAAGGCTGATCAGCTATAGACATGCTTTAAATCTATCTATTTTGACACAGATGAGAGAGAAATACAGCACAAATGTAACCTCACATTAGAATATTAGTAGACTTAGTCTAATAGAATTAATCGAGCACGCTATATGAAGAATATTGCCAAAATTTGCCTAAAATAGTAAGCTAGCAAAAGTGATTACCATCATTCTACACCATATAACTACTTAAAAAATATAATATACTCACTAACAGTGTTTCACAATGCATAGGCTAGTATGATTACTCTGTGTTCTCTTCCAATTTATATATGCCAAATAATAATAGAGGTAGTGAAAAAATGGTAGATAAAGATGGTAAAGATTTGACATGCCAGATTCCGAACCTATTAGTCACATGGGGGATCATTTATTCACACACATTTTCCCATTGAAAAGAAGCCAGTGGAGCTTCACATGTGACTGACAGTTCACGGATGTAAGTAGTTCACAGTTGATTCAAAGGTTTGTTTCCTCATTGATAAACAGCAACAAGAAGGGATGTCTCACAATTGCCAGTCACTGGTTCAGATTTTTATTGGCAGCGGAGAAATCTCCTGGTCTCCTGAATTCTCACTGTGCTTCTGGATAATGATTTTTGAATTTTTCTTAAAAAAAAAAAAAAAAGAATCACTTTACAATATCAAAAATAACACACTTGTGGCTAATCCTCCAGCTTCTCTAAATCACACGGCAGCTGCTGGCAATGTCCCTAAATTCTCTAAATGGTGAAGCTTTCAACATTTTTAAACTCCTTGCTTAAAGTGAGAGCATAAAATCAATTTTTACCCTGTACTCCTTGTCTTTTATTAGACTACTTCTTTAGTGCTGTTATTCTTGACTCAAGAAGCCAAGGTCAAGGCTACAGTTAATTTTCCCTTAGTTTCCATGACGTTCTTGTGCTGAAAATAGGGCTTGGTTTTACTCATTCAAAAAGTGTTTTCAGTGCTTACTGATCAGGTATTCCCCCCTCAATATTTTTTTAACCCCATCTTTCACAAAATTAGTAAGTAGAACATGAACCACTACCAGGCCAACAAACAGGACTACCAGTGAACTCTTATCTCTGGAAACTGGATCACTGCTAAGGCTGGTGAATTTCAAGGAATTCTAGCTTCAGCAGCAAAACACATGCAGAACTCTGAACCTGCCACAGTGTTGAGCATAAATCCAGCAGAGCCTACGTTAAGGAGGTGGCTGGGGGACAGCACACCTTTTAAGAGCTGCAGTTTTGAGGTAGTGTCAGAACCACACTGGGAACATGTTTCTGCTTGTGCTTTGCAGTTAAAACCAGACACGGACATAGTCGGGATTTGTGTTCACTGCAGAGTTACCTTGGATGATGGGTACCTGGGTCTGAGCACTCCTTGGGTGAGCCTAGCCTGGGTGTGAGCAGCCATGTTGCCAAGCCATGCCCAAATTACTGTGTTGTCACTGGTGCTGCAGTCACCTGAGAGTGTCACTAGGATTTCTTGGGGCACATTCCAGGGTTAGAATCATAGAATATTAGAGTTGGATGGGACCTGAGGAGGTCATTTAGTCCAACTCGCTGCGCAAAGCAGGACTAACCTCAGCTAAATCATCCCAGCCGGGGCTTTGTCAAGTCGCAGCTTAAAAACCTCTACAGATGGAGATTCCACCACCTCCCCTAGGTAACCCATTCCAGTGCTTCACCCCCCTCCTGGTGAAAAACTTTTTCCTAATATCCAACCTAGACCTCCCGCACTGCAACTTGAGGCCATTGCTCTTGTTCTATCATCTACTACTATTGAGAACAGCTTAGCTCCATCCTCCCTGGAACCCCCTTTCAGGTAGTTAAATCAAATCCCCCCCCTCATTCTTCTCTTTTGCAGACTAAACAGGCCTAGTTCGCTCAGCCTCTCCTCATAAGTCTTGTGCTCCAGCCCCCTAATCATTTTTGTTGCCCTCTGCTAGACTCTTTCCAACTTTTCCACATCCTTTTTGTAGTGGGGGGCCCAAAACTGGACACAATAATCCAAATGCAGCCTCACCAATGCCGAATAGAGAGGAATAATCACTTCCCTTGATCTGCTGGCAGTGCTCCTACTAATGCAGGCCAATATGCTATTAGCCTTCTTGACAAGCAGGGCATGCTGCTGACTCATATCCAGCTTCTTATCCACTGTAACCCCAGGTCCTTTTCTGCAGAACTGCTGCCTAGCTCTTCAGTCCCCAGTCTGTAGCTGTGCATGGGATTCTTTTGTCCTAAGTGGAGGACTCTGCACTTATCCTGGCTGAACCTAATCGGATTTCTTTTGGCCCAATCCTCCAATTTGTCTAGGTCACTCTGTATCCTAACCCTACCTACCACTGTCCCTAGCTTAGTGTCATCTCGAAAACTTGCTGAGGGTGCAATCTCCCCCACCCTCCAGATCATTAATGAAGATGTTGAAGAAAACCGGCCCCAGGACCGACCCCTGGGTACTCCGCTTGTGACCAGCTGTCACCTAGACATGGAGTCTTTGATCATTACCTGTTGAGCCTGATGATCTAGCCAGCTCTCTCTCCATTTTATAGTCCATTCATCCAACCTATGCTGCTTTAACTTGCTGATAAGAATACTGTGGGAGAACATATCAAAAGCTTTGCCAAAGTCAAGGAATATCATGGTTACCGCCACATCCACAGAGTCAGCCACCTCTTCATAGAAGGCAATCAGATTGGGTTCTTTGTGCTGCAGTAAGCTGAGTCACTCTAATTATTTTTTCCCATTGAATCATGGGAGAACTTGTCTATTCTTCTGGATACATATTGCAGAAGGTATTGAAGGGCTACAGCACTTGAGTGATTTAGTCTGTGTCCTGTCTTCAAAGTGGATAGGTTATCAGTATGAACGATAGCCTTAGTCAAGTTTTAGCCTACAGCTCCCACAGGCCAGCTAGCTTGCCATGAAAGCACCACCAAACTTGGGTCACAGGTTTTTGTGTGCGGATTGGACAGAAGGTTGGGGAAATATTCAAGTAAGAGCCTGAATTCATTCTGCAATGAGGATAAACTTACATTTTATTCTGATGATTAGGTGCCTAGCATGTGGCTGGATATATGAAAGTGCTGTACTGCCTGTAAAATGAATCACAGTATAGGGAGATCTTAAAACAAGCTAGTATGAAATTAATTTGTAGGCCCTTTTCTCCAGTGCTTTGGCTTCTTTTTTTGACATTGGTGGCTTAAAGCATCTCGTTAGCCAGTGGATCCAGCCACGTAAATATTTCCCTTGTTGTTCGAGTCCTTGGGAGGTGTAGTGCCACTATAATGACTCCCATGACATTCCGCTTCCTGACTCCCAGCACAATGAATGTGTATGAGGAAAAGGGTATCAGGTCAGGGCATTCCAGAGTCTGGCTGATCTCCAGTTACCCGAGCAACCCCATGGAGGCCTTTGGTAGCTGGAACAAGACAAACAACCTGTAGGTTGTTCTAAGTTGCACTGGGTTCCAGGCTAGCATCTGGCAGCCCCAGAATTGGGGAAATGCAAAGATGGCTTAAAATGCTCTCCCTCTAGGCACACATGCACAGAGCACAACTAGGCAGGGCCAGAGAATGTGATTCCTGGTAAGCTGTATAAGATATAGTAGGCACAGAGAATAATGTGATTAGAGGCATGATGAAGGATGAGGGTGGTAAGGAACAGATCTGTGCAAGGGGAGATCATATCTAGTTGGAAAGGAGAAAAATAAGAGAAGAAAAGGTATGGCAGATTTATTTATATATATAAATCTTTGACTATCCTTCGATAAGAGGATGATGTGTGCACAAAGGGTTCGTTGGAGGATTTTTAGGTGATTAAAGAGCCCAATTCGTGCCCTGCAGATTTTCCCACAGCGGTGATAGGTACAATCCTGGAGAAGACATAGGTGTGGCTCGAGTGTTGCGGGCTTTCTTTCCTTCTCTGTCACTTCTCTGTCTCATGAGCATGTATGTCTCTTCTCCCTCAAAATGAGCTGTAGCTTGATATGTTATGGCACCACTGTATTCTATTCCATGCCAAGTCCTCCCAGTTTGTTGGATCGATACCACCCTTTTTAAGATGTACTTTCAGTGTGTCTCTGAAGCTCTTCTGCTGCCCTATGCAAGTCCTTCTTCCCTGACTTCACTGAGAGGAGAGGGCTTGCTTCAGGAAGTGTCAGGTATATGTACACAGTGGCCAGCCCAATGGAGTTGGTGTTTCATGACCTGTGCTTCTACACCGTTGATGTTAACTGCAGAGAGAACTATGATGTTCTTGCGTCAGACTTCTTAACTGATCCTGAGGATCCTCCTAAGGCTGCGCTGCTGGAACCTCTCCAGCCAATTGAGATGATGTCTATAGGTCACTCAGGTCTCAGCCCCACAAAAGAGAATGGGGATGACAATTGCCTTGTAGAACAAGATCTAGGTACCTGTTTGAAGAGTCGTTTAAGTAGTCTTCCAAAGGATGTGTTGGCACAGTTGATCCTATATTGGATTTCTGAGTCAATGCTGGCTGTTTGTGCGAGGTGGCTGCCAAGATATAGGCAATAGTGCACATTTTCAAGAGGTTCTCTGCCGATGGTGATTTGTGGAATGCAAAGAATAGTTTGTGTAGGTGAGGGCTTGTAAAGTATCTTTGTTTTTCTGATGTTGAGAGAGAGACCCAGGCTATGATATGCAGGTGAGAGAGAGAGAGAGAGAGAGAGATTGAAGAGTTGGCCGTCCATATGATACTCAGTCCCAGTTCTGTCAGGAAGTTAGTTGCAGATGCAAATCAGGATCATGGCAAGGTAAATGGAAAGGAGTGTCGGAGCAATGATGCAGCCTTGCTTGACACAAGTGCGAATGATGAATGCTTCAGTTTCTGAGCCATTGCACAGAAGGATAGCAGTCATCCCATTATAGAGTAATGTATGGAAATGAATTTCTGTGGACAGCCAAGTCTATACAGAACCTTCCATAGAGCATCACAATTGATAGAATCAAAGGCCTTGGTTAGGTCGATGAATGCCATGAACAGTTTCTGGTGTTGGTCTCCGCACATCTCCTGAATCTGTCACATCATGAAGAGCATGTCGGTTGTGCCTCGAGATGGTCTGAAGCCACACTCTGATTTTAAGAGAAAATCCTTGGCAAGGGGGAATTGTTTCCCCAGCTTTAAAAGCCTCAGTTGGTATGCTGTCTGGGCCTGGTGCCTTGTGATCTCTTGTTTGGCGAATGCCACGCTGGACTTCCTCAGAAGATGTGGGATCCAGCAAGGTGTTCCATTGCTTACTGTTGTGGAGTACTCAATGACGTCTTTAGAGTCCATGGTTTCACATTTTAGTAGGCTCTCAAATTCTCCTTTCAAGCGTTGTTTAATGGTTGCATTGTCCTTAAGGAGCGTTGAGCCATCCTGGTAATGACGGGGGTTGGGCCTATGGAACTTGGTCCATATATAGCTTTTGTTGCTTGAAAGAAGCTTCTCATGTCATTCGGGTCTGTATATAAACTATGCTGTCTGTACAAGGCCATTTGAGTTCTCTTCCTTTATTGTTTCCCATATTGCAACACCAAAAAGACATTGAAATTAAAAATGCAACATATTTAAAACAAATTAAAGGAAATTCTAAAATTAACTTGTGGAACTTACCTCTGCAGGATATTGCTGAAACCATTATCATGTTTCCATTGTTTTGGTCTACTTCTGTTTTCTGTGGTAAGCCACTGGCTTTGCCCATCATTAGTAATGTGAGTGTTGGGGGGACTCTGGGAACTATCTTGCACTCTGCCAATCTTTAGGGAATATTTCCTCTGATGCAGGCATATCAGCAAGTTAGAAGAGACTTATAATTAATGTGCTGCTAACTAGGTCTTCAGTATGAACAAAATTACTCCGAAGCTAATAAGACAATGTAGTGACGTTATCCCATGCTCAATGTTCCCAGCTTAGTTTCTATTTTTCAGTCAAAGAATCACCAGTTTTTTCTGAAGTGACATTCTGTGAATGTGTAAATGACACCACCTTTTCTCTCACATTGTGCAAGACAGTGTCTCTGACTAGGATGAAGAGAGAATGAAATTTGTGACTTTGTTAATGAGGAGATGATGTTCTTGATAGTTTTCACAGTCCACCCATGGGCAAAAACAAACAGCTTCTCAGCAATATTTTTGTTATATGGAGGTACAGCAAAAAGACAGTCAGTTCAGATAACAAAAAAGGTATATGCATTTTATCAGTTGCAGACTTACTTTAGCCTTGTTTAGGTTTTTAAGATTTAATTCCCTTATTTTATTGGATTTGGTGTTGTAACTAAATATTGCCTTCCATTAGGTACCTTAGTTTTAGCTGGTGCAAGGAGCATATTTCTTTTGAGTAGTATGTAGTAGATGAATAACAAGGGTCAGATTGTCAGTGATCTGCAGAAGTGAACTCAAAAGTGTTTATCAAGTTAGGTATCTTTGCCAACGTATTTATAGTTTTACTTAAAGGTTATCGTTTTACTTACTGTGTAAGCCTAACAATACACAAAGCAGATAGGGCAGGCATAGGAGGTAGAATGCATGAATCAGTTTGTTTGTTACTAGATTTATAGACTGAGCAGTTCCTGATAAAATGCACAAATTGAAATGGACTCCAAAAGGGGAAGCCTTGCTAAGAAAAACGCAGTCAGACAGAGCAGTCATTGTTTAGTTACACAGGTATTTCTCCTTTTAGGGCCTGTCTTACGTGCAAATGTGTTTAGTTAAAAATGTATCACTCCACTGGACACTCCACAAATATTTATTCCAGGGCAGCAATATTTGTGATTTGCCTTAGGTCAAACCACAAACATTTATGTAGCATGCAAACTAATGTGCAAATATTTAAGCTAGCTTGATCTAACTGGCTGTCAGTTAACTCATTTTAAACTCTAATGTAGACAAACCCTTAGAAAGTGACTAAAATTGTGGTTAGATTGTAATCCTAGTTCTTGCAATTTTCCGAACACATCCTCGCCAGGCACAGTCTTTCTCTGCCCCTCTGTATGTGATTCTCAGCAAGGCAGAGTTTGCAGCACTCCAGTGGCATGAGGAATCGAAAGAGCACAAATGGCTTCTATACCTCTGTAATTTTAAAATTTTCATTTAATTAGCACCCCCCATCGACTTTGGAGGAGGGAAAATGTGGGAAGGAGCAAGGCCCCGCTGTCCTTCCATCCTCAGAGAGAGGTTCAAATGAGGCAGGATCCAGGAGTTCCCTTCTGCAGGAAGCTGAATTGTAGGGATAGTGGAACAATTGCATTGAAAGGGGGGAGACAAGATACTGTGTGTGTGTGTTTGTGGTGGTAGTTAGGGGGTGGAGTGGTCCTCCAAGCTGCTACTGGAGCATGTGGAACCTTTAACAAGCCTTTCCTTCCGGTAGAGTGATTGAAGGGTTGAGGCGGGCTTCCAGTGTTGACAGCTAACATCATTGTCCTACCATGACAAAACACACAGAGAGGATGTTTCAATGTCCTAGAAATGAGGAGGATTTGGTCAGAGCAGATGGGGGCAAGGCGATATTGATGGGTTTGGAAGAGAGAGTTTTACAAAGACTGAATGGGAAAGGGAAATTAGGGTGCTGAGAGGCAGGGAATTCTTGTAAGTTTATAGGTTTAGGAAATCATGTGACCTTTCAATGGTCATCCAAATGAAACCTCCAAACCTTGGGCCTGCCTTTAGTAAATAAACAAACAAACAAAGACCCTGATTTACGGAGAAAGTTGCACAACTTGACAATGGAAAATCTAATGCTTTGCAATCTTAAAATTTGGCTGTAAAGATGGCAATCTTCTAAATGGCATTTAACAAAGGCAGTATAGCAAGATCATAAGATAACAATTTATTGCTTAAAAATAACTAAATGATATTTTGGAAGCTTATAACTTCCTTTCTAAAGCACTCTTGTCAAATGCTAATTAAATACTTACACATTCCTTGCAAGTTTAATTAATTAAGTCATAACATTTATTGCATCTGCAATTCTGAGTTAATTGCATGCTGGTGGAATTGTTCTTTAACACTGTGGTTCTCAACCTTTCCAGACTCCTGTATCCCTTTCAGGAATCTGATTTGTCTTGTATACCCCAAGTTCCACCTCACTTAAACTACTTGTTTACAAAATCAGGCATAAAATACAAACATTTCATGGCACGTTATTACTGAAAGCTTGCTTATTTTCTCATTTTTATCCATATAATTATAAAATTGATTGGAATATAAATATTGTACTTAAATTTCACTGTATACTACACAGAGCAGCATAAACAAGTCAGTCTGTATGAAATTTTAGTTTATACTGACTTTGCTAATGTTTTTTATGTAACCTGTTGTAAAATTTAAGCAAATATTTAGATGAGTTGATGTACCCCCAGAAGACCTGTCTATATCCCAGGGGTATGTGTACCCCTGGCTGTGAACCATTTCTTTAATATAATTCTTTATCTAGAGTGTATATCTTTATTATAATAATAAAATTGCTGTGTAGAGATATGCAATAGGATTACATATTCAAAGTAAAGTATTGGATGTACTGTTTCAGGATGTGCACAACTCTCATTACAGATAATCAGACTGATGTGCAGATCTGATTTTGATGGTGATACATCTGAGGTACCCATGATAATCACATTCATCAATAATGGGACTGGTTATGGATCGTTTCGAGTAGACTATGTGGTAAATGCTTAAGTCGAAGATCACTAATGGAAATTTGCCTCTCACTTAAAAGGATGGAGTTGATGCAGTTTCAAACACTCTTACAAAAGCAAAGGGCATTTCAAATGGCCCTGCTCATCTCTCCCATGGCTGTTACTCTGATGCTCCTGTCTTAGTCCATTCTAGGAGGGATGAAATTAGAAGAGAAGGAAAAGTGATTAGGTGTGAATGGCTCAACTCCTCTTTTCCTCACATCTCTTTGTATCTGAGAGAGAATGTGCCAAGAGCTTTGACTTGCACTTCTTAAGAGGCAGGCAGCTAAAAACATATTAGAATTTCCTCTGTACACAGTGTGACCCTTATGTGCCTAGAGTAGCCCACCTAAAATGCGAAGGTCAGGGCAGGCTGCAAAAGGAGAGCAGATTCTCCTAGAGCTAATGGCTAACATTGAAGTTAGATTCACCAACCGGTCACAAACAGTGCTCCTGATTCCCCACACTGGTTATCAAGAAGCCCCAAAAAATAAATACACAGCCCCCTTTATTGCATTTCAGTCTCTAGCCCCAAATCAGCAACTAGATCCAGTAAAAAGACAAGTTATTTAAAAAACTCTATTCACTTCACCAAAATGTCCTTCTGATCCCCAAAGGGTCAACCACATTACCAGATCAATATTGATTTGGCTCTTACCCAATATAACACATTGCCAGGCAATCCTTCAGTATCTAAAAGTAAAGGTTCATTATAAAAACAAAAGAAACAAGATGAGAGATGTTAAATGGCCAAAGCAATCAGATACATACAAATGACTTCAAAGTCCATATATGTCAGGTTCTTAGCTGTATTGGAGTTTGCAGGCTTGTACATGCAGTAAGTACCTGGAGGGTCTCATTCCTTCGTTTTACAGCGTCACATGTAGAATTGTTGATCCAAAGGTAGGAAGCAGGAATGAAGACAAGATGGAGATGGTGACGCTGCATTTTAAAGTTTCTGCCATGTTGCTTGTACATTCTGTGTTTCAAACACAAGCTCATAGCACATGGGCAGGGAAAAGCTTTTGGAGTTTCTGTCCACAAGCATGTCCCTTCATGTGCTGATGACTTACAGGTGTATTCCCTGGCTAATCTCTCTGGGCTACAGTATCGTGGATGGCCCTGCTAATCTGTTGGTGGTGTCACCCAGTAGCACAGCACAAGTTTTGCATACAGAAATATCACACACATTCATAGCTTACAATACAAAAATGATACATACATTTAGAGGAGCTAATGTTCAGTAAATCATAACATTTCCAATGAAACCTTACATGACATAATTGACAAGTTTTGCTGTAATTTTGCACTATTGATATCTATAATATTACAAATGGTCACCCCCTAATCCGGACAGCATCACGGATGGGTCTGAAAATCCATAATCGTTGGGGAAAAAAAAGGGGGGTAGGGCCAGATTCTCAGACATGCTATGGAGCTGGGGCTTTGTGCCTCTGCAGTGCTGTGAAGCAGCTAGAAAACCAGCTGTTCCAGCGCTCTGAGCATTCCTCTTGTGAAAGGGGAATGGGTGGTGTAGAGCTGCCTTAGCAGTTGATATGCTACACCATCTCAGTCCGTAGTGCAGTGGGTGTTCTTGGTGAAAAGCAGTGTCTGTATGCTTGGCCAGGCCTGAGTAGACAGGTAAGCTGGAGTAGTTTTCAGCTTTAACTTGCCCTATGGCCCAGGCTCAAGGGAATGTAAAATGGCTTAAAACCACCTTTCTCACACACGGAGGGTCTATACTGACAGTCGCAAATTCGCCGCCATCAGATCGATGTCTCTGGATCGACTGAGCGATCTGTGTAGACCTGCTCAGTCAATCCAGAAATCGACGGAGGAAAACCACGCCCGTAAGTGGCGTAGTGCTGCGTCAGTGTGGACAGCGCGCAGAATGGATGCAGCAAAGTTAAGGGGAGATATGCAAGTGTTTTACGTCACTTCCATATTTCCCGTTGACTGCTGCTGAATCTGGAAGTTAAGTGTAAACCAGGCCACAATCTCTTATGTTCTGCACCAAGCATTGCTCATCCAGGCCACAGAACCTGGCTGGGTTGGCAAGCTGGTATAAATAGCAAACTCTTATCCTTACTGGGTCCTCCCCTAGAAGGAAACATGATTACATGCTCTAAGGGCTTTTTTTTTTTTTTTTTTTTTTTGCACGCAGAATGCAAGTACTGGTTAAATACCACATGTACAGGTGTAAAAGGTGTGGGCAGTTTCCCTGCACATTTCCTCCATTTGATGGCACAGCGGGGCCCTAATCCATCACTCAGTCTGTGACCAACGAGAAGTGGAATCAGAATAGTAGGCAGCTTGTCACACCATAACAGTACCTCACATTAGACAAAAAGGCAGGAAGTAACCACCTACAGTATAGGACTTACCAAGTTTAAAAAATAAAGGGAGTGCAAACCTGTAAAGAACAGATGGTAGAATTAAAGAGACATAGTGTGAAACTGACATTATTTACAAAAATAATGCAAATAAGTGAAGGTTTAGTCAAAACGGATTTCACTAAATTTGTTTTGCAAGTAATTTAGGGGTGAATGGTAACTGAACACAAGCTGGGTTGGAGTTTACCACGCAGTCTCTAAAGTTAGCCTGTGTATAGCAAGTCTACTCATATGTAGTCTAAAGTTAGCTGCTAGCAAACCAATATTGCTTGACAAGGGTTTCGCCTTGACTGTCTTAAGGTTGTTTATTTTAACCAAGGTTAAAGAGCTTGGACAAGCTTAAACTGTTTAAGTGTCTCTTAAAGTGATTCACACTAAAATGAATATTGAAGAGTCTCTGTTTGATAAGAGGTTAGGATGGAAAGGTGTCTATGACTTTGTAAAACTGCTAGGTGTTCTTGGACTGGCTGTTTACTTTCCTAGCAAAAGGTAAAAAATCCCCCAAAACACTACCTGTGGGCTAAAAGGTTTTATTTGTAGAGAATGAACTAAATCCGTTTCTCAGGGAGGTGTTTTGGAGTGGGTGTTTTGGTTACTTGTTTTTTGATCACAGTAGTATTTTTAGCAAGGTAATGTCATTGCAGTAAGTGTACTTTGAATAAGATGTGTTTAGACCAAATTCTGAAAGGATCTCAGAAATGTCAGTAAGCACTGAATAAGGACGGATGCAATATTTCACAATGTGGCCCTTCTAAAAATATTCTGAATATGGGGTCACCCCAAAATCATATTTGCTGGTTGTGTTTCTATTTAAAAAATGTATAAAAGGAAAAAATATTATTTACTACTGAACATGGTATCTTATATCCCATATTTAGGAAATGTTTGCAGAGTTAGCTGCTTATTTATCCTGGTGACGTGGCTAATTCATTTGTTAGCTCTGTTATGGTAAATAATTAGGGGGTTACCAACTTCCATCTACCTGGTGGTTGAAGTAAATCAAAAATTCTCTGTTTTCAACATTGCAAAGTTGTTATACTGTCTTCTGGAAATGTAACTTTTTTGGTTTAAAATATGAAATTTTGACTGAATGCAAGGCTTTCTCACAGTAATCTTAATCTGCTTTACATTATTTTGATAGATGTATATTTTTAACTCAGAAATACATCACTTGGATTTTAAAGCATGCTTATTTGAAAGAAAAGATTATTTGGCTGTTCAAAGTTGTATAGTTGTGTAACTCTACATTCCAAACCTGCACCAGACACCTTCTGTGGGATTCCTTAGGAAAGGAAGGATAGGAGGATTTGGCCCTGTGAAGGAAGACTGTCTCTTCCAAGCAACTTCTAAATATTTATATTTCAAACATCTTTACTTGTGCATGCACCCCTTTTACTTTAACATTCCTCATGTTCATAAGTGCAGCTATCATTACTGCTTTCCTTGATATCTGAAGGCAAGAGAAATGTCTCTCTAAGATCCCAGAAATATCTTGCCTGTTTACAGTGAATTACTATCCTGTCACTCTTGAGTGCTTTCTTTCCTGTTGCCAGGTAGTGCAGTGTCTTCAGTCTCACTACATGCCATTAATCTTCTCCTATTGAGAAACAGGTTTGTGGATGTTTGGAATCCCTTATGTCTTGTTAGGTTTTCTAGGACTTGTTTGACAGAAGCTAAAATACCGTCGGTTGTCTTCTGCCTGTCTGATTGCTAATGCATTCCTGCAGTGATGCTGGGAAACTGGACTGACGGATGGAGGGAATTTCTTGTTTTGGCTTTGAGATGTTTAGTTTGCAAGTATTCACACTTCTCTCCTTTTTCTTTGAAATACAAGGCACCTTTGTTGCCCAAGTCTATTTCAGTGTTTCATTTTATCCTGCTGTCATCAACACTTGGTAAATATTTGGCCTTCAGTCCACTAAATTGTTGGATGCAAATTTCTTGCCAGCTACACTAATAGCCACAAGCTCTTTTCTGTTCATGGCCGGAAGTAGGGCTCCCTCAACATTTTCTTTTTTCAATAAAAAGTTATTTTGAACCCAGTGGGGTAGTGATTCTAAATTAATTGCACAGAATTATTTCTTATTATCTTTTGCCGACTAAGCTGCTATGCAAATGATAGAATATCTTCAAGTGCCTGCTTTTCATTTTTAAAAATGTATTTATTTTGAAAAAATAGCTAAAATATTTCTTTCAAATGTAGGCCCCTCTATATATCTACAGTCAAATTAAGAGGGAATGGGAGGGGCACAATTCACCATTAGCTGGGACATCACCAAAATAATAACAATAGAAACATAAATTTCAGTTACTTTAGACCCCAAAGCTTTGTGCTTCAAACTAAGCACATAAAAGGTATGGAGAATTGGGGCCATAATTTGGAAGACAAGACCTGAAGGAAGGAAGAGCCAAAAATATTAATAAAATTCCATAAGATAGGGGTTTTTTGTTTGAAATCTTCAACCTACAGAATGAAAAACTATCAAAATGATACAACATTCTGTTCAAAATTCCCAAATAGTATTCATTATAAAATTCAAGGGAATGGTCAACATTTTCAACTACTTAGAGGAGATTCAGCTTAATATCTTAGGCCCTGATCTATTGTAGCTGCCTTTGTGTAAGTACAGGCAAAGTTATATGCAGAAACAAGGCCAAACATTTCCTCCAAAATAACAGACAAACCTGTAACTTTTTCTCTTTAATCTCCCTTTTAAATTTATGGGTCAAGATTTTCAAAAATATGAAGCCTAAATTAGGCTCCCTAAATCCATGCTTAGGAACTTAAAGAAGTGACCAGATTTTCAAATACGCTTAGCTCTGGGACAAAGGTTTGTATTGCAACAGATCAATAATGTCTGTGCAGACAGTGCCCTTAGAAATGGTGAAAAGTGTCGCAAGGGACAAATTAGTTTGCTTTGTTCCCTTATCACAAGATAGGTAATATAATGTCTTGCAGCAAAATACCTTCCTAATTTAAAGACTGATTTACTATACTTACCATTTGTGACTAATTGAAGCTGTGTTACTTCGGCCAAGTTTTTTTTTAGCTGTAATGGTTTTATTATGCAAAATTTGTAACCTACTGGGGTTGCATCTGAACCATGTGAAATGAAGAACTTGAGGGAATTAAAGTAGTTATTTTGGAAGATATGAAACAAAATTGGCTTAAATATCTAAATGCAGTTTATGAATTACTATGATTATTAGTTTTGATTCAGCTAATTACATTTCCAACCAGGATAAATACAGATCATCACATTAGATTCTCTCTTATTGAATGTTAACTGTCCTTATGAAATTTTAATTTATGAAACATTACTTGATTGCTTCAGCACCCATCCTATAACTTACAGCTATGAAAATTCAAAAGACGTCACTCTTAAGCCAGCCACTAGTCTGTATTTGAATACAATTTGGCTATTTCTCTAACCATTGTAGAAATGTTAAAAACCAGTGACTGGATGGCTTTAAGCAATTTCCAGAAGTGACTAGTGATTTTTGGGTGCACAACTTGACCCTTTAATGGGGGCTTGATATTTCAAAGGGTGGGCACACAACACTTTCTGAAAATAATCCCAAACTGTTTGTTCCCCTTGGCCTTGGAAAATTGCTAATGGGCTAAGGAGTTGTCCACCCCTAGGATACTTGTATGAATGAAAGAATTCAGTAGCGGAAGAAACATCAAATACCTTCTGGATGACTAATTTGATCATATGAGTTGTTTTTCTTGGGGCAGTCCTGGATTTTTGTATGATGGCCTAGTGTCCCAGGAACGTCTAAAAAACTGGGACACCTGAAATGTCCTTATTCATTTCATCAATCAAAACATCTGTGTGTTCTTTCATAAGTGCAGAAGGTTTGTTGAGGGTATGTTGCTTCATCAAATAAAATTTGTTCTGTATTTACCGGGAACTAAAAGCCCAGGGGAATGAGCATTCAGTTGAATGAACATTTGAAGTGAAGAAAAAAAGCCAAAGCAGTGTAAGGAACTATTAGAACTGTCGTTTCACTAAGGCACGGTCTACACTTATCTTCGGGATTCTGCGGCAGTCGACAGGAGATACGCAAGTGACGTAAATCGCTTGCGTATCTCCCGTTGACTTCGCGGCATCTCCTCCGCGCACCAGCCACGCTGCGCTGTGTGGAAGGGAACATCGTTCCCTTCGACGCAGCACTACGCCACTTACTGGGGTGGTTTTCCTGCGTCACTTGCTGGATCGACTGAGCGGATCTACACAGACCGCTCAGTCTATCCACAGCAATCGATCTGATGGCGGCGAATTTGCCGCCATCAGTGTAGACCCAGCCTAAGTGTCAATCTCCTAGGCTTCACAAACATTGCATGTACTGGAGGGGGGGAGAGAGAATTTTTAAACTAGCTAAGGGCCCGCAGGAGAATTTTTCTGTGTTCCTTTCAAATACTAAAGATGCAGTTTCAGGCCAAATTATTGGGAGATTAATGCCCCAGTCAACTGAGCAATGGCTTTATGGTTTATTTACAAGAAAATGCAAATAGAGTAAGTAGGGGGTCTATTCAGACCAGAATGAATATCTGATCTCTGGTTTACATGACGGCTGGCAAACTTTAGTACCAGAGAAATCACTGCAAAATAATGACTAGGAATTTCAAAGTTGGTTTATATTGAATTGCAATATATGATATAATATGTGCAAATACTTTTTCTTCAGTTATGGCAGTACTTAGTATTTCTAGATCATAATTACATTACATCTCTTGTTTGCATGAATCAGCGGCAGTGTTCATTATTGCCTTTGTAAGGGTGCATCTGTAGTACAAAATATAAATCTCAGATTTATGGTGTTTGTCATCTGATAAGATTCAATAAGGGCAGAATCCTGACATACAAGAATCCTGACATACAAGATGATTTTGTTTCATGAACTTTGAAATAAATATGCTTGCCTGTTTTTATGCTAGGATACAAAGATGGTGCTCTCAACGCCGTAGAGAGTCCATTCTAACTTCTTTACACCACTGTGTTTCTACCTACACAACAGCAAATGGATGCTTTTGGTATAAAATTACCCTTCATCTCATTTAAATGGCCAACCAAGCAAGAAAGTAAAAGTGAAGCCTCCGTGAAGTGACTATATAATGTGCTGAATGTGGTGACAAAGGGTTAAAAAACTTTTTAGTTCGTCTATTTTCCACGCCTTAGACGGGCTGGGGGCTTGGAGGAGAGAGGGAAAAAGTATGAGGGGGTTTTCTTATCTTATCTACTTTCACTAATTTATGACTCTGTGTCAGTTTTACAACTTGAAATGGGACTTCCTATTCCTTGCTTAAAACAGTGGATTTTCTAAGAGATTAATTCTTAAGACACCCACTTGCAAGCACACATTTATACAACTTAGGTTTGACTTGTTGAGGAATCCGCACCGTTTCAATTTCAGCTCGTAATACTGCCGAGGTGAATGAATCCAATAACGGAACGCTTATTTAGCGGGAGGGGGGTGGAAAGGTACAGACACACATAGGGTGTTAGTCCCCTGCTGTTACAGCTCTACTGAGCAATAGAGCTGCAGGGGCTCATGTTTGGAAGGAAAAGGAATTGTCCTTTCAGTCCACACACTCCACCTGCCCGTTGGGTCACTAGGTTCAGACAGGCCCCCCTTGCTATTCACCCGACCAACTTGTGGACGGATGAGGGCGGCTGGAACCTGTCTTAGTCCAAGACCTAGTCAACGGTTTATAAATCTATCATTCATTTAAACAACAACACACATTCTATATCCAATCTAAATCCACTATTTATTGAGAGTTTTTACCTTACCACAAATTGTCTTCTCTTATTCCTTTACAAATTCTTAACACGCAAATAAAACTTAAACAACTGATTACAACAACACATGTACACAAAACAGTTAGAATTATTACTAATTTTACATTTACACTCACTACTCACCACATATATGAACGAACTCAGCTGCAGCAAAAAAACAAACAAACATACCATGGCCAGGTTATTATATTTTCATCCAGGTGGAACCTCTATCGTATTCACACCCAGGTTATCATCCGCAGGACAAAGCCCCACGGGTTATCAGCTCTGACACCCTACCCTATTATTTTGAGCGACGAGCTGGAGAGAGGCGAAATGGTTGATCAGACTCATTGCGCAGTGCTATTCTGGTGCACTCCCTTCTTGATTTGTGGCTCTCCGAAAAGCCTCTGTCTGGCAACCCCCTTTTATATCTCTACTTCAGCTAATGTGTCTGCTAAGCCAATGATAGACCCTTCCTTTACCATTTTATCAGCAGCCCCCTCCTCAAAACTTTACTGCTGACTTGCAAAGCTAATTATGCAGCGACTGCAAAATTCCCATATCTGGGTCTGGAACTGCTACATGTACCAGCTCCCGTTATCATGGGTTTACTTCTAGTTCAAGGTGGGTTTTTTTTCTTTTTTGTTGTCTCTGAGTCCCCCACACATGGATTTATAGCTTTTCTCAAAACGGACTCGGGGCACTGATTTTTCAAACATGTTTTTACCCTGTTACAACTCTGAACTCTGCAGGTATGGAAAGTAACACATCCGAATTTTATAGCTTTAGCCACCACAGCACACTTTCCCAAGGACCTTTCCACAGCCACCTTCACCCGTCTGTTCAAGGAGCACTACGCAGAACTTCCTTTGAGACTATCAGTATTTTTTAATAAGTCAGATGAGGTGGCTGCTGGATGTGAAGCACTTTCTCACCTCGGAAGCCCATGCTGCCTCCCTAGAACTCTGTTGCCTCCACAACACTCGGTGCCTGCCAGTACAGGAAGCAAGCGAGTAGGAATGGATCCAAGTCTGTTGTTTCAAGGGTGGCTCTTACCAGTATTTACCAAACTCATGGGCTATGATCTTGATCTTTAAACTGTAAACCCTACCAGGTGAAATTGTTCAATGATGCAGAGGGCTTGTATAGTGGCTGTGTAAGGAACTGTGGGTTCAGCTCCTGTGCAGTAGCGCTGCTGAGGTGCCTTCCCTGAATTAAGGCACTGATGCTTGCACCAGCCTATGATAGAGTGGGAACACGGCAAGGAGGGTGGTGCATGTGACCTATGGACCTAGCACCCACCGCCTTGGTTTGGAAGAATTGTAATTACATTTCTAGCCTGTAGGTGCTGAAATAGAGATTCTGTGGGGCTGGGGAGGGCTGGGAGAGGGTAGCTCTGTTCGTTAATCCAGGGGTTCCCATGCTTTTTCTGCTGAGCAGTCTGCTATTAACACTTAATGAGAAAAATTATTAATTTTAATTAGTACATACATATAAACTATATCACTGTAAATAAACTGTTCCCTTTTCATTTTAACATAAACAATTGTAACGATAGAAATCCCTGGCAATATGCACTGAAAGAAATGACTCAAGATCTTTGAAACCAAACAGTTGATTGGAGAATGCAGTTGTGCTGGCAGACCACCAGGGACTGGGTTGCCGCCAACCTTTGAGCTGTGGCCCACAGTTTGGGAACCCCTGCGTTAGTCCCAGGTTGAAGGGACAAAATGTAATCTCTCCTGCTGTGCTTATAGACTGAAAACACTCAGGATTTGTGAATGGTGTGGGTTTCACCCACTGTGTATAAATGAGTGCTTCTTCACCTCTTTGCTGTCTAACCGTATCTTCTACTTATTCTTAGAAAGTGTGAAGTTCAATGGTTCAGGTACCCTAAGGAAACATTAGATTACACTGCCCAGCATTCAAAAGAAATAAGTGTTTCCATTATATTAATATGTTGTGCCTTGCTAAGGTCTGAATCCCAACTATGACACTTACGAGAGTTATTGAGCAGATAATTTTTAGCAGAAAACTTATGTGATGGATTTCACCATTCATAAATTTCCTATGATGAGCTTAATGTTTTTTCAGAGGAATATGTTTTAAGTTATTGAATAATTTCTGAGAGTTTTTGCTCCCTGGATTGCTTGCAAGTGTTCAGTCTTTGAAGTTTAACGTGTGTTGGTGAGTCTTGATTGAACTCTTGTTGCAGGTTACATGATGTGATTGTATTTCTTCAGTGGATAAGATGAGTGTAACCCTTGAAATTAGGTTCTAGTGTGAACACTCTCACATTTATGAATTCAAGACTCAGGCTGGGTCTACACTGATGGCAGCAAATTGGCCGACATCAGATTGATTGCTTTGGATTGACTGAGCGGTCTGTGTAGACCCGCTCAGTCGATCCAGCAATAGATGTAGGAAAACCACCCGGGCAAGTGGCGTAGCGCTGTGTCGAAAGGAACGCTGTTCCCCTTAGCACAAAGCAGTGCGCATGACACGCGGAGCAGATGCAGCAAAGTTGACGAGAGATATGCAAGTCACTTGCATATCTCCCGTCAACCGCCGTCGAATCCAGAAGGTAAGTGTAGATCGGGCCTCAGTTCTCTACTGTGTCTGATATCTGCTCAGATGCGGTGGAGAGCAAGTATGGAGCGATATACAGTGCTCTGATCCCTGAGGACCTGCTTTAAACATATGCCAGTGGAGAAGAGGGGTGTTGGAACTCTGCTTCACCAACTTCTGCTCCACTACTCCTCCTGCCTCCGAACTGGATGTTGGTGGTGGCTGGAACAGAAGCTAGCTCTTCCACCTTGGCCAGGTTCATGCCAGCAGGGCATTCCCCTGTGCAAAAAGAATTTCTTGCTGCTAGAATCCATCCACCTGGGCCTCTAGATGGATGCAAAGAGGGCAAAACAAACTTGGAGAATCAAGCATTTGGGACTCATTTTCCCAATTAGCTCCTTAAAAATAATGGTTACTATCAACTCTCCTGTCAGTTTGCTAGAATATTTGTGGAAGAAAAGGGGTTTTTTTGTTTGTCCATTTAAAACAAAAAACAAAATCTCCTGATAATATCTGAGACAGGAGAGTCATATTCCATGTAGGAGAGACTTTAAAAACGGGGGAAAAAAATCCACTGGAAAAATAAGGCAAGAAAAGTAGCAGAGCGTGGACAGAGTGAAAATCAAAAAGATGATGAGGGGATTTGCAGTTCTAACGGGGGAGGAGGAGTAAATGGAACGTGGAATACAAGTCAACCCATTTGTATCACCCTTATTCAGGTCAAACACAATATAGTTTAAAGTACTCAAGGAAAATTGTTCCCAAACTCAGGTTAGTTTTACAGAACACTGTAACTCGTTCAGAATTTCCTCCCCCCATCCCTGGACACACAGTCTGCAAAACTTCAGATCTCATGAAGTTCATCCATCTCCATTTATGCTGAAAATGCTGACCAAAAAGGGAATACAGTGTTCAGGCAGGGAAGCTCCATCCTTGACTCACTCTGTTGTCTATCATAGACTGCATGTTTTATCATCCCTGGTCTGGAGGCTCTGTCAGTACCAAAGAATAAAAGACAGGGAGTAAGGAAAGACTTGCATTCAACAGTCTGAATTTCTTTGCTATTGGATGTTGTAGGTCAGATCAAATGCTTCCTGCTATCTGCTTTCTGTTATTTTAACAGTGTTTTGTGACATGATTGCTTTGTGCTGGTTTTTGTTTGTTTGGTTGGTTGGGTTTTTTTTTTTTTGGTGAAACAAGTTTTAAAAGAGTGCAGGAAATGCAGAGAGAACCTCTGACTAGCTAAGAACTTGTTAAAATAATGTTTTTTTCCCCTGTATTATTCCTAATATGCATTCTCAGCATATCCCACTATAGCTCCCAAGGAGCCATTACGGCGTATGCTATGAATGTTTATTTCCAATATGATAAATCATTTAATGAAGCTCAATCAAAACAGAGATTTACTGAACAAGTTTAAATCTCTTATTTTAACTGCCCCTCCAGAGTGTTATGAAAAGTAAACAAACCTTTCCAACATCCCATTCACTTATAAAGAAAAATTACAGTAGCTGGTATGATAAAGGGTTTCTTTTTTTTTTTTCTTTTTTTAAACTATAAAACTTGGGAATGAGATAAGTGGCTTGCTTAAGGTTTTTTAGGGTCCTCAGGTTTTTAAACCAGTATAAGGCAAAGTGATGTGAAAACATTCTGTAACTAGAGAAAGGGAAATGGTAGATCAAGGACGTGGAATTTAGAACAATGCAATTCGCTAAAAGGATCACAGCTTTTAATTAAATCATGCCTGCTTTTACATTATATGTTTCTTTGGCTCATTTTTGAAGGTGCAGGTACTGTGTAGGTAGCTACTCCCCTTCTCTTGCAACTCGTAAGTAAGCTGAGAAATTCTTAACTTGAATCAAAATCAAATTGTGAGGAGCTTTTCATGTGTTCATCACTCATGGCTGAAATAGTAGTCTGAGGGATGTGTATGTGAAGTAATGGATAATGCTCATTTGGGGACTAAATTATGTAAAGTAAATAACTGCATAATCTTGATATTCCATAGACAGGAGAAACCTCTTCTAGGTCCTGTTCTAGGCCCACTGGAGCCCATTGGAGTCTTTCTGCTGACTACTATGGGCGCTGGATCAGGCCCATGTCAAAGACCATTCTTTTCCTACAGAGAAATTTCACTATAAAAGAGGGGGGTTGCTATAAAAGGACTGAAATGTAAGTATTATAATAGCAAAGAAACATCAGACTTCTGTCTACTTCACTGAAGGTTTCCTACAGGTTCATTATAAATAGATTCCCTTTTGTTGTGATATTATTGTGATGTAGGGCCCTACTGGATCATGTGTTATGTCTGAATAGAAATTTTTGCTGTTTTCATCATTTATTCTCATGTCAGTGCCACACACAACCTGAAGAACTGAATGATAAATCTGACTGGTCTGTTTCAAGATGTTTTTGTCTAAAAATATATATATATATATATTGCCAATTTCAGTTTGGATGCACTTATGCATGGGAGAAAAATAGCTATCAGGTTCTTATGATTGTAATCCAACTGTCATTTTATGTGATGGTTTCTTTTTTAAATCTGGTATGTAAGTACGGCTATCAAATAGAGGGAGCATTCCAGCTGATAGGAACTCTAGTCACAATGTATATTGAATCTTTTAGGTTCCAAGCCCATTAGTATCGTACATAATTGTCATATAGAGAGACTTGTTTTCCACGTTATTCTGGATGTACTTCTGCAGTGGGGATGCTGGATTACACTGGGCACACAGTTTTGGGGCTTTGCTAGCATTTTTGCGTTGTATTCCTTTCACAGTCCTAGAAGGAGGGCAAGAATTATTTAATGGTGGAAGGGATGTAATTATTCCATTATGAGCATCCCAGATGCAGAGAGCTTAGCACTGAAATAACTGAGGGAGCATGGAGTGCAAATCGAGGCAGCATTTGGCTTTAAGTGAGTTGAAACGCTCCAAGTTACTATAGTTCATAAATAAAAGAAACCCTAGACCTGGGCAGGCTTTGGCCATTTGAAAGCAAAGTGCAGTGGCTGCTGGTGCTACTGCTCCTGCCAGCAATGAAAAGGTTGGAATCGGTGTGCGTTGGCTGTGCCTCGCTAACAGCAATCAGCAGGGTACACATTTAACCGTCAGGGGAAAGGGATCCTGACTGGGAGACAGGCTATTTTTCTCTGCCTCTGCGTCACTGCCAGCCCTTCTTTCCTGGGGCCCATTTTGAGTCCCATGGAAAGCAGTAGAAAAATCCCCATTAACTTCAGTGGGAACAGGATCAGGCTCTTAATGAAGTGGGGTCAGACACCTGGGGTCACAGCCAAATACAAGCCCTCTTTGTCTGTACTCTTCAGATCCATGGGCTTTGTCCTGGCTGATAGGTGTTCTTGCGCATGCTGCACATAAAGGTGTGCTTAGCACTTCACAGAGTAAAGATAGCGACAGGGTCATCCCCTGGTGTGTGGAGGCAGTGAAAATAACAAGTGGTGGCTTGGCAAATGGGTTAAGGGAGACCATTCTATAAGCTCAGCATGGAGGAAGGCACAGAGACATTTCTGTGAGCAGGTCACTGGGGTTTCTGGGATGGTGTTACTGGCAGAGCCGGAGAGGTGGCAGAATGCAGAAAGGGATAAGATCTGAGGTGTAGATCAGGTCTGACTGATAAAGGTCTGTGAAACCAGCGACAAAGAAATTGAGTCTGACCTTAAGTTCAGTTAAGAGCCTTTCAGAGGGGATGACATAGTGAAGTCAAATGGCAAGAAAGGAGAGGGGCAGATTAGGTACTGAAAGGAAGAGATTGCAGTAATTCTTATGGGTGAACGAGTGATGGAGCCATGGGATTGAAAAGGAAGGGGATGGATTTCAGATGTTATGAAGGAAGCAGCAACAAGATTTAGTTGATTCCTGGATGTGGAAAGGAGAGGAAAGAGTCAAAGATGATCCCACATTTGCAGGCCTGTGAGACAAGGAGGACACTGCTGTTTTCAACAATATCAGAGAACAGCTATATTAGGGAGCAATTGAAAAGAACGAGGAGGAACTTGAGACAATAGTACATCATCTGAATAGAGCTGTGGGAGTTTCCCCCATTTAACACTGGTGTAAAAGAAAGGAGAATCAGACCCCTTTATTTATTTCGATTTGCTATTTTCTGTGGGCCAGAGTCAGACCTTGGTATAAGCACTTGAAGTTTCCATTGGAGTCAATGGGAATTTCTTCTACTTGAATTTGTCATGGGAATGGTAGAAATGCTGTGAGCATAAGCTGAAGTGGTGGGGGAGGGCCTGCTTTATTTTGCACTCTTCTCCTAGTTATTTTTCCTGTGACACAGTCTTGTTTATCCCTTTGGCATGTAATTTACAAATCAGTACAAGTTAAGGCATGTCTAAGGGAACATTTAATTCATTGCAGTGTTGGGTGTAAATATGCCCTGTATTAGCCTGTCACCCATTAAGTATCTGTGTGGATCCTACTGCTGCGTACTAACTGTTTCCTCATACACTTTGAACTACTCCTGCTTCAAAGTGGAGCAGAGCAGAGCTCACTAGGGAGCTGTTAGTATGGAGCAGCAGGGTCCACAAAGATATTTAGAGTTCAACAGGCTGATGCTGGGTAGATGTAGACTCCAGATTGCTGTGAATTAAATGTCCATGTAAGACAAGCCCTTGTGCTATCTTTCTATTTGCACCCGTTTTCTGGTGAATATATACTCCACCTTTAATTTACACCACCATAATAGTCATGCCTGCTACTCCAGTCTGCATTTGGCCTTTCTTTTTGTTAGAAAAAAGGCAATAGTCCAATTTTTTTCAAAATAGTCAGACAATACTAATTGGGTGGAAATCATTTTTATTTCCTCAGCTGCAGAAAAATATAGCTCATTCAAAAACTTTATTAAAAACCACTTAACAGTGACGTATAGCGCTGAGGTAATATATGCTTCAAGGAACTCTGAGACCCAGTTCTCTTAAAAATATTTTATTTTTAATATTTTCTCTTTGACAACAAATGTTAAAAATCTGAAAAGCCAACATGCATGAACATTAATTGATGTACCAAGTAGATTATTTTTCCAGCACCTTATTTATGCATAGCACTTTACAGTCAAATAAAAGAGACAGTTAAGCACTGAGAATCTGAGAGTGTAAATTTTGACATTACACAGGCAGAGGTGAAACCACAACGGGAATGGATGAGGTGGAGCATAAGGCCCAATCCAGGAAACACTTGCACACAAGTCATTCCCACTGTGTTCTCATGTATAGTGTTTTCAGTCTGGGGGCCCAAATCTGTGTTTCTTTAGACAAAATTTTTCAACCAGGGATCTATGTCCATGCAAAATCAAGGAACCGTGTTCAAAATCCCAGACAAACTCCAAGAAGTAATCTTTGTATTTATAGGAAAACCAAATATTTGTCTAAACCACATTAAATCCTTACATCACCTTGCAGCTACTTTGGAGCCGCTTCATCTTGGTCCCTAACTGGTGTACATCCCATTTGATTGAATCATTACAGTCTTGCATGCATGGCCATTTGTTTCAGTGATTCTCTATTAACATTTCTGAGATGACCCTTTAATCTTCTGACTGACCTCTAATACGCTTTTAGCATAATAAACGTCTAAGCATGTTAACTAAGCAACCTTTGGAAAATGTTTGTGCCAAAACCACTTATTTATATTATACATATAAATCATTTGTGTAACCGTTCAGATATGTCATAAAATAATAAATTTATATATCTGGGTACAGCCATCCATCAGAAGTATTTCTGTTTGATTTGAGCTCAGGCCAAACCCCCCTTTCCTCTACATGTAAATTGTGCTGACCCGGGGTCCCAAGATCAACAGGGAAGGAGAGTCTGAGTTTAAGTCAAGCCAGGGCACAGGGTTCAAGCTCTATTGCTTTGCAGTGTAGAGGCAGCCCCACTGGATTCTTGCTCTGGGAGTCTGCCAAAAAGTATTCCACAGTCCCACAGGCTGACTTTTTGTCCTCTGAATAGTCTAATTTGGTGAGTAGTCAAGTTTTCCCACACTCCACCACGAACAAAGGGCTAGAGAGGCTGCATTTTGGGAGGGTGCTAGGAAATCTGGGATATGGGTGATTGCAATCAAGCCCGCATAATACAGTATAGGCACTGGAGCCCCACGTTGGGACCCAGGGTTCAACAATTCCTAATCTGGGTTGCAAATTAGTGTGAACGCTCAAGCCTTAGGTTAGCAATCCCAGCATCTGCTAACTCAAGTTTTAGTAACCCTTGGCTAGCATTTCAGTGTAGACATACCCCTATTTTGTCCTGGCTATTGTGGCTCAGACTAAGACAAAGAAAACACTGAGTCATCTGAAAGACAGTGTTTTTCATTATTTTTTTCTCTAAGATACATTCCTTGTCCTGCAGTTTCATTGATATTAAGATAAGAGTTTGCATTCTTGTGATTTGGCATAAATAGAATCATTTGACAAGTAAACTTTCAAAGACTCTGGGACCCAGTTCTCTAAGAATGCTTTGGGATGCTCCCATTTTCACATCTAATCTATTTTAGATTTCTAGTTAGGTTGGGTATGTGAACCCAAGCCTCTAGTGTAATAGTTAGCTACATATTCTTGGTGTGGGCTCGTAATGCTAGGTATTCGCCCTGGGTTTCGATTACTTCCCAGACATTTCCCAGTTTGCATGCAAGTTCTGAACATCATCCTTAAGTAACAAAAGAACAATAAATTGTTCAGACCTCTACATTTTCTATTTTCTCTTGAGAGAATCAACAGGAAGCTTTATCTCAACTGCATCTCATGGCTCCTAAGAGAGGCTTTGTGCAGCTTCTTGAAAAAGAAATGCATAGTATATAACTGCTGATAAAATTATTACAATTCTTACTTGGGACAAAAGGAAATTTGTCATATTAAAAGGTCTTAATAAAGAAATCAGACTAGTATGACAATGCCATTTGTGAAAGGACAAGAGAGAGAACAAAGACTCTCTAAACATGCCTAAGCTTGTAGGAAAAAAAATATTCTACTGTATTGTAGAAATAGTATAACTGTGTAATAAATTATTGTGTTGTGATGCGAGTATCCGAGAGGCACAGTCAAGAGGCAACTTTAACTTTTGTCATTTAGGAATTCAGTAAAGTACTTAGCAGTTGAATAGTCCCATTAACTTCATTGTTGCCAATGACTTCAGTGGAATTACTCACAAGCTTTTGTTTGTTTAAATTTCTTGCTGAATTGGAGCGTCAATAATTTTTCAATTAACTATAAAAAATAAACACTCCTTATGTAGGATTATTTTGTGGAATATACAACATCCTTAATGTTGAGCGATTTCTGATCTCTGGGGTTTTTTAAGCTGCCTTTTACTCATGTATATTCAGTTCTGAACAGCAACAATTAAATTTTATTAAACATAGATTTTAATAGGGAAAACCAAAGTGCTGGGTTCAATTGCATGTATTGGGAAGTTTTACAACCCTTTTCCCTCCACCATTGTTGTTTCCAGTTTATTTTCTGATTCCACATCGATGGGATCTGGTTCAAATGCTCCTAATATTTTAACTATATTTATGGATCAAAAGAATATGATTTCCATGGCAACTGCTCCAGGTTTTGAGCAAATATCAGCTTTGAAGGTGCTCTATCCTTTGGATTTTTATTTTTGTGGTTATTGGATTAATCATAGGAGGGATGTAGATCTTGTTTATAAACAGTGGATTTCATCTGAAAAAGAAAAGCAAAGTTCAACATGATGTGTGGTATTCATTCTGTTCTACATATCAAATTCAGCTGTAAGGAATAATTAAGTGTAATTATGTTAGACCTTGGAGCCTAAATGAATACTTCAGTATAGATGTTCTCTGTTGTTGTTTTGTGGACCATTGGCTTTCCTTGGAACTCTTGTTGGTAGTCTATAGAGAGTGGGTAAGGCACTTGGTGCTGGGCTCCTAATTTTTAGGTGCTAAACTGCATTGTAGGATAAATGCATTAAATACCTTTCCATTTAAACAATTGTTTTAGTTGCCACAGGGTGTGAGTGGGATGTGGGTGTGTTTGTGCAGTTGTGAATGGAAGATGATGATGCATATGATACAATCTCTCTTTTGAGATGTGGTCTATGCTATGCAGAAGTCTGAGAACCCTGCTTTAGTAGTCAATCTCTTTTCAGGAGCAATGTGGAAATATTTCCAATGTTTGTTCTTGCACATGAGCAAGTTATACTGCGAATCATGCAATTTTGAAGTGACCACAGCACATACTGATGTGATTCGGCCTATTTATATAGGACGTGCTAGACCAGGGGTGGGCAAACTATGGCCCGTGGGCCAGATCCGGCCCCTCTACCATTTCTGTCCGGCCCGCCATGATAACCGGCAATTGAGGAAATTAATAGAATCTTCCTCCATGCAGGGGTGTAGCTACGAGTGAGCCGGGATGGGCCACCCACTTTGAAAGCAGGTCAACCCAAGCTCTGCTTAAGTTACCTTCAATTGGAGCTTTTTCGGCTGGTGGCTTCCCACATTTCCTGCTTCCGGTCACGTGGCCAGAAGCAGGAAGTTCAGGAAGTGTTTGACCGCAAGTTGTAAGTAAAAGTTTAGCGTTTGTGTTGTTACAAATTTGACACGTGTTCACAAAATTACTTGCAATAGGAATTGCCTCCTAAGATAAGCTTAATAGGAGTTGTTGTATTCTTGCAACAGGAGAGCAAAACCTTATGGTGATAACTCCTTGTAGCTCTTTCACGTGCCCACTGGGAACCAAACGTTTTGATAATTATTAAGAGGTTGCTCTATGGATATTGATTATAGTCATGACAGAGCATGATTATTATTGCTGAATTTTAAGGGTGTCTGCCTATGGTGAATCAAATACTAACCCCTTAACTCAGGCAAAACTCTTATTGACTTCAGCCCAACCATCAGTACACAGCTTTGGAGGATGAAGGTGGTAAAAGGATGTATGACAGATGTTAGTCAGTTCATTTAATTCATTTCTTCAAGGTGCTCAGATACTAGTGTGAACCTGAATGGAGTAGAAAAGCTGTTAAATTCTGATGTCCCTTCAACATAGTGCTGTTTTCAAATGTATTCTCAAGGTTGGTCTTCCCCCACTCCCTTTAGCAGTGAGGCCAAGAATTAATTAGGCATTGGGGTTCCCCACCTGTCATCTTTGGAGGCTTTCTCTTTGCTAAATCATGGGCTTTCCTTCAGATTTGATTCACCTGCTCAATTTAACATGGGGGAAGCTTTTCTGGCATTTCAGTCTCTGGCATTTCAGTCCAGGCAAATGTAACATCTCTTATCAGAACTAGGCTTGGCTTACACGAGCACTTTATGTCGGTATAACTGTGTTGTTCTGGAATGTGGAAAATCCACACTCCTGAGAAACACAATTATACTGACCTAACTCCCAGTGTAGATAGTGCTCCCATTGACTTAGTTACAGTGGAGTATCTACGCTGACAGGAGAAACTTGCCCATTAGCGTAGGGAGTGCCTTCACTGAAGCTCTACAGCAGTGCATCTGCAAGCCCTAAATTCACAGAACAGGCAGTTCAAAGATAAATGTGTCCTGTTTGGAAAGACAATGCTCAAACTTCTGCTCAGCAATCACAGGATCAAAAAACAACACTTTCATTTTTCCCCTGGATTTTTGAGTTTACTGGCCGAACCAAAACATCTATTGTGCACTCGGTTCTAGCTGACATTTAAGGACATTTGCCTACAGTTATTGTGCAGTTGTACGGTAGATAATCCTAATCTAGGTGTAGGGAACACATTACCTCAGCTACAACGGTGTAACATAGGCAAAAGGTAACCTGGTAGTTTACCTCCACCCAGGTGAGAGAGCTCTAAATATAAAACTGGATTAAAACAGTTGATAAGGCAGTGTAGTGGAGCCATTTTCTGAATATGTGTGTGTGTGTGCATCTGTTGCTGCATTCACAGTGTGTAAAACATGTTACAAAATGGCTTGGGATCAAAAATCCACAGAATGATAAAGAAACACCCACTTCTCTTATATTTCCTTTTCTACTTTTCCTATTTGTTTCCCCTCCTTCCTCCTACCCCCCAACTATCCTTTGGTATTGATGTTGCATGTTAATGTTGTTGTGCTGAAGTGGTTTCATGAACCTAATTAATTTTTATTTTGATTAAACTCTGTTCCTAATTTTTGCAGCCTACTAATATATTATGTTCATAAGGGGTAGCTTTTTGGTGGCTTTGGACAGCAGGTCTTGGTAAATATCAGGAGTGGGATGGAAATGGGATACTCACCGAATAATTTTGAACTGCTGCCTTTAAATAGAAAACACAATAAATGGGTACATTTTTTGGGACATCACAAAAGAACAGGCTTTAAATTAGTTTAGGGTAATTTCTCCCATGGTTTCTCTCTATCTTCTCATACTTTAACATGCCCTTGTATTTTTTTGTGGCTGAATCTCATTATTCATAAAGACCTAATAGCTGGGAAAAGAATTCTTGTTTATACAGCTCATCTCTTAATCTTTAGCAACTTTGTGAATCACTTTGTAGTATTTTAAATTACTGAAAAAAATCACACTACACTGAAAGGATTATTTTTTTTAAGCAGACCTTTCTATTATGATTTTGCCATGTTGTGCTATTCTGTTGAGTTGGGTTGTTGCAATGTAAAGATGCTTTGGAAAAATATTTACTTTCTCAGGTCTAACAAATACACTGTACCAAAAATGCTTCACAAAATGCCATTCAATTCTCCCTCCCTTTTCTGTAGAACTCTGTCAGAAGAAAGAAAGCTCTTGATCTTATTGTTGGTGGGGCCTGAAAGAAGGCAATGCTATTTGAAAGTTGAGGGTTTTTAGTTTAATTTTAATTTAACTTAAATTGAGTTGAAGTTTCATTGAAGTTTGTGGCTTGAATTACAATGACTGGGACAAAAGGGAAAAGAGGAACTTTTTAAAGAGAAACTTAATAAATCTGTCGAAAACTTCAAGGGTTAAAATGTCAAGGGTTTGTGTAGACGTTCTCTGATTTAAAGCCATCTGGGTTCCCGTCCTGCTCCTCCTCCCTCTTTCACGTTGAACAAACAGTCATAAAGCAAAACAGTTTTTAGTTCCCTTTTTTTTTTAGTTGGCTTCATGTTAAAACCATGTAAAACTGAAAATCCCTTGATTTTGATGCAAAACCATTAATAAGCTCAAGTTTGTGAGACATTGGGCCAGGTTTACCAAAAGGCTTGTGAAACTGAGTGAACAAATGAGAATTGCAAGTTTGTATTGAAACACAAAAGCAGTAAAATCCAGGTGTCTGAATACCATGGTCATGGATACAATATAAAATAAAGTTTCTTTTACATTCAGTTTTCTTTGTAAGTGTCTCAGGTAGCTCTCATTGTGAATTATCCCTGCTTCACTTAAAATGCTTGTCACATGTAGGCGTACATTGCATAAAAGGTGCATATCAAGTTCTGGAAGTGCAATCCAGACTAGTAAAGGGTTGTGTCACTACCTGCCCAACAACCTTGGGTGCTTTACAATCCTTTTTTGTTGTAGTTCCCACAGTGGTCCCTCAGAAACAGCCAAACAGCATGAGGTAATACCCTGAGTGTCTGTATATAGATGCAGCTTGACAGCAACGCACCAGTCAGCACTCTGACTTCCACCAGCCTTGGTTTCTTCTGGCAAGGTAGCCCCCAACTCACTCGCCAGTTCCAGGTGTCCTCCCAAAACATGCTCTGCTCTGTCCTTTCCTGAGTAGTTCCCATATTAGAGGTCTGTTGCTCCTGTAAGGGGTCAATATACAATAGTTTGCTATCTTAACTGTACTTACCAAACAATTCAGTTTCAGCACAACATTGGATTAGTTTTGATTAAAGAATAAAACAAGCTTATGTAACTACAGCAAGATGTTAAGTGAATACAAAATCCATTAAAGTCAGAAACGATTACAAGAGAAATAAAGATGAAATGCTCCTTAGTAGCTAAGATTTAACAAACTAGAGTTGGTTCAAGGGAAAACACTTCCCACATGTTCCCAGCAACATGGCTGACCAAATTCTCAAGTCAGGTTCTGCTCCCAAAGTCCAAGGGGCTGGCTCCTTAGTTGTCTTAGGTGAAGGAGCAAGACATAAAATGAGAACTCCTGGTCTGTTTTTGCCCCTTACTTTTATAGTCCAGTTCTCCTTTGAAGTGGATTCTTCTGAGGGTTACCCTCTCAAAGCAGTTTATTCAAACAGTAAAGAAGGCAGTGTAGAGGTGAGGGTGCCCCCATGCTCGCTCTTCTTCCCTGCATAAACTGAAATGCAAATTTGCTTCGTCTCTCCTTTGCTGTCTCAAGGACCCTGTTTACTACTTATATGTAAACTGAGGTAACCACACATTCCTTTGTTTAAGATAGACCTGTTCAACCACTCCTTCCTAATCAGGGCTCTGAGAGTGTGAAGATATATGTACAGGGGAATTCATAACTTTGCATATAATATTGCTACGTACATTTCACAAAGGTATTATTGACCAGCAAGTCACAAGGCATATTTTGTACAGAGATGATTACAATAGTGTGTAGGGTGTGAATAGAGGAGTACATTCAGTCACAGTGCATTTGCCATATCCATTGAATCAAGAGGCCTTTTTAAACTGTGCCTTCAGGTGGATTTTCTTAGTGTATTTTATTTTTTTTATAAAACCTTTAAAATTATAAATAATGTTGTGTGTTTAGTATCCTGCCTTGCTTGCCTTAGCTAACAGAGCTAGACTATTATGGGATAGCTCGGCAGTTCTGTCTGGTCTTAGACTAGGAGAATAAACTCCGACTGTGTGTGTTTACATCTTCCCGTGTTGCTGTCTGCTGGTTTCTCTCTGAGTAAAAGTATCTTCTAAGCATCCAAACCTAACAAGTACAATTACACATCACTTCATAGTTAATTCATAGTCTGTTTGCTCATCACACCAATGTTACAGTGGTGTAACCGTATTTAATACAATGGAGTTACACTGGTGTTAATCAAAGTTATGTGCAAAGAGAATTGGGCTGTGTGGCCATGGAATTACATACACTCTGGACACAGATCTTAGGCCGATGTGCTGACTAGCCTCAATTCTCACGGAAGTAAATTAGTGCTGCAGATGTGCAGCACTCCTGAACGCCAGGCCAAGGGTATACCTCGCACTGGCACTTTCACGTCGTAAGTACAACAGAAAGTATCATTTGCTGGCAGTGTATTTGGCCCTGTGGGACAGATTCTTGTTTTTACAAAGCAAGGCTTATTTCTTTATTTCCTCCTCATAAAACCATACTTTTGTATCTCTGGCCCCTTGCAAAGAGATTCTTGTATGCTCTATTGATTTCTCAAACCTACATAAAATATTTGCCTATGGATGCACCTAGCAAATAAGTGTTTTGTAAATTCACTTTGAGAAGTCTTGGATTGAGGTTGCTTGATAGAATACGGTGCACTTCAGTTCCAGGGACTACTAACTAAATTAGCTCATCACAAATGGGACATTGTGGCTCTGGGAATTTTTAATGGGGTATAGAGCCTTTGACCTCTAGGTGACTACTCTGAATGTTGTCCAGGCTGGCAGAGACCAAAAGTCCTATGTATGAGATCCTTTTTCAGTGGCCTATGTGAAGTATATTAATGGCCTCATTCTGCTTCAGAGACAGAAATTGTCCATGTTCCACTTGGCCCTAATCCTGTATGGCTATTTCTGCAGAGATCTGTTGATCTAAAAGTGACCTGCCCCTCCTATTCATAAATGAGTAATATGGGCAAGGAGCGGTAGGGCCAGGGTTTGTCCACACTGCAGTAAAACACCTGGGGCTGGCCTGCGTTAGCTGGCTCAGGTCTGTGGGGCTATAAAATTGAAGTGTTGATGTTTGGACTCCAGCTGAAGCCTGGGCTCTGGGAGCCTGCGAGCCGGAGCCCAAACTCGTACACTGCAACTTGGTAGCTTGAGCCCTGCCAGCCTGAGCCAGCTGACACAGGCCCGCTCGAGGTGTGTTACTGCAGCGTAGACGTACCTTTAGAACGCTGCTGTCATCTGTGTGAACATATTGGCGGTTTCAATGCTATCAGCCTATCACCTATAATAAAGAAAGAAAAGTACTTCCTTATTTAAAGGGAGAGAACTACTAAGGGTTAAACGTAAGGGACCAGATTTTGGCCAGGATAAATCTGCTTTGTGACGCTCTGGCAGGCGTCAGGACCTTGAAGCCAGGCAAAGGCTAGTACAGTTCTGAGGCTTCTCTAACTTGCACAAGGGTTAAACTCTGCTGATCCCCAGTGATGACAGCATGAGAGGGTACAGGTGTGTACAGCAGCCATTGCCCTTACTTCCCTTGTTCTACGCAATGAGTCTCAGAAATGGACCTGATTTCACTTACTACACCACTTTACAGCTGTGTAACGGCTGACTGCAGTGGATTTTCCTGTGAGTGAGATCTGAATCAAATCCTATATCTGGGCAAAATTCTTCATTTATTCTTTTCCATTTTCTGGTTGTGAAACTAACGTGCATATGCAGAATTGCAATGGAAAATGTCAGCTCATGTTGATGAATCATTTGCCAGGATTTTGGGAGGGAAGAGAGACAGCAGTGTGCCCCACACCAGAAATAACTTCTATGAGGGTGAGACAAGACAGGCATTCACCTCCTCTTCATCATATGCTTTTATTATGTAACACTTTTAAATACAGAAGCAAAAGACAGGTGGCAGTCAAAGAGCAGTAGAGGACACCAGCCATCAGGGGAAACACAAACGTGTAGTCCTCAAACAGGGGTAAGGAATAAGAGAGTCATTACTGCCCCATTGATAGTAACAATAAGAGAAACATTCCAAGTTAGCATTCACAGCACTTAAAGGGTTAACACCACATAATGTCCTCTCCCTCACTTGCTGTCAGTGAGGTGTAACCACACTTATTCCTCACCCCTGCCTGAGGACCATGGTAATTTTGCCTCCCCCAGTGGGGAACATGCCATCTATGTTACAGAAGAACTAGAAATGTTTTTAAGAACGTTTACAAAAATATTTGGACTATTTTTGTCTCCCTCTATTGGTAAAGCCAAATGCCTTACCAACAGTTCAGCTGCACAGGACTTTTAGGGAGCTACAAAAAGTTCTAAACTGTACTCAAAAGAGATTTCCTTAACATAAAAGGTATTTATAAATCCAGTATTTGGGGCCCTTCCAGGCCTAGAAGTGAAGAATCTGTATGTGGAGTTGGTACTTTTTAATAGCATAAAGTTCCCATTTGTAGCCCTGCCAACGTCTCAGCTTTTCAAATCAGCCACTGCTCCATGACCATGTATATTTCTATGCTGCATCTGCAGTTTGCGTAGGCATATCTGCATTAGCTTTAATCAAGCAGTGAAGATACAGTGGCACAAATCCCAGTGTGGGCTAACAGCATATATACCCAGGCTTCTGAGCAGGCTTGTACTTGGGCTAGGGTCCATACCACTGCATTTCCACTGCCATTTTCAGCCACGCTAGCTAGATTAGAGCTAGCACAGGTTTGCCTGAGTTACAGTCACACCTCTGATTGCAGTATGACATACCCTGACATCCTCAGTCTCAAGGTAGCAGAATCTTGGTGGGAAATTATACATTTGGGAGAAAGAAGGAAACAGACTTGGTTGGTTGGTTTGTTTTTTAAACTTACTTGCTTGAAAACATGGAGTTTTGGAATATTAAAATTAATCCCAGGGAGAAAGGAAATGGGCAGGGGACAGATAAAGTGTATGGTAAATTGCAAAGCTTAGTGATAGTTACCAAATGCATTTGAAATTTTATCATATGGCTCTGCCACTCACATTATTGGTGTATATAATATATATATATATATATATATATATATATATATATATACACACACACATATAGCTGAGACTATCAGCCACCTAGGGGTTCAGATTCACAATTTTCATTAAAATTAATAGGAATAGTGTGTATAAGTCCCCTTTATGGCTTTGAAAATCCTATGTATATATTATTGTGGGTGCATACCCACACAGAAAAGTTAGGTAGAGCTGATACATTGTCACCACATTTTCAAAAACAAAAGAACACAATCACTTTTTGTGATGTCCAGTTCAGTCCACTTTCACAAGAAAAAGAATTTTTCTCTGTGCTTAGAGAAATCAAACGTCCATTTTAGCAGTATGGAGCTAAGGTTATAGGGCAAATTCTGCTTGCTGGGTCTCCACAGCTATCGGTAAAACAGTATTTTTGTGCCTGAATCCCTCCCTTCCTCAGTGTATCTGCATGGTATGTGAACGACAGCATGATCTTGTGATATTTGCCTTTGCAGAAGGCATCACAAACTAGATGAAAATGGACTGTACACTGAAAAATTCCAAGACACGTCCTTCAGCATGCATCCTGACATAGATTTCATTTACACGTTATCACACGCAGGAATCTTCCACCTCCCTAATCTGGTTTAAGAACATTTTCAGATGAATGAAGATTTTCAATAATGATGAACTAGCTCTAAGGAGAAGTCTGGGACCGAATTCACTGCTGGTGGAAAATAGTGCAGCTGTCAGTGGGGCTGCATGTATTTACACCAGCACAGAATATGGCCTTCGATGGGGAATGGATATTTAGTCTCAGACTATCTAAACCTCTTATCTGTAAAATTGGGCTATAAATTCCACAAGATGATTTCTCGCTAGGTTTTTTTGAACTTCTGCTTCCAGTCCTAGCTAGGACCAGGTATTGTAGGTAGCTATATAAAAGAAAATCATGGGGGGGAAGCAGGTTTAGTTTAAATTTTGGACAAATGTTTGTGGAGGGGGAGAGGGTTGGGATCGGGGAGGAGAGCACGTGGGGGTTAGATGCTTATATCGAAACAACAAAATATTCTGAGTTTTGAGTAGATGGTAACTTCAGTTTCTATGGCTATCAGAGCTGATATCTGATTGGCTTATGTACCAATTAGCTTCCTACATGGACTTTGACAGAGATGGGAATGTGCACTAGATGAACTGTTGTCTTGTTCATGCATTGGTGATGCATCAAAGAGTGTGTCAGTTGCATGAAATAGCTCATTATATTCAGTACTACTTAGATGTTGCATAATTGGCTATAGAGTAGCTCTCTGTGCTTTCGTTATGTACTTACTGAAGTTATAATATCTGTTTATCTAAAGCCAAGCTGGCAAGTTCTAAAGGCCAACGAGTGCGTAAGACAATTCCATGGTCTGTCTTTGTTGCTTTGCTTCTGCCAGTCTGGTTTGTGCTGTTTGCCCCTGCATTTCAATCCTTTATGATGTCATCTGCTATGTACAGAGAACTCATGCAAGATAATAGAGAAGCACACATGGGTTCTGTTTTAAGTGACTTGCCTACCAAACAACAGAAATTCTAGCTCATTAAAATAGCCGCAGTGCTGATATACAACTGCGAACTAACTCCAGCTGGCTCTGGGTTATACATGAAAATCCAGATGCCTCATCTAGAACTGCTTGGGAATTTTTTTCAACCCCTGCCCTCCCCTCCAAAAACATTTTATCTAAATTTTTTTCAGGTATTTTGTCAAAAATCTAAAAATTGCAATGTTTTTGGATTTTTCCCTATGAAAAGTAACAAGTAAAAAACCAGACATTTTCCTTGGAAATTTTAGTTTTCCGCATAGCTGTTTTCCATCAGTTCTAGCTGTTCTGACAGTTCTAGCTATGACTTCACATTAAACCACATGAAGTACGGTGAAGGGTCCCAGTTAGCCCATACCTTGCACTCCTAAAATGAGACAACAGGCAATGTAAAAAGAGAGCATTCAAAGAAAACTTTGTGGTGTTTCAGCATATGCCCCAAATGCTCTACTTGCATCTCTCTGTCCGCATAGGCTTTTAATCTGTTTATTGCTTTAAAACGTGTCTGTTTACCTCAGTTATAAGTTCAAAGCACTTGATTATGCAAGTTGCTAAGTGTGTCCTCCATTGTGCTGAACACTCGCAAAATCCATTGCAGGAGATAGTCAGCACTTGGCCTGATTGTACCATACGGGAAATGAAGAATGCTTGGGGAGTGTTTTGAGATTCTCTGATGAAAGTCACTAGAGAAGTGCCAATTACACTTCTTGTTCAGGCATTTTAGCAGCAGCATCTCTTCCTGCTTCTGCTCATCCTTTGAGAAATGAAGGAATTGGTTCTTGGTGATGGGGCTGTTAGTGCTATTCTTCCTAGCACGTTTTGTACCATCTACTGTTTCTTTTCCTCTTTGGAACAATTATGGTTCCCTGCAATTTCCCTTTCCGACTCTTCTTCTACTGCAGACTTTCTAAGACTAAAAGAAAAAGATCTCACAATTTTTCCATAGATTACTGAGCACTTTTCTCTGCTTTTCTTCCTCTAAACATGCAGAAGTATTTTTCCCAGTAAGCCCTCTAATGTACGTGTATCAGTGCTGCTGTGATTCAATTGGAGATTACATGTTGGAGCAAGTCATCTCAAAATACAGCATTTTAACAAGTGCATATAATTCCTGTTTGTGGAAACAAGAAGATTTGCGTGTGTGTGCTGCATTTTCCTCTTAGTAAGCAATCACTGGCTACATTGTACCCATTCTGATGGTGGGTCATTTGGTCTCGCCTTGACTGGAGATACTTGCATCCCACCCAGGTAGTTAAAGTAAATCTTCTCTAGTTATATTTAATAGCCATGTTGTAATTTCATGGAACATCCTGATAAATCTAGCTTTTTCAAAATTATCTAAATAGAGAATTTTTTCTTTTGACACTTCAGTTTCTAACTTATTAGAAGAAAGTGGTTTTCATTGAGATGTCTAGTTTGAGTGAACGGTACGTCCCAAATCAATCTTCACACACCGAAGAGGCATTGTAGCATTTAATAATATGCATCCAGCATCAGGATTGAGGTAAAAGAGATTCTTTCATTATGGGCCTGTTCCTGCAGTGCTTACTCAGGCAAAAACTTTTATGGTAGCTTTGCTTGATTTGATTGCAGGCCCACGTCCATAATGAACAATATCTGCAGGAAGGACTGCAGAATCAGGGCCATTTCTTTGGCTCTTAGTTCTAAGTTTATGGTACAGTATCTGAGCTGGTCTTACCTTTTTCACTGGGTCTGCAAAAAAGGGTTTTGCTCTCTTCCTAGCTCTAAGGTAACCAGTCCCTGTCCATTATTATCATGCCATGGTGGTTCTTTGGAGTAGCCCACAGTCATTTGTCCCATTTTAGCTATTGGTGTATGTATTCAACAGATCTTTAAGTCCTGCAAACATATCTAGCTTCCTGCTGTGGAAGTAGAGTCCGGCTTCTTGTTCTTTTTAACTCTATGGAACGGAAAGCCTACTTCGTGAGAGGGGACTCAGAGTTGGCTTGTTTAGCCTAACCAAAAGAAGGCTGAAGGGAGATAGGGTTGCTCTCTATAAATACATCAGAGGGATAAATACCAAGGAGGGAGAGGAGTTATTTAAGTTAAGTGCCAGTGTTGACACAAGAACAAATGGGTATAAACTGGCTATCAACAAGTTTAGGCTTGAAATTAGATGAAGGATTCTAACCACCAGAGCAGAGAAGTTTTGGAACAGCCTTCCAAAGGGAGCAGTAGAGGAAAAAACTTAACTTGCTTCAAGACTGAGTTTAAGTTTATGGAGAGGATGGTATGATAAGACTGCCTACAATGTGGTTGATCTGTGAGTGCTAGCAGCAAATATTTCCAATGGCCAGTGATGGGACACTAGATGGGGAAGGCTCTGAATTCTTTCCCAGCTGTCTGGCTGCTGGCTCTTGCCCACGTGCTCAGTCTAACTGATCACCATACTTGGGGTTGGGAAGGAATTTTTCCCCAGGTCAGACTGGCAGAGACCCTGGGAGGGTTTGGTCTTCCTTTGCAGCATGGGGCATGAGTCACTCGTAGGTTTAAAGTAGTGTAAAATAGTGGATTCTCTGTAACTTGAAGTCTTTAAATCATAATTTGAGGAATTCAGTAACTCAGCTAAAGGTTATGGGTCTACTACAGGAGTGAATGGTTGGGTTAGGTTCTGTGGTCTGCAATGTGCAGGAGGTCAGACTGGATGATTGTGATTGTCTCTTCTGGTCTTGAAGTCCATGAATGTATTCATTTCTTTTAACACATCTATAAATTTTCAGAGAGATGAGCTACAAACATGAAGTCATATTCAGCTGATGAAAATCACCATAACTCCCTTGGCATTAATGGAGCTTCACTGATACACACACACACTGAGAACCTGGCTCTACAGGTTCATTAAAAATGAAAGCTGAATTTTTCTTTCAGTAGCCTTCAGAATTTGTCCCCTAGCTGTGGGCTTTCCAGGACCCAAAAACCAGCCCTTTAGAGCTTTATAGTTTAATTCTTGAGTGTTGGTCTCAAACTAGCACTGAAAATAAAGTGCTTATTTGTGGCCCAATTTCTTTTAACACCTCAAGAGAGAGGACAAATGAATAACAATTTAATATGCTGCTGTGAACTGAAGGCATCTGAATTTAATGTGAAGCTAAAATGTATGTGTACTGTAACCACCATACATTTGTTAATGCCATAATGTGAGTAACACCATACATGAATGGAAAATCAATTTTAGACAGTTACTTAACTATACAAACTCCCCCTCCATGCATGCATGAACTAAGGCAACAAACTGTAATTCAATGTTTTTTTCCTTCTAAATCCTTACATTCTCTTTTGTGTTCTTTTTCTATTGATGATAGGTAGGTACTTTAATATTTAGCATCTACTCTCCCAAAATGTTAAAGGCAGAGAGCCAGTTACAGCCATTGATCTGGAATTGAGAGATCATTTTCATTTCCTTTTATCTAGTTGTTTCCCTCATATTCTGTAACAAGTCACTGTCCTCCTTCAGTCAAGGTGAATAAATCAGCAACATTCACACTGGAATCTTTTTTTAAAATCTATCCATAATTTGAAAAAGATGATGTTTTTAAAATCCAAACTCCTTCAAAAGCAAGCTTTTGTTTAGCGTTATATATGGCTTGCATTTTAACATTTGAAAACCGCTATATTCAGGTTAATACAAGGTGGTGACAGAAATGCTGCCTCCTGCCACAATGGCAGTACTGTGCGTGAAAGACAAACGGTACTCTAGTAACCTGGGTGGAAGTTCCAGGATAATGGTAGTAAGAATTGGCATGGTGCTACCACGAATACACAATCCAATATTTTTCTTCCATTGTTCAGTCCTAGACTAGCTTAAAACATTTGAAGATATTCATTCCAGGAAACCCAGAAACATAAAATACAGTTAATGCAAATATTTTCAATTCCACAGAAAAAGTAAAGCCATCAGATCTATATGAAAATCAATGGAACTTAGAGAGCTGAAATCGTTTTGCTGAAAGCTTCTTTGGTGCAGTGTCTTTTAACTAAGGTTAAAAATTGATGCATTTCACATTTTTTTGTAATAACTGCTAGATGTGGAATTGGTCTGAGACTGGTTGGAATATCACAGAGGAAAGTGAGAGAGATTCAAAATAAATCTGTTTTACATGCTAAAACCGGTGTCTACTAGTTTGACCCTGATCCCAGTTACTGCTTGTTTACAGTGGTTTAAACCTGCTGACTTCAATGGATTTATTCCTAATTTACACCAGTCTAAGAGGAGAGTCAGGCTTGCATCTGATGGGTGGCAAGAAGTTAAACCTCAGTGAAGTGATCATGTGTTACCCTGAGGGCTATATTGTTGGTAATTGATGTGTACTAATAACTATGATGGTAACTTAGGGAGGTGTTGGTAATGACTCCTAGTTAAGGCTGTTGTGAGAATTGCCCTTAGGTCTTGATCCTGCAGTTGCTTACACTTCTGCTTATATTTTAATTATATGAGTAGTCCCACTGAAATAAATAGGGCTACTCCCATAGCCAAGATAAGCATTTGTTTCAATGCCCCTTGAAGTCAGTAGAAAGATTATCATTGATTTAACTGGACTCAGAGACAGGCTCCTAAAGCATAACTAAAATGTCTATATTTTACTCTAATTATTTCCCAAATTTCAGTTTTAGGTCAATTGTCTGTGTAAGCCTTTTTTACTGAAAAATTTACTAACTTGTGCTGAAGAAACATACCAAATATTTCCCGTTTTGCAATTTGGCTCTGTTTTCCTCTCACTTCTTTGGTTTTCTGTAGTTAGATAACCATATTCCAGGCAAATTATTAATATGTTTGTATTTATTGATGTATTCAAATTAGTACATGGCATGTACTGCACAAGTTTACCAAAAACCACAAAATAAACACTGTCTATAAATATAGAGCAATAATTGAGTACCCCCAAAGAACCCAAACATTACCACAGTCCCTTTTTACACAGGAAGAGTCAATTATATCAAAGGCACTAATGTTTAAGAGAAGATGTATTTGGCATGGCCCTGTGCATGGTGTTATCTCATAGGGTGAAAAATAATATAAAAAAATTAGGTCCATTGTTCTCAATTTTAGCAATGACTATTCAATTTGCTGTTCAAAGTACTTAAAGTACGTGCTAATCAAAGTGATCAGAATACAGCAGAGGTTTTCCTACTGTTTGCATGGCAGATGTGAACATCAAAAGTGAGCCCCCCAGTTCCAGGCCCTGGCCCTTAGGCAGGGCAGGCCAAGCAAATGGGGAAGTAGTCTCTAGCCTGCAGCAAGGCGAGCACACAGTTCCAGGCCTCAGCCCTTAGGCAGGGCAGACCACGTGAAAGTGAAGCAGTCTCTAGCCCTCTGGAGGGCAAGTAAACAGTCCAAAGCCCTGGCCCTTAGGCAGGATGGGGCAGGCAGCGGGAAACAGGCTCTGGCCTTTAGTGGGCAATCATCCCTAGGTAGGGTAGGAAGTGGGGAAGGGGTACAGGTCCACCCAACTCCACTGCATCCCAACCCAGGGCCCTGGCAGTGATGGGTCGTCTGGTCACTGGGTCAGCAAAGTTCCAGCTGACATGCACTGACTCGGTTACAAGCCATAACACAGCCAGACAGATGTGCTTCTTCCTTCCCCCCCTCCCTAGAATACCTGGTCCCTCGAGTCACTCCCCGTTTCCTCGGGATACTCTGCCTGAGGGACATTCCAGAATCCCTTGATCTCGTCGCTTGATGGCAGGTCCAGGAACTCTTTGGAGCCATCCACAGAGGGCACCTCCTCTAGGTCACAGGGTCCTGGGGTCTCCTCTGGCTCACAGGGGGCTGGCAGCTCGGGTATCTTCTTCAGGTCACAAGATCCAGGGTCTCCTCTGGCTCGCTGGGCTCAGGCAGCTCCTCCAGGTCCTCTGGCAGTTGGCAGCTCCAGCAGCCACTCCTCCAGGTAACAGTCTGGTCCAGGCCCCAGCCCGGTACCAAGGGAGAGATGTCCTTCTCCCTTGGCTGCTTTCTCCTTACTGAATGGGATGTCCTGCCTTTTATACTTCCTGCCCCGCCTATCTGCTTCCAGTCAGGTGGGGTTGTACTCCCGGGCTCCGCTCCCCAGAGGGGGTTTGGCTCTTCTTTGTGTTCAATCTCTGAGGGAGGCCACACCTCCTGGCTACATCCCCAAATTAGCTTAATGCCCTGACCGTTTTGGTCCTCCACAAACACATCATCGGGTTGGTAGTGAATGCTAAAGACTGACACAATTACAGAGTATGCCTGTAGAACATTTTGCCAGTAGCTCCCTGCCTTATAAGCCAAGGGAGCTCCATCTTTAATACCCGGTGATTGCAACTGCAGTTGTATCACATGAGAAGAGAGGCAGTCTCTAAAATAGGTAAGTCCCAGGCCGTTTAGGGCTTCATAGGTCAACACCAAAACCTTAAATTCCACCTGGAAGCCAATAGGTCGCCTGCCACACTAGTGTTCTGTATCAATAGCAAACCAAAGATACTTCCTTTAGGAAGTAGACCCCTGCCTTCTGCACTAGCTTCATCTTCCAAATAGGTTAGAGATGTAGCCCCAAGGAGAGCGCATTGCAGAAACATTGCCTCAGGCTGAAAGGTGTGGATTATGCTACTGAGATCTGTGTCTAAGGTTATGTCTATGCTACTGCAGCTACAGACTGTAGCTGTGCTGATGTAGTGCTATTGTGTACACGCTGTCTACATCAACACCTTTGATGTAGGTAAATCACCTCTCCAAGAGACGGTAGCTCAGTCAACAGAAAGATTTTTCCAATGGCCTAGCTGTGTCTACAGCAGGGGTTTGGTTGATGCAGCTACATCGCAAAGGGTGCAAAATTTTTCACAGCCCTGAGTGAAGTAGCTAGATCATCTGAAATTTTAGCTGTAGACCAGGCCTAAATGAAAATGTCAAAACTTCTTGACCAGATGCAGATGGGGGTTCCTAGTGGACTATTGCAGTTTCTAGTGCTATTGCTATTTGATTATTATTGCTGTTTGATAATCTTAAAAGCAGCTGGGAATTTAATCAGCCCCAATGTAACTATTAGTAATAAAGGACAGATGTGCTCCCTGGATCAGGAGTGCCAATATAATTTCAGTCATATCCTGTAGTTCCCCCTCCCTCCCAGTTCGCTATGATAACCACTCTTTTATTTGGATAGAGTCTCAACCATTTCATTCCCATGCATGCTCCAGTCTTGCGCAGAGAGTGGGGGAAAGACACACTAAACTATATTCTTCTGGCTAGACAAGATGAAGATCTAATGCCAAGTGTCATCAGCAGACTAAAAGCAACATGTTGCCTTACTAACTCTCCTACCAGCCTCATGTGCATGGAATAAGAGAATAAGAAAGAATAGACCCCTATAGTACCCCACCCGAGAGACACCTCTGAGCAGAACTACAATTTCAGAAAGAGGTGGATTTTTGTACTAGAGATTATCTTGTCCTGATTTTTCTAGTATTAGATGTACAACTAAGCAGTCTAATGCTGGAGTTTTTCAGATGACATTCAATCAAAACATCAAGCCAATTGTGATTCATTTACTTAAATTAATATGGCTAGTACTGTTATGTATGTATTTTTTCCATTTTATCTGCTAAGCACAGCAGGTTCTAGTGAATCTGCTAAATTCCACCATTACAACTGTAATCTCTCAGGTTTATTTATGATGCTTTTTGAATGAGAAATAGCATGTAAAAAGAATTAAGGATTTTAGTACAACTGTAAAAGAAATCAGGTATGCCAGCCCAGGATGGTAATAGATCGTCTTCCTCATCTCAGCTTGGTAGAAAGCTGCTTTGTAAATAACTCGAGGGGAAAGCTGGCAAGACCATGGGAATTGTGAAAACTTGGCACCTAGCAGAAGATGTAAAGCTTCTTTAGAGCTTATTCTTGCAAGGATTCTGATGGTGACCAGTGTCAAATTGGAGAACTGGCTAAACAAATATTAAATGCACTCTACAACATTTGAAAGCAAATAAAGGTTGGGTGGTGGGCTAGGGAAGATAACTATGGTCTCAGTCCAAATCCTAGCAGTCATGTGGTCCTGATTTGTTGAAGTACTGGTATCCTGTCCCCACCAGCATGACCTCACACACGAGGTGCATGTGAGGCCCCAGCTGTGCGGTTGGGGCTGGACAATTTGGCTCTCAGAAAACTATAAATAGAAGATAGAAGATTCTTAAAAGAAAGATTTCTCCAAAATATACTTTGTAGACAATGAGCCAATTCCCATTAAAATGTATGGAGTCTTTCAATTAATTTTAATGGAAATTGGATCTGGATCCTTATTCTTTACCATAGTTCATTTCCTGATTCCCTGTCTCTCTGGTGTAGATACAGTGAGCCTGAAGTATCACTCACTCTGGTTTATATTGGTGTAACACTATTAATTACAGTGGCATTTATTAGGCATTTACTAGTATGAGACCACAAGCAGGCACATTCACTAGAAAGACCCTGAGTTTGGATTCAGATTCAGATCAGAATCTGAGGTTCCCAAAGTGTGGATGTGTTTGGATACTGTGGGATTCCATCTTGGCCAATTATAGAGATTAACCCCAGTATTTACATTCATATTCAGATTTGGTTCTAAATTTATCCAAAGTTCAGAGGGGATTGAATCTCATCCGGTTTCAGTCCACCTACAGTCTTGACTAATAATCTAGCCAAAGATTTCTGTCCTCCCTACCTCCTGCCCAAAAGTTTTTTAACAAACAGTTCCATTCAATATAAGCAAATGTGTCTTGTAGTGACCACTGGAAGTTCAAGTTTCTGGATGAAACTTGAGAGGCCTCCCCTGCTCTTTTCTGCTTCAGTTCATTTCATATCAGAATAATCATCACACTGAAGTTGCCCTAAAAACATTAGTGCATATGATGGGTTCACATTCAATTAAACATTTTCATTTTCCCTAAGCATTTTGCATCAGAATAAAACTACCTTGAGCAGCAATTATACTATTTAACAATGCAATAAAATAACCCTACTATAATACCATGGCATCAGATTAAATGCTTCCCGCTAGGGAAAATCCCATTGAAAGGTAAAGTACACATGTGCTCTAGGGCCTTAGGCACATCACAGCAGGGGCTGCCTCAGGATCCACCCTCACACACTGGCCTCACTTGTAGTGACAGTAATGAGGCAACAGCATGAGGCCCACTTCTCCCCTGCAGAGCAGCCAGGGCTCCCTCTTCCTTACTTCAGTAGCTGGGCATGTATCTGAGTGGGTGGGCTGGGCCAACAGCACTCTTTCCTTCCTGCCCCAGACAGTCCTGTGCTAGGATGGGTTTGCACAAGGCTCCCCCAGAGCAATGGGTCTTGGAGGTCATATTCCATTTAGGTGCCAGTGATGCCAATTAAGATATTTCTTGGGGAACTGGGAGGGCAAATTCCCATCCCTGCCCTCTGCCCCAGAAGGGACTCTGTTCCAGTCCCCGCTCACCTGCCCTCCCTCAGAAACTGTATCTCCCTTCTCTCTTACCCACTTAGTGTATGAGCTGGTGCCGCCAGTTGATCTCTTGGCAGACTCCCCTGGGCTTTGCCTTACAGGAACAGATTCCACATGTGGCAGCTCACAATGCCATGTGGCCAGGCTGCCCTTCTCTCTGAGCAGAGGGGCAGCGGAGCCAAATTTCAGGGGTGTCGCGACCCTATGCACCAGGTCACGATGCCACTAAGTGAAATTTTGCCTGACCCACCCCTCCCTCGGGAAGAGGGGTGGCCAGCAGCATTGCGACCATGCATCTGAAGTGATGCTCCAGACCACTTTGGCAGTAGCCAATGTAGTACGGGACCACTGCTTGAATAAGTCAAGCCAGAGCTGCCCCCTTCTGGCTCCCTTACCTGTGGAACTTGGCCCCGCAAAATTGGCACCACTGTGTGTAGGCCTAACATGACATGAGTATCTTGACATAAGTAAGACCTCTTTCGCAGTGGGTGTGATTGGGAAAGTGAATGGAAGATTACGTTGGAAGTAAGGACGTAGCAAGCATTAGGATGGAGTCAGCTAGGATAAGCAGGAACACCCTGGTACTGGGGATAATGGACAAAATAAACCTGGAATGTTGAGATCAGGTTCTACATGAGCCATACATAGACAGAGCATGCTGTACAGGGATTGGTTCCAGAAAAGTAATCAAGTCAATCATGAAGTGCATGAGTAATGTGTAGTTAGGAATGCATGTGTTCATAAAGATGTATGTGAGGAAAAATTTTACCATCTAACTTTGGATTTGTGATGTACCCTGCATCCACCCCCTGCATTTGGGCCTTTCCAGCTGGTGCATAGGATTGCTTTATGCCAAATAAAGGTATCTGAATGACAAATTCTGGAATTGGATTGAGTTTTTTGGAATTAAAGGAAACAGGATCTCAGGGGATCACAACACACTGGTGCATGGGGAATCTCCCATCTCTCAGAACTATTCTCTCAGGCTATCTGCAGACTCAGGCCAAAGTCCCTGCATTGATTACACTTGGGTCATATTTTCATGTTTTTGATAAAGGCTAGAAGCTATTTTTGTTCCAATGACAGCTGAGAGGCTGATTGCATGGGATCCATGAACGGGCTTATAGTGTCTAGTATCCTGCAGAGCTGTATTAAAGCATAGTTTGCTTTCCTTCATTGGAAAAGGCTGGTGGAGTAGACCTGAAAACCCTACATGACAGAGCAGGAGACCTGGATATATGACTGTCTTGGACAGGTGCTGGCTACTATGAATATCTCCCCAGGTCCATATTGCCAGATGGCATCATACATTTTCTGCCACAAACATGGACGAAGGCCCTGCAAAGGGAGTTGAGGCCTGGAGAGGAATTAATGCAAACTGAGCTGCAATAATTCCTTTGTAGTTTCCTGCTTGGAAATGAAGTCATCATGCTATATGAAGTGACTGTTCCTATCTCTGCTGCTCATCTCTGCATGTTCCCTTCCCTTTTCTCCCCACATACTGATGATGCAAAGAGGTTTTGTGGGAGTGCTCTTGGGGACTTTGAGAGAAGGGAGAAAATTTCTTTCCCCCATCCATAGATACTGAAATGTCTCAAAAGAAAAGACAGCATTGTGTAGAGTGAAGGCTCTTTAAATTTTACTGAAGAATTAAAATGTTTCTTAAAGGAAAATAAAAGCTCTCAGAACTTGAAAAGAGCAAGGTGTGGCTTGCTACTGGGATCCTGAGCTCTGCTTTCGGCTCATGTGATTATGGTCCCATTTAGTCCCCTGATTTCCTGCTTTCTCTGCCCTCCAAAATGACATCCAAAATGATATCAGGGAAACTGCTTCAATTGTGGAATGAGTTCTATCCCTTCCATCCTTTTGTGTCTTGTTCTGTACATAGCTACTGGGCTGTCGGGCAGGACCTTTTTAACAAGTGTCAGTTGTAAATTTAATTTCTCTTTAAAAAATCAGAAAAGATGAAACAAAGGCTTTTTTCCCCCCTAATGGCTGCCTGTAGCACCGCCTCAGGTAAACTTCCTTTTCTTTATTCCTCCTGAGAGGAAAGTAAACATTCACTCCTAGTGGATGATAATTAAGAGATGTAGAAAGGAGAGGTTTTCTGAATGTGATTGTAGTGATTTTAAGTAAAATAATTTGAATGTTATGCATGATGAAAGAGGATTTTCTAGTAAGATGTCTTGCTTACAAACTCCACATTTTCTTTGCTGTTCAGAGTTCCCTGTCCATGTGGCCTGTATTAGCTTCCTTCCATTTTTATGAAATATTTCTTTCTTCTAGAAAGTTGTTTCTCTCACAAACTCTGATTCTTGTCACCTTCTTTGTAGCGGTCTAGAACCATCTGTCATCAAATGACTTAAGAAACATTACAAGACTGTCCTGACCCTGAGGTGAAATCATCTGATAAAGGACCCCTATAGTGAATAATTATATTCAACACTCTGATAGATATGCTTACGTTCAGGCAGACTGGCAAAAAGGTCATTCATATTTCACAATTGACCAGATTCTGATGTGAGTTACAAAACGTTCAGAGAAGTTACTTTGAATTTCCTTCAGTGTAAATAAGATCAGATCCTGGACCACTGATTTTCATTAGCTGCCTATTTTCTTCTTTAATTAGAGATGAATTGGGGTTAGTTGGAATAAATCTTAGCCATCTGCCCCGGGTTAGTATTCTACAACCTAATGACAATTTTGGATGCCCAAATTGAGACACCTTTAAAATGGCTTTAATTTCAGAAGATGGGTGTTTAACACTTTCTGAAAATCAGGCCCCTGTGTATCATCTCAAGTTGGGAAACAAAAACTGAGACACTCCCAAATCACCAGTCACTTTTGAAAATCTTAGCATCTGATTATGATTGAAAGTAAGTGGTATAAGTGGTTGGGGAATGGTTTTCCCATTCCATTAATATTTTTGATTGTCTACAAATTTTTCCTGTTTTGCACTGGAGTGAAACCAAGAGAGATCTTTCAAAGTAAAATTAGATGCAGGGGAAGAGACCAACCAACCCTACCCCACTCCAGAATAGCCAATAACCAGGGGAAGAGACCAACCAACCCTACCCCACTCCAGAATAGCCAATAACCTGATGGGTAGAGTGCTCATCTGAGATATTGGTTACCTGGGTTAAAATCCCTGGTCTAAATCAGGCAAAAGCAGAGACTTGAATCCAGGTGAGTGCCTTGACCACTAGGATATTCCAGGGCCTGTCTTGGTTTTAACAGAAATTCATCTGAGAATCTTTTCATCGAACCCAGTGCATTCTTATGAACAGTTTTTTGTCATTTCAATGAATTTACATTTTCTGGTGGAAAAATGTTTTTTGGTTTGTCCAAAAATTCCTGTCCACCACTAGTAGCAGGCCATAGAGCCTTGTAGACTCAAGTAAGGCTCACATATGTAAAGTGCTAAAGGAATGTTATGAAAGTTTAAAATCCATGTTTTTGCACTTCAGCTCTCTCCTAATGAGTACTTTAATTAAAAACCTGGCCTTGTTAAGTAGGTACTTCAAAAGTAAGTCAAGTGATACAATAATTATGAACATGAAAAACAAGTGCCTCCTTTTTTTTTTAATAGTGATCAAAATATTTATGTAGAAAGGTTGCTATTGTGGAACTTCCTATAAATATTAAAAAAACATTAGGAAGCTATGTCAACAAGAAATATATATACAAAAAGACAGGATTCAGAAGCTTGTGGAGTTATTCAACCTCATCTATTCGCATCTTAATTTCAGGTCTCCCCACGGAAATAATTTAAGAAATGTGTAAGATTATAATAGAACAAATTACATTTTTAACACAATTGTTAACAAGTTGAGCGTAAAGAAAGTGAATAATGGCATTTCACACTGGGTATTTGTTTCCAATTAACCTAGATTTTCTAAATTTAAAATAATGGTCAATGCTTAAATTAATCATTGATAATAAAAAACAAATTTGTACATTTTATATCCCATGTGGCAAATACGAATTCAGTGAATTAATAGTCTATTGATTTCCCCCCCCCCCCTTGTTTTTTCCCCCTCTGTCTTGTTCACTGCATGTTAAAAGCATTTTTTTCTCGGACAGCATTGTTAAACTAAAGCTCAACAGTAAAACATAAGAGGCACTATTACTTACAGTGTTCTGAGAAATGGCATTTGGTTTAACCTTAGCAATGTCAAATGGGTTGATAGCTCATTTACCCATTGCCATTTAGAATTTGTAAAGCAATCTGTAAACAACAAATTCTGTCTATCTAGTTTCTCTGTTTCGTAAAATGCACTTGAAGGATATTTCTATAGAACCATTCACTCTGTTTCTTTCACTCTGTCCTTGATTTTATCTCCTTCCTTTTGCCCTTTTCACAATCACTGGTGGTCACCTCTGCAACTTTTCTTCCCACTTCTGGAAAATGTGTATTTGTATTGGACATGAAGTGTTATTTTTACTCAGATGATAATAGGCCGCATGTGTAAGCATGATGGCCATCACTGTGCTAGAAAAACACCCTGTGAAGACCACAGGAGTTCGATCAACCTATGTTGACACAATCTACAGGTAACTAGTAAACTCTTGCCATTTGATAGCCAAGATACTTCTTTCACACTGCCACATGATTCACTCTTAAGATAAAAATGGTAAACTACTTGCACCAGTTAAATTTTTAACCCCATTTTCATTTTTTTAATGGTGAGATGATTTCTCTCTACTTGCAAACAAGAGCTACCTGGTTTTGTCTGTTTTAGGTTCTGATTAGTAATGGCACCAGTGCTACTAGTAATGAAGATATATGGGTAGATTAGAAAGGAAAATTCTCCTTGCTATGAAGGGGCTTTGGAAGACCCAAAATGTAGTAAGACACCATATTTCCTCTGTGTGCGGTGGGGGGGCGGAAGGAAGGAGGGGGCATAGAAAGACCACCTGAGGGATCCACAGGGGACCACACCTGACTGAAGTACATGACGTGAGCAGGAGTGGTAGGGATATTGCCATTGTACTGAATGGATCAATTAGCCACAAACCTATGTAGGGGGCTATAGTAGCCACAAACTTTCTGCATAGATGCTCCACACCCTCTCTCTGGACTGAAAATTCTAGCCCTCCTTTGCTTGTGTTGATTTCCCATCTACTGTTCAGTTAGGCCCCAATTCAGCAAAGCATGTGCTTGAATTTCCATTGACATCAATAGCATTTAAACCCACACTTCAGTGCTTTGCTGAATACTAATGGATATAAATACACGAGAGCTGTGCTGAGCTGGGCCCTTGTTATATCGGGCTGCATAGGGTCAAGAATTTGACCATAAGAGAATAAAAGTGAGATTGAAGATATCTTCAAAAGGGAAGCAGACAAAGCTGTGGTCGGTGCCTTAGATCTGAAGTCTATAACACAGTAGGGTGTAAAAAGTATTTTGTGCTATTGACAGCAGCTCACACTAAATATTCCAGTCTCTATCTGAAAAGCTGTCCAGCACTTCTTGAAAAAAGTGTTTAAAATAGTATTAAATGTTTGTGTTTCTGTAATGCCTCAAGGCTCTGCTGAGAGCTGAGATGTGCTCACTGTGATGGGCACTGGATATAAACCTAGTAAAAGACCGTTCTTGCCATGAGGTTGCCTACAATGTGTGGGTAACATTGTGCCACCCTTATTCAAATCGGGTGTAGCTTGCTGCAAGAGTAGTTCCACTGACTCTAATGAGACAATCTGGCCCTAAATAAACAAGATACTCAAAGGGTTGAACAACGGATGTATTCCTGTTTTCATTTTACAGATGGGGACCTGAGGCACTGAAGCCTTCATTCAGGAAAACATCCCTATTCAGGAGCAGCACTTAAACACATGATTAACTTTGCATATGTTCCTTAGAGCTTTCCAGAACTGGAGCTAGATAGATTAGATAACTTTCCCCAAGTCACACAGGAGGCCTATTGCAGAGCTGGGAATTGAGTGCAGTGTTCTGAAGTCCCAAACTAGTGCTGTAACCACAAGATCATCCTTCCTCTTTGACGGATCACTTCCTTCTTATGCAGGCTCTTCTTGAGGGGACTGATTTGTTCAAAAGTATTTTTTGTCCTAGTTGGGAGTTACCAAGTAGATTAATAATCAGATTAATAGCTTTTAAATAAATGTGTGACTTTAGAACAAAAAATGTACAAGACGCTACAGTGCCTTTTGAGTAAGTAAGATGATGAACTACAAAGATGATGGACTTGACAGTGGGTTTTTTTTTTAAATGAGTTTACTCACATGCTCTCTGTATGAGAGAACCTCCTCTTTAGGGATAAGGATTCTTGTAGAAAGGGTGTATTGAAATGGTGTAACTTCTCCTGAATCCTAATAGTCACAAGAGCTTGGAGCAGTTTTTAATATGCTAGACCTTTTTATACTTGTTAATTTCAGATGAGCATTCCCAATACCGTCCTATTTTTCCTCACAGACTGACGCTCAGATTTACAGCATTCAATTAATTTTATTTTCAGTATTTCACCAGGAGAAGGAAAAAAAAGATAAGCCACTGCAATAAAATATCTAATTTGGAAGGGTTTCCCCCATAGCAATGCTGGCTTTCATCAGTGTGGGCTGTGCATTTCAATAAGACTTTAATTATGCTATGAAAGGATTTCTGTCCTTCTTTTTCACGCTAAGTGGTACCTCATTCTTGTAAACTAACATTCCTAACTTGGAAAATAATTTACAGTTGCTGTATCTGCTATTATCCTGCTAACTACAGCATTCATAAAGTTCAGCCTCAGTATGGGAAAGAGAATACTTTACATTTTTAAAGCCATTTAGGGCCCTTGCCTGCATTGTTTAATTCAATGGCAAAATGCCCACTGACTTCAGTTTTTGTTTATATGCTTTTTATGGCACTCATTCCTGCAGCATCTTAACACCTTGTTTAATTAATGACTTTATCACAAGACCCCTGTGGAGTAGTCTGAGGCAGGACTGTATTATATTCATTTTACAGATGGAGAAATGGGGCACAGAATGATTAGTCATACACTGCCCAAAGTCACACAGGAAGCTTGTGGCAGAACAGGAACAGAATTCAGATCTCCTGAGTCCCCGGTCTGGTTCTTTAACCATACTGCACTCAGTTTGCATGAGAAACTCTCTCATGTCAAGGGAGTCGCATGAATACATCCAAGGCAGGCTATGGCTCAGTTATCAAAGAATATTATATTATACAATAGAACCAAATTTTATGTACCACAAAGTCAAACTGCCTATAACAAAAAAGAAGCAAGTTGATCACAAATGAGTTCACCCCAACAATGCAGTTTCTGGTTTATGACTGCTATATGCTACATGGAGAATGCATCTTCTCTACAATGTTTGCCTAACACAGAAATACAGCCAACAGAAAACATGTACTTCAGACACTTCAGGATGCTAGTACTATTTGTGCCTTGTCATATAGGGCTAGTTCCATTGGTGCAAAGCAGCCTTAAAGTTGGTTTAGCCAGCTACATAGGGATATGCCCATTGTAAGGGAATCTCGGGTAACTGTAACAGGGTTGGCCACCCTACAGGTGCCCCTTTGTGGCCTTGTGTAGCTCTGCAGTGCCCTCTCTGATTCCCCTACTTGTTCCTCAACAAACTCAAAAATATTTTCACAAGCCCAGTAACAACCATTCTTGGGGTCTGGATTTATTAACGTAACATTTTGAAAGAAACAGTCTCTTCCACCCAGCCTTAGTCAGTGCACAGCCCCTCATCCCTGAGGTATTTTCTCTTCCACAATTCTTTAAGCCTTTGGAGAAGACAGAAGGCCTGGCTTGCTTTCTTTGACATACCCCAAAAAGGAAAACAAAACTTTCAGCTGCGTCTTTCTACCCAGCTGTAACTCCCTTTCTCAGGGACCGCTGCATGGGAGCTTGTATCTGTCTATTACCATCTGAAAACTATAGCTTTAATTTAGAGAGGAGCCTAGTAGTCTGCTAGGTCAAGGAACTGATTCTCTCAGCTGGCTGGTTCACTCAGATTCTCAATGATTCTTGCTCCGTTGTTAATTAAAAGAAGTGTTACTCAGCATCAATTATTATAAATTGTATTAAAACTATAAAGAAGGGAAACTAAAATCAAGAAAATATATTAATCCTAAACTAACATTAAACAATACAAAGAAAATCATGGTCAAAACAATTAGCGGTAATATTAGATTGGCATCAGACATATAATCAATTCTTATAACTCTTAATAGGCAATCTAAGGAGGTGACTCTTCACTTCGTTAGAAAACCCAACTAAAGAATTTCAGCCAAATCAATCAAATCTGTAGCTTGGAAGTGATTGAATAGTTTGGCGTGTTTGTCCAAAGGACAAATGCTTCTTGACTTTCCCTTCCCTTTTCCAAATATTTGGTCTTAGCTCATTCTGCCTTGCAGTATTGCCTTCCTGGGCTTTAGATGAAACAGGTGAGACGTATGCCTTGAACCCAACAATGTGGCCCAACTAAATCAAAGTGAGGCAATCTTTAAAATAGCAATAATCTGGAAAATTCCTGTTTAGGATGACTATTTCCTTGAAACATCTGTTACATATTGCAGGCTTTGGTTAAGTGATCCCTCTAAAGTATAAATATGTAAGAATAATTAGGCTAGTTTTGAGGAAGTTGCTACAGCTTTCACTTGGTAAAATGGTCATGGGTAACATCTGTCCCTAACTTGTAAAATACCTGTTCCATAAAAATACCTGATTAAAAAAGATCCTACCAAACATCCAGTTATTCAATCATTATCCATACATAAAATAATTTGACATGTTGTCACATGTGCATACTGTCACTGTTAGAATTGGGGTAAGGATTAACCCAGTTCTCTCTGTTTTGTTTTGTTTTTTTTAATTTTCCACTCAAAAGCCAAAAATTGCTTTAAAGATTATTACAATCAATGCCATTTAGAATAAAATAATGTTTATCCTAAACTTGTATTCTCATACACCCTTTCTCTCTCACCGCCTCCTATCATTTAACACCTTCCTTTGCTGACCTTTCTTCTTTCTTCTTCTCTTTCCTAGCTGATTCCTGGAGGTTTTACAGTTTAATGAAATAGTATGTTTAGATATTTAATAATAAAGCTGAATTGGGTTGAATAATTCTGATTCCACTTAAAAAAAATAGTCAAAGAAGAAACTAGAGACTAAGGTCCCTCATTGCCATCTAATTCCTGCTCGGAGCCTCGGAGTATGAGTGGGTTCTGCAAATAAAGTGGTTTCATGAAGATAAGAGAAGCAGCTTTACTCTGTGGCTTGAAAGAACCTAGTGATACTTAGTCTTGTGGAGGAATCTGATTCTGTAGCTGTTTTTTAGTGATTGCCTTTTATATGGCAAAAACAACAAAAATCCTGTAGCACCTTAAAGACTAACAAATTTCTGAAGGCATAAGCTTTCATGGGCTGCAACCCATTTCACCTTTTTATATGGTTGACCTGTTCTTTCTCCTGTTTTTTTCCAATGTGAAATCTTCTCGATCACATATTTTACGGCAGTAGATCTCTCTTTTTTTAAAACTTGTTTCATGTTGCCACCGTGACTCTCAATTTCTGATCATTCCATAAGCCAATTACACACCACCACCTATAATCTCCATATAATCAGTATTTAATTGACATTTTATTGTTGTCATTTATTTCAATTGCAGGCTAGAATGTCATTTAAACAGCAATTATTTTCCCAGTACTTTATACAACCAAGTAGGTCTCAATGCAGCCTGCATTGAGATGAGTTCATTTACAAGAGAGGATGCTGATCAGGGATGGAATGTTTGTAAAATAATGTGACTAGCACAGAGCAACACAGTAGAATCTGGTTTATCATTTGAAGTAAATTTAAATGCTGCTGAAAGTTCTCTGGTAGACTAGCCCCGTTTATTCAAAGAACATGTACAGCATGGAAATTTGCAGTGCAAACATGCCCTCGCTGCTGTGCCAATATGCTTCAACCCTCACCTAAAAGGCACATTGGACCCATTTGATCCCTTCCCTTTCTGCTGAAACCATTAAAAAGGGTTCCAGTTATAATGATGGTTTTTGTCATGTAGACACTTTGGCCACTAGAGACTCAATTGAGACAAGTAACACATTTCACATGGGCCAGCAAATGGCTATCAGGAGGTGATGGCTTTTGGCAAATAGGGTTGAATTAACAGAATGAAGTGATCACTAGGAGCTATCCCACTGTGTTAGAAGCAATGCTTTGTTCTTACCTATGGACTCAGGTTTTCCCTAATTAAGTTCTAATTTCATGCATGGAGAAGAAAGTCCAGTTTATGGAGAGTATATCAGGTCATGAGCATGCTAAAGAACATTTTAAAATTATTATTTTATTCAGGGACAGCAGCAATGTGGGGAGAGTAGGAAAGAGAGGAATTGAAGTTTATATCCAGACCATGAACCTGTGTGGATGGGAGGAAAGTGGAATTGCCAAAGGCAATGGCATGGGGAAGAAATAAGATTTTTGCCATGGTGAATTTTCTTTGGCTTAGCAGACACTTAATCACTAAAAACCCCAGGAGCTGGAATATCCTGGAATTAAAAGAAATAGTTCAAATTGCACAGAATATATGGACCAAATTGTAAACGTAACGGACGCATCCAGGAAAAAGCAAGTGAACCTACTGCACTTACAGAAACTTGCATCTGTGTACATCCAAACTGTCATTTGTGTGTGTGCCAATCAGATAACTGTACAGGCAAATGTGGGTTTTGTTTGGGTTTGTTTGTGTGTGGAATTTTGAGGGCATCCCCCAGTTGGGCCCATATTTGAGATGTGAGTCTGTACCTAGTGTCATACTCTTAAAGTGGGTAGTGTTTTTATGCCACTTTAGTGTTTTAGGTTTTAATGCATACAACAAGAAAAGCCTGTTAAATGGTGGATACAATTAGACTTTCTGTGAACATTTTCTGATGGTAATTCCCTTTCTGATATATATTGGTGTACATGACTAGAAAACCCTGGCACTTCAACCCATGTTTTTCATATTCTGGCTTTGTTAACTGAATCTACTGCAATTTTGACAATAAAATGAACAATTTTCTCATAAGTTCCTCGGGGAAGATAATTGTTTTATCAATACCAGAAACAGTCGGTTGAGTTTCAAATACCTTTCAAAGCTGGCTATTTGATCACAATCTCCCAGGCAGCTTTGGGTATTGTTTATGTGTGATTCTGGCACCCAGGAGATTATCATCAATGGGACGTAGAATACTGAATAATTTCCACTACTCGTTAATGGTGAAATCCAGAGCCCAGCCTGTATAGCTGGCTTGGTCACTGACCTGATGTGCCAAGGAGCAAGGGGAAAGCCATTTTTTCACCTGGTCGTAGATCCACTGTCAGGGTGAACTGATGGTTGTAGCCTTACACAGATGCCCCTCTGAGAAAGAGGATGGAAAGGGACAAAACCAACCCAATAGCTGATCTTTCCATGGCCTGCCACTGCTCGGCCTCACCCTGCCCCCTTTGCACTGCTGAACAGGGGGTGCTTTCACCTCTAAATATTGCCCCACCCTGTACATTAGAACCACTGATTCAACTCTGAGAGGTAGGGCTAATATTTGTCCCCAACGGCTAAAGCCTCTCCCCACGTCCCTTCACTGTACTAGCTGTAGCAGACATCCTCTGCAAACCGGTTCTTGCTGAAGAACAAGCGAATTGCTTCCAGAATTTGTGCTTGCTTTCTACATAAGTGCATATGCTATCTAGCAAACAACAAAGCTTCAGCCCCAGCCCAAAGATCATGCTATGTGGGGATGTAGTGTATGAGCCAGCATATTAGCCAGGAATCTTTCAAATTATATTGAATGCTATGGAAAGATCTACCCTTGTGCTTGTAGGAATGGAAAAGGCTCTTCCTGACAGCTGGTATAGTATATGCTGTATATAGCACAAACTTAACATCTCCTTAGAGAAGTGCCATATTGGTAACCCAAGAACAATATTAAAACAAAACCTCACCCACCTGTGCTTTCTCCCTAAGTTTGTCTGTTGCTAGGACTTCTTATGGGACCTCCTCTGTCTCAGTCCCTAGTTCCCTCAGCCTCAGGGGTCACTTAAAGGACTTTTTATATCCTGGTTGGAACTAACACAATCCACTTGCCAGAATGGATCAACAGTGAACACTCTACACCTTTATCTTAGGTTCTAACATCTACTTTAGGAGAAGTCAAAAGAGTAGTCCTTTATCCTAAGCATTTTTTCACATCCTGCATTTAAAGCTTCCCACACCCACTTCTCCAGCCTTCCCATTCTCACCAACCCCCTTTTACTCTGAAGGCTTGCTGGGTTCTAGATAATTAAGTGAAGTTTAAAAAAGGCAACAAATTACTATTCTGAATGATTTTAAGGATAGGCAATATCTCAAGGTACCACTCTAAAGTCTGTCTAAGGTGGATTTATTCTGGGGAGTTTTTATGGACTGGAGGCAGCAGAGATTCGTAGCACTTCTCTCATGAGGTGCTGCCATGTTGCTCTGGAGTGTACAGAACAGTAGATTTAGATGTTTTAAAAAGGAGAATGGAAAAAAAGATCTACACATTTGAGTACAATAGATATGGTAATGCTTGCAAAAACTAATTATCTTCAACATGTGTGTGCCCTAAAGATAAGTCATAAAAAGGAGCAAAGTCTACATAATACAATTACAGGGGAATAAGTATGCTACACAAATATATTATGTTTATATTTATTTATATAAGCTTCACAGTGGGAATCAGTTTTCCATTTATGATGCCTCTAAGGCTATAGTTGTGCAGAACAGCAAGGATTTTATCTAGTTCCTGAAAAACTGCTTCAGTGCTATTCTGGATATCTCCTAAATCTGAGCTTTAAGCAATTGCAAGTCTGAGATTTATGGATTCTGAAGAGTAAACCACAAAAGCAACAAGAAGAGCCTCCAAGGATGAGGTCGTCTACTTTGCTGGTTAAAGAACTGAAGTCACAAGTTTGAATCTAACTCAGTATTGATAGTGCTTGACTTATTACCATGTAACTGCTATTTGGTTAAATAAATTGGTGGTATATCAGTCCCATTTATAGCCCACAGGTGTTCATATCACACAACCTCTATCCAAACTGGCAATAAGTGCCAAGCTAGTTGGCAATCTCAGCAAATAGGCTAAGAATGATTATTATACGTTATATAGAGCCAAATGGTGCAGGCAGGTAAGGATCAAATAGTCATGGAGACTAGGATTCTTCTCACTCCTCTATCCAGAGATACTTTCTGGTCAGGCTCCTGTGCCCTCCGAGAACATGGATGCCTCAACTTGGTCATATTGTGAGTTTCTTGGACCACCAGAGTATTGAAGCCTTCTTAACGGGCATTTTCTCAGCTCATCTGTCCTCAACAAGGCAGATGTAAAATACATTTAAAAAATTGAGAAAAATATTCCAATATATACACACAAAGCTGCTGTCATATGTTCATTAAAACTACTTATTGAGATTTTCTTGACACTTAGCTTCTAAATCTCACTGGGATTTTAAAATCTGGCTATCTATAATAGCATCAGCCAGTTTTGCAGTCATCTAAACACATTCCCACATGCAACTTCAAGAAGCATTTAGTGAAAAAATGTCTGAACCTATTTTCTCAAAATTCCCCTCCACCCTCCAATTTTGCCTTTGTTTTTAAGGCAACAGTGGAATGTTTCAGCTTAAAGAGAATTTGACTGATAAAGTTAGGAGAAACTGAAGGAGGGTGGTTGAACTGATACCTGAACTAAACCTTATCTACAATGGGCAGTACCCCTGCTTACTGTTTGAAAGATGCAGAAAGCACATTCCTTCATGTACTCAAGCCTGAGAGTTTTAAGAGTCCTTGGTACCATAATATAAACTGAGACTTAGCCAGGATCTTCTTCCTCCCTGACTTGTATACAGCAATGGCTCTTGTGCTATATCAGAGTATCCTTGTAGACCAAGCACTTGCTACACTGTTTGGCAATCTTTGAGGCATATTTGGGCATGGATTTTTCTACTAGGCTGTGAATAGAACAGAGATTATATCTACCTTGGTTTGATATGGAGAGACTATGTAGATAGTGCACCAAATCAGTGTTGCCAGGGGTAAGCCTTTTTCTTTAACACTCAAGTTGTAGAACATTTTCCAACAGTATGTTTATTTACCGGTGGATGCACAAGGTTCTAGTCTTTGTGGGTGCTTCTGATAACAAATGCTAATAAGTTGTTTTGCCAGCACATGTGGAAATATTGCAATTTAAGGGCAAGGTTCTTTTCCCATTACTCAGGGGGAGTAAGATCAGGCCCCTAAGCAATGTTTCTAAACACGACAACTCTGAGCAGTGGCTCTCAAACGTTTTGCATTGGTGACCCCTTTCACATAGCAAACCTCTGAGTGTGACCCACCGCCCCCCCCCCGTGTACCCCCATTGCTGCTAATCCCTGCACCTCCCTTCCTGCACCCACCTGGGGAAACTGACCTGCATGGACAGAGTGACTGGTATTGCTGCTCGCTTCCCCCTCGAATATTGCTCCTCCACCCACTCCGGGACCGTGAAGGGGGGAGCGAGGAGCAACATCAGGGCTCCCTGCGGCCAAGTCGCTTTCCCCACCTGGACTGTGTAAGGGGAGGGCAGAGAGCAGCAGCTTCTGATGCTTGCCTCACAGCACAGCCCAGGTGGGGGAAATGACCTGGATGCAGGGAGCCCTGGCATTGCTCCTCAGTCCCCCCCACTCCCCCCCCCCACACAGCCCCTTCAGGGGATGTGGAGGACTGTTGGGGGTGGGTGAGCAGTATCTGTTGCACCGCTCGCCTCCCTCACCCCATGTTTCTCTCCTGGGAGGAAGCAGAGAGACTCTCAGTCCCAGGCCGGGTCAGGGCTCACAGCTCCACAGTTGGCAGTGCTCCAAGCTCACAGCCGAGTGCCTGGCCAGGATCAGGGCTCACAAGCGGCACATAACCACATTGCAACGCCCTTAGGGTCAGGTCTCCCAGTTTGAACACCAAGGACTCTGTCAGGTCTGCCTTAGTATGCTCCACAGGAAATGACTGCATTTAGATGAGATCAATTGCTCTCTCTAGGATGCATTATGAAGGAGGACTGGCTTACCCTCCTCCTGAAGCTCCATCACTGGGCACTGCCAGAGGAAGTTTTAGCCGTGTCAGACCAAAGTGCTTCACAAGGACGTTTAATCGCAAGTGGCAGAGTTTGGGATTCTATGCCCTGGAGGTACCTAGAGAATCCACTTTGCTGGGCTATCTTTAATTACAGTTACCTGCATATGAATAGTTAGTCGAGGTTCAGAGAGAGCCTTAGCTTTATGGTGATTATTGCTCAAATGCAGAAGGTTACATTTCTCACCAAATGTTGGGGGACAAGAAGGCATTTGTCCCCAGGGCATAGTCAGGAATCGGTTTTGTTTTATTTGTTTGTCATCACTGAACATGTATGTTTGTTTTGTGTGATTCCTTTCCTGTGATGAAAAGAGGATGCCAACTGGTGTACTTCCATATTTTCCCTTTTCTGTTGTTCATGTACAACATTCTGGCTCAACAACCACTTAGAGACAACAACCAGCACGTAACCAGACACAACTCAGATTAGCTAGAATTCAAGGATGGAACTGGTCGAAATTGTTACATCTCTATGTCTAATCATAATCCCCCAAACAAGCTTGACGCTTGAAGGAAAGTAATACCAAAAGGTGTCACATTTCAATTATTGTCAGAGTTTTAAAGTAAAATTTCATTTGAAATCTTCTTTACTGAACCTGTTTTCATTTTGTAGCATTCTGGTGAACTCAAAAAAAAAAAAAAAAAAACCCAAAACCAAAAACAAAACCAAAAAAAAAAACCACAACGGGGGGGAGGGAGGAGGCAGTTATCACTGAAATTCTTCTCCTTACTAATATTTCATCAGACCATCTTCCTGGATCAAAAAGAGCAGAACACTGGACATGTAGTTTTGCAGCAGGATAGGAGCAAGATGTGTTGGAAATGTTATGTGGGGAAGCTTGACCTGTACAGTTCCCTATTGCACTGTGCTTGGCTTAAGGAATATCAACTGCTCTTTCACAAGTACCGAATGTCCCCTTTAGAAGAAAAAAAAATTAGAAAGCTATTTAAAGAAATACCAATTTCATTTTAGAAACCTATATGTCAGAGCAGATAATAAAATACCTGTATCAGCCGAGGGTCCACTTCCAAACGCATTTCCACTATCTGAATTACAAGGAGCCAGTTTGTCAAGTAGCTTCCATACATTTTCAGCTCTTTAGCAGCGTTTGAAGGAAAGCAAACCATTATGAGCTTTAGTTCAGCTGGTGATTTTATAATCAGATTTCTTTCAAAGACAGAGGAGCATGATGTATGGTTATCTAGCTAAAATTAGTTTACATAGGAAGAAAAGTTGATTTTCCCCCACCCCTAATATAACAGTTTGCTACCAGTGTGCTGACACAGAATTTAAAGAATATATGCAAACATTTTCTGTCCACTACTAGAGCATCTTTATAATTTTCCCTTTATAATCTTATATTTCTTTCTTTTTGGTACATAAACACTCTCTATTTAGAGTGGGGTATAAAATATGCATGTGTTGGAATAACTGTCAGGGTATTAGAAATAATAAAATCGTTCACATTATTTTTGCTTGGTTGTACAGCATCTATTTTACAGCAATAAAATCCTCTGCTCATCCAAATTATCAGAATATTTGGGGCCTGCTTCTGCAATCTGTACACATGTAAATCTGCTGTGAACTCAAATGGGAGTCTTGCCTGAGTGATGATATTTTTTCCATTAAACTAAAGCCTTTCTCCAGATTATATGTGATGACAAGTTCAGTGCAGGTGAAGAACATCACTAAGCTTGTTACCTGTGCTGGGTGGAACATTTTCTTCCCCTGCACAAAAAAAAAAAAAGGATGAAAACATTTTTTCATTGTTGTCCATTTTTCTTCATAATATTTTCATTTTTACCAGAAAATTGAAAACCCAAATATTTTTTTCAGTTTTAGCATCAAAACAAACCTGAAAATTGTCATGTTTTGATGAAAAACAGAAAAGAGAACTTTTGTTCTTCGAGTGGGTAGAGTCATGTATTCTCCTTAGTGTCATGTGCACCCAATGTGCTGGAGCCAGAGAAATGTGCCTAGCAGTACACATGCAGGAGGTGCTCATACTTTGTCACCCTAGCCCCTCTCCCCCTCCTTTCCTGTAAGGCAGTGGAACTACTCGTGGAAGGGCCACAGATCCCAGAGGAGAAGGTCCTCTAGCTCTGGATTTTAACTACCCAACTGGCTCATCCCTCCTCCCCTTCAGCATCCAGCAAGTGCCCATTTTGACTTGCATGTCCAGGACAGCAATCCCGTAGTTACGTCTCTTTATCCTTCTCCCCTGCTTTGGGACAGGGGGATTCATTTTTATAGTGCTTGGGACTAGTTTACCACTGACTAAGCACCATCAGATTAGGTAATGCCATACAGTTCCTCCTCCCCACGCCTTTACCCTGTCCTTCTTCAGGGATTCCTCTCACAAGACACTGCTCCTCAAACAGATTTTCTTTCTACTGGGTTTGGCGGGCTACAGAGGAGGTTCCCCTGCAGCATCAGGCACAGAGACTGTATTCCCAATATTTCCTTGTTCCTATGCCCAAGAGAGGATGAGACCTATCCTCAACCTCTGTGATCTCAACAAATATATCAGAGGGGAGAGATTCCATGTGGTCAACCCAGCAACTGTCCTTCCCAGCTTAAATCACAATGGCTGGTTTGATGCCCTGGACCTTCAGGATGCTTATTTCCACATAGTTTCTCCAGTTTGTTGTGGAGACCAGCACTACCAGTACATAATACTGCCTTTTGGCCTGAGTTCCACTCCCCAGGTCTTCACCAAATGCATGGTTGTGGTGAATACATACCTCATGAAGAAAAGAGTTCATATCTTCCCATATCTGGATGATTGGTTAGTGAGAGGCAGGTCTAGAGAGGAAGTTCTCTGGCATGTCCAGTTCACACTATGCCTACTCCATTGTCTAGGTCTCAACCTAAACAGTGAAAAGTCTTCGTTGGTTTCAACTAAAAAAATCAAGTTCACTGGGGCCCTGATAGACTCTACATGTTTGAGAGTGTTTCTGCTGACTAAGCCATTCCAGGGAATTCATCTTCTATGTCTGGAGCTGCAATCTCAATCACCGCCTGAGTATGCCTGAGGTTGCTAAGCCATATGGCTGCATGCACACAGGTAGTTGAATATGCCAAGCTATGCCTACGCCCTCTTCAAACATGGCTGAAGTTTGGTCTATCAACTGAATTTTCATCCACTGGACAGACTGGTCCAACTTCTTCCACTGATCCTGGGCTCCTTACACCGGTGGACAATTCATGACAATGTGTGCCAGGCCATTCCCTTTGCTCGGTCTCCACTGACCAGGCCTATTGTCACTGATGACTCTTCAGCAGGTTGGAGAGCGCATCTGGGATTGCTGAAAGTTCAAGGCCTGTGGTTGGAAGAGGAAGCTTCTCTGCATATCATTGTTCTGAAGCTTTGTGCCGTCTACAATGCCTGTTGGATCTTTTAAGATCACACTCAGGACTCAGCTGTTTGCATATTCGCTGACACCACCACCACAATGTTCAGACAGGGAGCACACTCCAACATGCTGTGTTAGGTGGTGATCAGGATCTGGTAGTTTTGCACTGGGGAGAACATTGCCCTAGTGCCCAATTGCTTACTTGGGATCCAGAGTCACCTGGAGGATCACCTCAGCAGAAATGTGTCTCATGAATGGTCCTTGAAGTCCAGCATCCTGCAGTCCAGTTTTGATTTTTGGGTGTCTCAACAATCGACCCATTTGCCCCAAGAGACAACAAGAAATTGGGGCTGTTTTGCTCTTGAGGGGTCTCAGTCCAGCTCCTTGACTAATGCTTTTCATCTGAGATGGGAATCGGCACACCTATATGTTTTTCCTCCAATTCTGATCATCCCTCTGATCATTCTCAAATTGAAATTGGACTAGGCCAAGCTCATCCTCATTGCTTCAGCAGTGACCAAGGCAGTATTGGTTCTCCAAACTCCTTGCATTATCCATTTAGCCTCCCATATCCCTTCCTCTTCATCCTGATTTCCTGACTCAGCATCACTGTCAGGTTTTGCATCCGGGGCTTGCTTCCTGTATCTCACAGCATTGATGCTGGCGTGACATAGTCAAGCCAGATGGCTACAGAAGAGTGGTGGAAGGCAGGATAAGCAGATCCCTTTTCTCTTGGTAGTTCAACAGTGGTTACTCCAGGTTAATTAGGACACCTGGGGCTAATCGAGGACTTGCCTAGAACCTGTTAAAAGCCTCCCCTCTAGCCAGATAGGTGTGGGCAATAGGAGCTGTGGGAGTGAGGCAAGCTGCTGGAAAACTGGACGGTACAGTGCTCACAAGAACCAGGAGTGTGTTACCCAGGATTCCTTAACCCAGTAACTTTTAATCTCTGAGAGTCGGTATCAGGCCATACAACAAGGAAACGCAGTCCATCTAGCAAAAGACGACTCAGAACTAAATGCTTATGACTTCAAAGCTTTATGTCTGGTGCCCAGCAATCCCCGTTGGAACTACCTTCATTACTGTCTCCACTTATCAGCCTTAAACAACACAATACAATAGGTAATTAGAGTACACCCAAAGTCAGGGAACTTGATAGTTACCCCTACAGCTGGGGCGGACTTCAGGTGATTCAGTCACAGATTTCCGGATGGCCAGTCCTTCCGTTTGTGCCTGGAGGTCTTTCGATGTGTCCACGAAGTGATCCACTCACTATTCCCTCTTATACCTGCAAAATTACAGAAACGTGTCAATCAAGAAAAGGTTCCATAGGTGACCAAACAAAAGTTAGACATATCACTTAACTTTTTTTTTAAAGTAAGCATTCTTGAGCTGTTAGTCCAGTAGCGAGATTTCCCTGTAGCAGCCGTTCCAAAATATAGCCAGACTTTGTTTTTCACAGACATCTGCCCCAGAATATTCAGAGAGAGAGAGAGAACACACAGAGTGAAGCTTACTTCATGTTCCACTGTCTACTACTCCCCTCTCCTAGTTTGCCTAGTTATTCTAAGTTCCTGCATAGGCTAGAAAATGACTAAGAGCAGCAAGGAGGATAACTGGTAGTCCATTCCTCCCAATAAGTGGCAGTGGCTTGGACACCTGGCTGATTTCTAAAATGCCCCTATACAAGAGAACTCCTCAGATTCAGAGACTGGGGAGAAACCCTACCCAAACAGGGCTGAGGACCTTTCCAGCCCCAGAGGGCTGAGGGAAAAGACCCTACCAGAAGGGGGAGATTGAACTGGGTGTTCGGTTAGCCGTAGGTATTTTGACTTTTTTTTCTGACTTGATTTACCCTTTATTCGAAAGTCGATTCCCAAACGGGTGTGTCCATGCCATTTATGTTAGTAATCAATTCATTTCAAATGTCTCTTGCTGACTAAGTTGTAGGGTATGATGGAACAAAAAGTATTGCATTTATAGTTATGCAAACTAATACAAGGATAGTGAAATTTCACACTTCTTGCCATATACAAAGGGTTTCAGAGGAAAATTTTTCCCTCAGATGTACAGTATTGCAGACTTTAGGTTCTTTGGATTCCTCGGATTTATGATGTTAGGTCACTGAAAGAGGATGGAATTGATGGAGCTGGTGGAACAAATCCTGTTTCCCTGACTGCTATTCCCTAATTTTGCTGGGCAATAGGATGAATTTTCAGACATCTTCTTGAGTAAATCAACATATAACAATTATCTTTCTCCTGCAATGAAAGGAATTCAAAATCTGTACATTTCTCATGTGTAAGATGGCAAGAACTCACTGAGAGATTAAGTGATGGAAATGGAAAAAGGTGCTTTTTTTTTGTGTTCATTATTGTACTAAAATTTAACAGATTTCTTTTGAGATTTCTTTATACCATAGTGAGGCGTCTTGGTGAACCTTTATGATAAAATTTCCAATAAACAATCTTGAAAATTGCATCTTCATGGCACTTCCTAGTTGAACAATGCTACTGGGTGTCAACAGCGGAGTCACTTATAACTATATTAAACAGACAAGTTCTTGTACAAAGGCACAGTTCCATAAGCACTGCTCTTACCATTTCTAAACCAGTAGGGCCAGAGGCTGTTATGCAGGCACTCAGGAGAGTCTCCTGTTCTCCTCATCCACCTGCATGGACTTCTCACAGTTGAGGTGCCCTTACTCAATGGAATACTGGGACTGTTCCTTCAGGTTGCCCTCCAGGAATACACCATGCCCAGAGAAGGAAGGGAAAAGAGATGGGAACCATGGCCTTATTCCTCCATACTAGACACTAGAGCTATTTCAGGGTAGAGCAGGCTTCAACGACCTAAAGTGTGATATAATCCGCTGCACTGTCCTACAGCAAGGGGATGACTTGTGTCTCCCTGGCAAACAGAACTTCTCATGAAATTGCTCTTTTTTTAAACTCTAAATCAAAATCTTGAGATCTGAAAATTTCTCCAAGACTTGCCAAGCCTGGAAATAGTAATCAACGTTAATTGGAGAATGGAAATAACATGGTAGGTAGTGATGTCATCTCACTAGATGGTGCTGCAGAATCATTTTGCTTTGAGATAGAGGAAATGTAACTTTTGTAATGATGAATGGATGCCAAATATTTGCTATATTGGTGATATAAAGCTAACTGATCTCTTAGAACTTGTACTCAAGCTGTTTAAGATTTTCTCTGCTCAAAAATTTGTATATAGGGAATTTTAGGCATAACTGAATGAGAGAGCACTTTCTATGCAATTTAAGGGTAAAAGCAACATAAAAATAGCATGAACTGATGAAGGACTTGAAAAAAGAGTGTTCAACAGCTAGTTGGAATAGGCAGCTGGGTTTGCCCTTATTTATATACTGAAGATATAAAGTATCCAAATTTTAAAGCTAATATTAAGGAACTGGATAATTCTAGATAGTAAAGAAGATTGAGGAAATTGTAAAAATGATAGGAATTGGAGCAATGTAGGTTTTGTTGTATCCTGATTTGCCTATAGAAAAGTCAAAGATGATCTGTTCCTGAGATTTTCACTGAAATTCCAGTTGCCATACCTGTTTTAACTACAAGACCTGGTGTATTCAAAGGTAAAATATGTTGATCTGGAACACTCTACATTTAGTTGATTAGTCTTGTTTTGTCATTTCCCCCCACATATTCAAGTTCAGATTAAAGGGGCATTGTTCTTTGTAGACTTTTGTCTTTATTAATAAAGGATATGTGTGTTCTACCAGAAATTCTGCATCTAGGAGAGCTAGGTTGAAAAGTGGTGGCACCAGATTTGAAGAGTGACTCTGTCCAGTCAGTGTAGTGTAAATAGATACCAATCTTAAAAAGTTGATCCTAGATTTACTTATTACTCTGGACAGTGGTATGGATGTTACTGATTGGTCATTAATATAAAAGGACAAGGAAGGAAATTAAAGCCTCTCATCTTACTTCTATTGAAAGCCATCAAGGTGTATTTTTTTAAAAAGTCTTAATTTAAACCATGATTTTGGAAGATCAAGTACAATGTGAATATGCTGGCAATTCCAGCAAGGCTAGAAGGTGATAATCTATTATTTTTGTTGTTTAATATTTATTTTTAAAATCATTTATAAATGATTAGTATCTGGGCATGACATAGGGATTAAATTAAAAGTCAAATATTTCTCAAGTATAAGAAGCAAGACATCCATGACTCTGGAGTTCCTCAACTTTAAGTACCAAGACAACAAACCTTGCCAATTAAACTAAATAGAAGTAATGCAGCTGACTGGTAGTGAAAATTCTGGACACACTGGTACGTTTTATGTCACATTCTGAATGTGGCTAGCTTGTCACTGAGACACAATTCCACTCTGTCAGAAGGGAGTTCCAAGAATGCCCCAGACTCAAGGAGTCAATATATTGTGACCAGCCAGCAATGTATGAAGCTATCCTGTACATTCTATATAGCCCTCACAGATAATTTATACACCAGAGTTGTATTGTTATCTGGGAACACTACATAAGGCCTCAGATCCTGTTTCTACCGAACAGATTGTGCCTTGGAGGCACTTGCCTGCATTGGAGCTGGTAGGGAGTTACATTACCCCAAGGTTTGTGTTGAGAAAGATTGTACCTCAGGATGAACAATTCGTGCCTGAGCTTCCCAGCACCCAAGGGGAATGCACACACCGTATCATCCCTGTGAATGGATTTGCATCTTTCTGGGCTCCAAGAAGGAGTAGTTCTGAGTGCAGGAATGGCTGTTGAGTCTGACTTTTTCACAGCATGGCAAGGTAAAGCTCATTGTACGAATGCCTACTCAGACTCTTTCTCTCTCTCTTTCTCTCAGACAAGACACAATCTAGCCCCTACCTTTCAGGAGCTAAGCATAGATGGAAGTTGACTGTAAACTACTATGCTAATATAGGGAAGAAAGAGACAAACCAATATAAAACTGTGATGGAAAAGGAGAGGTGACACCTAACTTAAATACTTACATAGATTGACCAAGATTCACGTCTGAGTATCCACTGAGAGCTAGCCCACAGTTTATGGGCCCTTTTATTACCAGTGCTGCTTTTTCTTTTTTTCCCTTTTATGGCTTAAATACAGTACTGGTATTGAGTGGCATTATTTCAATAATGGCAGAAATGGAAAAGCTATTTGTTTAAATTGTGTAATCTTATTGTTTGTTATGCAGCTTCCCTCCCCAAATACTGTTCTCTAAATCCAGAAAGACTATTATTGAATAGCTTTAAATCTGCACTTCATGTTATTGATGTTATCAGAGTTCACAACCTCTTTCAGTAAAATACGAAGTTTCACTATTTTAATTAATCTGATGTTTCTCTTTAATCATCTTTTTATAAACAATCAGTCTCCTCCTCTACGGTGTTCACAAAGAATAACTCATCTCTGGGGAGATAGTTTTGATCCACATACAATTCCTGTCATAATAGATGCTTAAAATGGCTGCATGTGGACATAGGTTGTTGAAAGTATTTAGGGAGTGCTATCTAGTACAAGGTTACCATACTGGAGGGAATGCTAGCCAGGCTCATTAGGAGGAACAGCTGGGAGCTCATGCTAAAATCACCCAAACCTATCTATTGGTAGACCTAGGAGAATGAGATAAAAGGAAGGAAGAAATAGTATTACCCTTTCCCCCTTCCTCTGCTGGTGCTGCCACTCCTAAAATTGAACTAAATTAGTTTCTCTCCAAATTTTAGACCTAGGAGACATCTCAGAATTTAAGATAATCCGTAATTCAAATAATCAGGGTTTACCTGCCTATTTCTCTTGTATCATGTGAATAATTGCAAGGTAGTCTTGGAATCTCTAAAGTAGGCAAATTTTTCTAACAGTAAGGCTCCGATGTGGGCTGTCAGTACCAATATTCTGCTCTTATGATGCTTAAACCATAATAATGCTGGTGTCTATGTTATTGGCTCATTTACCTGAGAGGCCAGTCTTCTAATTAAAATAATTTGCTGAACAGTTAATCACCCTGGAGTCTAACTCTCATCTTCCTAACGGATTTTCTCCATGAATCTGCACCATTTGGTCATCTCATAGCTAAGCTAATTTAGCTCTAGTATTAGCTATTGTAGCCAGGTGTATAAAATTGTCACGGAGTCATACAAAAAAAGCTTTACTGATTCCCACCCTCAAGGCTGTCACTTCATGCTACAAAAAATCCTAAAACCAAAAGGTAAAATCCTGGCTCCACTGAAATTGATGGGAAGTTTGCCACTGAATTCAGTGGAGCCAGGATTTCACTCAAGATCGCCTCAAAATCAGTAGACCTAAGTAGTCTATATGATAGTCTAGATTCAGGTCTTGCTTAATACTTATCCTTGTATATCTAAGACAGCTCCCCCTAACATGGGTCACTATATACTAATTTATAGTTACTCAGCCTTCTTTCAGTTTGGGTCACCCAAACTTTTTTGTGGCTGGGTTTCAGAGGTATTGAGACAATCCAATATGAATGCGAATATTTTAAATGTCTCTCGGTCACCAGTTGGTCAGTCACTCAAGAGGCTTCAATAGAGGATTACATCTAATTGCTGAAAGGGATGCCTGTTTTGTGAAGGAGACAAGAATCTATCCATTGAGGTCAGAGATACTTTTCTTTAATAAGGCCACAACCAAGTGTGATCCAAGTGTCTGTCTAGAAAAATTGGAGACTTTTTCAATAATCTCTTACCTGAAAACCATTGTTTTAGATGTTACTGTGTGATGGCATACTATTTAGCTGTAGAACCAAGTTACAAAAGCAGGTGCTTTCTTCCATAAACTGCGAGCCAATTTGCATGTGCAGGACACTGAAAAGGCTGCTGTTTTATAATAGCAATAGTGTTGGGTTTGAGTTAAAAATGTTTGCTTTAAAATAAATGTTTTTATAGGGATTGAGCTGGGCTAAAATACTTGGGGTGTTATCCAAACACAGGGAGAGTGGGGTGTTGCTCATACTGGCCACCCTACCTTTGGAAGGACTACTGGAGGTTGGAGTCTTCTGTCTGGAAAAGTAATAAGAAAGAATGAGCTGAGGAAGACTGGTGTTGTTCATTCTTCTTTAATGTTCTTGTAGGTCAGCTGTAGCAACAGAAGTCCTGAACCGGATATGAAATGGGGTCATCCTTGGAGGAAAAGGACTATGCAGAGAAGCTGGGTACCTGAGAACTTCTGGAAAACAGGAGAGACCTGCCGCCAGATCATCCCTCAGGTAACACAGCTGAATATTCCTAGTTAGTGTGGGAGAAGAGTTAAAATGCATTGTGAGTCCCAGTCCTATGGACACCTGTATGCATTAAAAGGGGCTTTCCTAGAGACTGAGAGCAATATTCTTCTGACAGTTGAGTGTTGAATTAACCTCTTGTTTTACCATAAGGCGCTCAGAGTGTATCTGTATTTTTCCAGAGTGGCTTCAGGCTAAGATGTACTGTTCTTTGAAGTGGCGTGATCTTGTCACTTTCACAGAGCTGATCGAACCACTCATTTCAAATAACATTTGTTACAAAATTAGCCTTTTTTTGTGGTTAGCAAATAATTCCTCTTATCTGCAAATGTATTCCAGAGCTATAAGCATTACTCTCAACTAATGAATTTTAGTTTATGGATTGTTTGCTAACTGTTCACTTTAGCTGTTCTTTATTCATGTTTTGTATCTGGTCACCTAAATCATCATCTATTGTTTCTGCTCCCTGACTGACACTCCTAAAATTCTCGAGCTACGTATTTCAGGTCGGACACACCTCTGATCGAATGGGTGTTGAGTGCATAAAGCGGGTGTTCTTAAATGAAGGTCACCACCCAAGCCCCTGTTGTTTTTGTAAAGAATTGCAAAGGACACATAATGCCATAGAACTTAATCTTCAGTAAGGTCAAATGACCTAGGCATCCTCTTCAGAGCTAGATCAGAAAACTAGTAAATGGAGCTCAATAAATGTCCACGTGAGAGACTGGAATCCACTTGAAGTCACTAAGGCCAAATCCTGAGCAGCAGTGGGCATCCCAAGTGCCAGGCTATGCCCTGCTTTGTTGTGAAGAAATCCTCCACCTAGCCTGCAGACCAGCAGTGTGGCGGTTCTGCTTCTGCAGCACTGAGGCTGTAACAGATGCCATGTCCAAAGCACACGACTTCCTTGAGGGGTGAAGAAAGATTCGGTGTGTGTAGTAGCAGGTCCACTAACTCTGCCCCTGCCATGTCCTCCCCACTCAGGGGCAGCTGAGCCTGTTGCCATATAGTGTGTGCACAGACCCCATTCCCAACCCCCTAAATCTGCCCCTACCCCTTTTTGTTCAGTGAAGCCATCTGTTTCTATGACAAATTCTGGCAGGGGCAAGATTTGCTTCAATGTGTGCCCAATATATCCATCCTCGTTGGTAGTGCAGGCTCTCTCCTTTTTCTCTTGCCTGGGCAGACCAAATATTGCTGCTAGCAGGAATGCAGAAAGCCCTTCAGAGTTCTCAAATTTAGAGGATATGGATGGAGACAAGTCCTATATTGTGATGAGTAACAGGGGATATATCCAGATCCATGGCAGAGTGAGTTAACCTAACCCCAAGCCAAGAAAGTATCCTGCAGGTTTCCATTTTGGAGATGAATCAGAGACTCTTTAAAATACCAATCTTTTTTTCTCAACAGACAAATCAAGCTAATGATGTCAATTAAGGAAGAGTTAGCTTAGTTGCTATGGCAAAACTAGCAAAAGGGTACACTGATGATATAAAAATTATGTACATTTCTGTATCTGCTCCAGCTTTTTTATTTTTTCCTCTGTCCAGGAGGGATTTGGTAGGGATGCAGTGAAGGAAGAATTACACGTACCAGACTCTTCTGCATTATTTGTATTTTTGTACTATGACACAATATATTCTCATTGGTATTTAATTCTCTGGAAGTCTATTAATTTGTGTTAATTTCTATGACGAGATTTACTCATCTAAATTGCCAATTTGGCAGCCTCACGCAGTGCTTAATATTACATCTGCTTAACAGGCCAGATAATATTACTGCAAACTATGCCCAGATCATTTGCTTAAACATAGAGTGAGTGGCTGTGGAAATGAATGTTACTGAATGTTGGTGTACATTCAAGAAGGATGTTAAATTTCTTGATGAATAGATCCATAACACTGTTCCCACTTACAGATACAACTGTGATGGGCTCCATATGAATCTTTCTAATGCTAAATAATAATTCCTTGCTATGTGAATAACAGGCATCTCTTGGGTAGATCTTAGGGTAATGTTGATGTATAATCTCCATTAATATGAATAAGATTTGACCATTTTCCTACGGTATGTACTTTGCTGAAATTTAAGAGATTAGCCCTGAATGTCAGCCCTTTATTAGTGTACAACACTACATGACAGCTTGGCAGGAACTGAAAGAGGCTGTCTATTTGAAACTGAAATATAGCTATGTAGAATTGGCTAAGCAGGAACTTGGCCAAGAAGCTGTGGTAAGTAATCACAGTTTGACTCTTTAAAACAATAGCCTTATTGTTTATCACAAGTGGTCAGAATATTTGGATTTGTGTCTCTTTGGAAAACAACATGTCAGCAGTAAAGGGCCCTTCATCGTGATGGGGCACAACTTATCATTGACTGAGGGTGAAGAGAGCCACGTTCTCAATCACCAGCACATATGTTCAAGTGGTGATGGAGTGCAACCCTGCTGAGGTTCTGAGATTTGGCAGGAATACAGCACAAGGTGGTGTTGCCTTAGGTCAAATGATTTTTCAGAGACTCTGTCATTTCGGTGTACCCAAGCAGAAATCGGTCAAATGGATTCTCCACCACTGGTGATTTTTAAATCAAGATTGGATATTTTTTCTAAAAGATATGCTCTAGGAGGAATTATTTTGGGGAAGTTCTATGGCCTGTGCTATACAGAAGGTTACACTAGATGATCACAATGCTTCCTTCTGGCCTCGAAATCCATGACTCTATGAAACGTATAATTATTTCTGGAAGTCCCGTCTTCCCAACCTAGATCTGAACTTAAACAGAAGGCTTTTCAAACCCCAAACGTTCTCAGTCTCGGTCATCTCTAGAAATAAACGTTGTTTAGAGCCTATTTCCTAGATCAGGAGAGTAATGAAAATGTGACTGTTGAGTTTTTGGTGAGATGGAAATTAAGCATGTTGATTTGCTGCATTGAAATTCAACTAATTCTTCACACTTTTTTGGTAAAGCTAGTCATTTTCTTTGCAGACACATTTGTTTAAAACACAATTGACCTGCATGTGTAAGAGATTACTGTATCCTTTGATTTGAGCAAATATTGGCACATCATTAACCATTTCTTTGTTGTACTTTGTTAAAGATGTCTCTCCTATGCACCACTAATTTCATATGAGCTCATGAGTATATTTTCAAAAAGTTCTTTGGACTGTTTCTAAGAAACAGCAGAAGCCACTGAATTGTATTATTAGATACTCTGAATGCAGATAATTTAATGCAGAGGATGGAGTAGTTGAAAGTATTTAAAGCATTTTTAAGATCCTAGAAACACAATCCCACACAGATGTCACTTATCTATATTAATGCATACTTGGATGGTAAATTTCAGTAATGTTATAAAGGTACACTGTCTTGGATTAAATCCAGACTGATAAACAACAATTAAATTTGAAATCATAATATAGTTGTAAACATACTTGTGTACTGCCTTTTCAATAATTTTGGATAGAAGACATGACATACACAGGCAAGTAGTTACTTGTGTTTGATCCATCACTTTCATTAGAAAGGAGAGACACCTTGGCAATTTTCCATGTAGACGGAAATCAGCTTGTCCTTAAAAAAAGATTTATTATGCATGCTAAAGGTTGACACAGTTGGTGTTGCTGCTCTGTGTTCAGTAGTCTGGCATCAAACCCATCAGTGCCTGTTGCTTTTGTAGATTTCAAGTGTGCCAACTCCTAATTGATAAATTATGATGTCAAGGAAGAAAAATTAAACACTAGATGTAAGCAATTGTAAATGTGGTCATGCTAATAATAATAGGTGTAGGTTTTTTAAATGTCTTTGCTAATGATTAGTTATCCAATTTGAAGAAGATCATGAAGACACTACATTTGCTATTGTACTTTGGATAGTATGCACGGTTTTTGACTATTTTGCTTGAATTGACCCTAAAATAGGCATTTCAAACTCACCATAAAGATCTAGTGACTCAGTATGGAAAACTTGGAAAAGCATATAATTTAGAACAAATTCTGCTTAGAATAATTTTCATGTATTCTGATTTCCTAGAAAAATCACTGCATGTGAACAATATCTTTAAAAAAAAATCCTTCAATTTACAGTAGCAAAAACTGTTGAACACAGTCCTGGAGGCTGAGATCCTTTTCTTATCCTTAGGAAAGTTACAGTGCAGACAGCTAAAGTACAGTGTGCTCTGTCTCTGTGCAGTCCTACCAAAACATCTTGCAACTCTGGGCTTAAGGGTCCTTCTCTGGAGCTGGAAAGCTGTGCCCATCTGGTCTTTGACTCCTCTTTAACATATGCCTATATTATCTAATATTGCTATTAATGCTCTGGAAGGAGTAAACAACAGAATTGGTCATAAACTGAAAATACATTTTTATGACTTTTTCATTGATCTTTTTGGTAAATTGTTTTCTGAAAAAGAACTGGGTTGTTTTGATAAATGACAAATTTCAAAGACATTTTTGCAATTTCTGTAATTTTGGGGGGAAAAGGTCACATTGGATGACACCAAGATATTTGAAAAATTTCAACCAGCTCCTTTCAACAGCATGGAATGAACCAGAGATAATAAATTGGGAGGAGTTATGTTACCTGGCAGCTCTGTGTTCTTGGGGAACCAGGGTGAAGAACCCCTATTCTATTTCTGGCTCACCTGAATCCCCCCAGCCTCTGCTTGCACCAGAAACAAAAGCTATGAAAAGGCTGTGGGAGACACACCTAAAACCCTCCCAACAAGGGTGATAGGATTAAGACAACTCCCCAAGCCTCATCTACATGGAAGATGTAAAAAGAGGCATCTCAATTAGCACATGGAATGGAGAACTGGAGCCTCATTTACATCGAAGATGGAACAAGAATTAGCATGAAGAATGGAGAACCAAGCTCCAAAGCAGGAATCGCACTGACTTCTGGGATTGGCAAGGCAGGGACACACTGCATTATGGGAGATCTCTGCTCTTGATGTAAATGAGCTCACACCTACACCCATCCAGCTCCGCAGTTATCAGACCATTCGAGTATTGACATGCAAAACACTGAATCTGCCTGGTTGCATTGTGAGCTCCCCCAAGGAACATTGACCATAGCTGGGAGTGATCAGCTCCTATTGTCTAGCATAAAGAAAACCTCCCTGAAGAGACATTGTTTACCCACAAACAAACCTGGTTCTACAAAAACCCCTACCCAAGTTTAAACCCTTCTTGCTTTCCTCTTCTGATGCCTGGACCCACATGCTTTCCTGACTGATCCTGTTGTGGGGTTTGCCTCTCCCTCAAGTGTTCCTGACCCTAAGCTGAACAGCCTGTCTCCTGGGAACTTCTGAGCTGCAAGGAGTGGTGAGATCCCCCCCCATCTTTCCCAATTCTCTCTCTCTCTCTCTCTCTCTCTCTCTCTCTCTTTAATCCAGGTATAACTTTCTACTTTTGTAAGCCAACCTGGGCTAGCTTTCTCCAATACCCCTACTGTAATTTTGTTGTATTTAAGTGTTAGATTGCTTTTCTCTCCTTGTATGGCATCACTATTAGTATCATAAGTTTTATATACCTGGCAATAAACTAACTATTGTAATCAAGCTGGTTGCCAGTTTCTCTCTCTCTAAATACATTTACTTCTTTGTGTTCTTGGCTTCCCTACCTTGCTCTGCAGCAACGCTTCTTTTACCTAAGCCAAAGATCCCTGGAGTGCCCAAAATCCTATGGGGTTTGCTTATCAAGGGGGTTACTGCTAGAACAATTGTGTTGTGAAGAGGCATATAAAGGGGGTAGCTGAAAAGTGCTGCTCGGCCTAGCCTACGGAGTCCAGAGGCGCATAAGGGTGACAGCTGAAAGTGCTGTTTGACCCAGCCTGATTGAGTCCAGGGGGCACATAAGGGGAACAGCTGAAAAGTGCTGTTTGGACCCAGCCTGCTCATAAGTGTGCTCCATTCTGGTGCGGTGCAACGGGCACATGAGGGTGACAGCTGACAGTGCTGTGTCACCCAGCCTGCTGAGTTCAGGGACGTATAAGGGGTCAGCTGAGAGTGCTGATAGCCCGGTCTGCTCAGACGCACTCAGTTAATCTGGAATGGTTGTGTGTATCTGTGGGGGGTTTATTCGAATCTGAAAACCTTAGGTCCTGCAGGATAGCTCCATTGGGAGGGGACTTGTAACCCTATGAACACACAAGTAACACAAGCAGCACACTAATAGAATCACACCCCCTTTTCCAGGAAAGTAACCCTAGTAAATAAGCATACCCCAAAGTGACGGGCAAATCTGGTAACAGTTAAGATCACATGAGAAGAGAGAGATAATTAGACCTAGAGGGGATAGAAATATAGACTTAAATTGTCCCCTCCATCCCTGTAGAGCTCAATATGGATTTAGTGGAACCTAGAAGGAGTGAAGGAGGTAAGAGGCTATCCTCAGATGGCCCAGGTCTCTAATAATTCCCATAGGATTTTGCAGGACCTGGGCACAAAGGGTATACTACATATGGATAAAAAGCTCACAGCTGGCCAGGGTCAGCTGATGGGCTTGTGGGGCTGGAGCTCTGGGGCTGAGAAATTGTGATGTAGATGTTTGGGCTCAGGCTGGAGCCTGAGTTCTGAAACCCTGGGAGGGTGGAGCCTGAGCTCGAGCCCAAACATCTACAGAGCAATTTTTAGCCCCCCGAGTCCAAGCCCCAACAGCTCCGATCAGCTGACATGGGCCAGCTCCAGCTGCGCTGCAGGGCTTTTATCTCCATGTAAGTATATCCCAAAACACTATCCGTCTTGAACTGGGCAAAACCTCACTCAGGGAACATAAAGGAAACTCAGGGCTGCTCCAAAGTCAGTGGGGAGAATCTCATTGATTTCAACAAGCTTTGGATCAGGCCCTCAGTGAGGAAAACCTTGTGAAGTTGCCAATTCCCTAACTCATGAATTTTTTATCATGTAGGAGATGATCTGGGATGTATATAGACCAGAATAAAATCACACTTGACTTGCAGAACTGCAAACAAAATATCCTGTGGGGAAAAAAAATCTAAAACACAGACATTCAATGGAACAGATGAGCTGTACAGCAGTAATACTGAAAGAGTTTGCCGTGCAATGTGACAATGAAAAAGGACAGTGAGACTCTTTTATACTGAATTCGCCTAAGCTTCAATTCATGAGGCAAGAACGATAAACTCTCTGTAAACAGCTTTGGTGAGACGACTTCTGGAATATTATTTTTAGTTCTGGGCACCACAGATAATAAATTCAGTAGAAGAATAAAAAGAGAGAATCCATGGTGAACTATAAAGAAAATATATACTTTGTTTATACTGTATATCTTGTAATAAAAACTAATACTAGAAAATGATGTCCAATACTGATAGAATAAATTCTACATAAAATAGTATTTTTTCCACAGTTTTCCATGAAGTGAACTTTGTACTATTTCTTAGGGAAAAAGTATATTTTCTATTTAATTATTTTTTGACTTAGTTCTTTGTCTCTTTATTCCTACAGAATAAAGGAGGATTATTTGCACAGTTTAGGAAAGTTTTAACGTGCACTTGCATAGGTTACCATAGTACAGACTTCATAACTTCCTTTATCTTACAGTAGTATGTTAGTTATATAAAGCACTTGTCAAAATATTGTAGGAAATTTTCCCAAGTGAATCTACAACCTGGCATCATGGACTTCATTCCTCTGATTAAGCTATAAGTGAAAAAGCGCAGAAGGTTAAAGTAGCTACAAATCCTAAATGGGTCATAAACTGGAGTGCCTTTGGACATGTGAAGTTTCTTGATGAAGTAGATGAAAATGTTATCACCGTGCCCTGATGGAGTGAATCTACTTTCTCTAATTCTCTCTGGGTTTCAGCTATGAATTGCATCAATCAAAGAAACTGATTGACTTGTCAGAGAAGTAGATTCTTTGATGAGCTAGGAAAAAAACTACCGTACTTTTAGGAATTACATTGTTATCCCTGACTTAAGCAAATCTTTTTGTTTCATTGATGAGCAAAACCTCAACATTTGGTTATTCATCTAAGCTTTTTGAGGTCTGTCCTATTTCTGACCTCTTTGTCTGCTCAGTTTCAAATCTCAAAACTTCGTCAAAATAGAAGTTCTGCAAAACGTGTGGCATTATATCCTTATCCTTCTCTATAAGATCTATGGAATCATTATATTTATATCCCTCCTTCCATCCCACACTCATTTGTACTCAGCAAAGGTTCAGAACTTGCAAGATTTGATGTCTGAGCTCAGAGGACATTTCAAGACTTGCAAGATCACCTCGGACAATTTTCAGGGAAGGTATGGGAGATGTTTGGAGGTCTGAGAGCTGGAAGGGTATTTAAGGGACCTATAACAACCTTAAAAATAGCTTTAGTCAGATGGAAAAATGTGTGGTTTTGTATCAACTCTTACTGTATGGTGGAACTTTGTTTTCTTATTGTTGTTTTTTTTTTTTTCAGAACAATAACTATGGCTTACCTGTTGAGCAGAGCTGTGTGAAATTCCATGGTTTTGCTCCAACATGGTTCTTTTCAAAAACATTATTCAATTCTGATTTGTATGTGTCTGGAGCCTCTAAGTTTTTGCTTTGAGAACTGGATTTGAACAAACCAAAAATCTCAAAATGAAACTCTGCTGAATTTCACCTGAGTTGAAACCAAATTTCTTTCAAGGTTGAAATAGCTCTAAACCACTGATTCCTTATGGCTTGGACATAAATTGACACCAGTTTGTCTGAAAGGCTTAGAGAACTTTTCAACAATCCGGTCTGAGCTGAGAGTTTATAACAGAATCCCAGATCAAGTAAGTTGTGTAGGGGGGTCCCAGGTTCTGCTGTGAACATTTCTTGCCACTTTTTTGTTTATTTTATTATCACTGATGTATATCAATAATAAACCTAAAGTCAATAATATTAGGTTAAGCCCAATATAATATATACTATAATATAATATACTATAATAGAGCTTTCTAACATTACTGAATTTAAGCCTCCTTAAATTCTCTATTAAAATCCCTTTCTTCTGAAGTAACAGCAGCACCTGGTGCATCACGCCTCATGTTTGGCTTTAACTCTTGGCTTTCATTGAACCTGCAGTGGCAGAGAGATTTAAGCTGACTCAGAATCAGCAAAGCTGATAATTGATGCACTCTCTAAATATTCAGCAACTATCAGTAGCATTAATCTTCAAGTAAGTGATTTGTGTGATTCTTGCAGTGCAGTTGCATAACTCACAAGCTAATGGGACAAAAAGATGATACCTCATCTTGGAGAATTTCTGGAATAACAAGAACCGTTTTTGTTCAGTAGCCTTAAGGATCCACTGTTCTCTATTGAGGTGTTATAGGGAGGAATAGATAAGTGCAATACCTACTTAGCTATTTTGCTTTTGCTGCCATCGTTTCCATAGCTCTTGCTGCTGCTGCTTTTGCCATTATTTGAATGCTGTCTGCTTTAGTCTGTCTTGGAATTTTAAGGCTAATTCAATGAGCAGAGGCGAGCCTGAGAAAATTGGCTTTGTGCTTAAAGAAATGCACACCGGCATAAGGAATAGAATTTCCAGCCGTAAACTGCTAGCCACTTCATGAAGCCACTACTTTTTGTGTACAGGCCCACAGAGCATGCACCTCGTACTCTTTTGCTGCCCACTACCTGTTCTCTGTGTTTATATATAGAGAGCCACAACAAACCTTGACACTATAGCAGACATGCGTGATAGGACACTCGGTGCTTCTTGTGAGTCCAAAAAGTAATATCTTGTGCATTGCAACTGAATTTTGAGTCTTCCATTCCCACACAGGGAATCAGAAGATAGAAATGTGAGTGCATGTGTCTCCTTTCTTCAGCTCCCATTGCGGAGGTCTCTACTTTCCCCCCTTCTACATCTTCTTTCTTTTCCCCTCTTCAAGTCCTTCCTGTCCCTTCCTTGAGTCATCTTTGTCTTCCTTCTACCACTTGGGGCACAACTGACCAGAAAATGCATGAAGCAGAGCCTGAGAAGGCCCAAAGATTCTTTTAGCCAAGACAGCCAGACACCTGTCGAATACCAGCTTCCTTTCCTTGCATAGGTAAGAGGCAACTACCAACACATGTTGGGGAGGGAAAAGGAACAACAGGCAGCTACCTTGGTTGACAGGGGAGGTGCATGACAAAAAGTAGCAACGTCTCTTGGAGGCAGATGGGAGCTCTTTTTCCAGAAAATTTCTTACTGCTTTTCAGCTTGTCCAGGAGGTGCCATGTGTGACTGCATGATTTCTGTTTTCCTAGGATAAGCTCTCTCTCTCTCTCTCTCTCTCTCTCTCTCTCTCTCTCTCTCTCTATATATATATAATTTTTTTTTTTTTTTTGAGGAAAGGGACTACAGAGATGGGTGAATTTCAGAATTTTTGTTTCATGGAGCTTCTTACTGAAATGCTCTGCCTTACATGATTTCATACAACCCAATTGCACTTTATGAGAAGTGTGAACAAATTGGCTGCATTCACATTGAAATACTGAAGGGAGAAAAACAACATTTCTGCATATTTTTTTAATGAAGACTTTTGTTTGACAATTACCCCAACTTGTTTTGTGAATGATCTCATCTGGTAACATGAGCCAGTCATTTGCATGAATCATGTTTTTTGTTTTTGTTTTTTATTGCAGTTAACCACTGTAATGAAAATATCTCATGGTTTGGTTTTACATTAGTTGCTTCCCACTTTTGATTTGTAGGATATAAATATATATATATTTACCATGTTTGCTGGCATTCTTCAACTACATAAGTGATAGCTAAGATATTTTAAGGTTGGTTATCTTTTTCTACATTCTGCCTCCATTCTGGACCTATTTCACCAATCATGAATATTTCTTTGTTTATGGATTTTAGAGGAAGATCCAAAATTGGGCTTATAGTGGAAACTCTGTTGCAACCTTAATTATGGAAAGGGTATCTTACCTCTTAATGCATGTGGTCTTCAGTTCAAATTTAATTGCAAAACTGTTCAGGATGATCATATGAAAAGTGATAAAAACAACCACCTATAGCCTATCAGAGCTGGCCTATATTGTGCATCCATTACACTAGTAATACTATGTCTACTCTTTTTCTCTTCTATTTAATATTTTAGGTGCTCATTTCTCAGACAGATTCCTCTGCCTCAGTTCCTGTGTGCTGTATCTCCATCAGATTGTATGGTTTTCATTATTATTTCTGTTTTAATGCCCTTATTGTGCTATTCACTGTATGTCAGTTCTGCTGAAGGAATAATTGCCTTCTGCTTAATAACGTTAGTATTTGGCTTAATGTCTGCTAAAATGATGTGTGCCCAAAGTTTATATCTGTTCTTTTATTTGTTCTTTATGATGTAACCAGGCTGCTATAATTCAGGCTAATGAGCCAGTTATTTTCTACAAGACATCAGTCATGTCAAATCTTCTTTTTGTGTATTTATGAAAAAGTGAGTTGTGTTGGTGTTTGAATGCATAAATGGATTATGAGCAAGAAGCCAGTGAATATTTGTGTTCTGAAACGTTAGATGTTATAGCCAGCCTTTTAAAACCTGCCTACCTAAAGTTGAGGCACCTAAATCCATAATTAGGCCCCTACGAGACCTTGTTTACAGAGGTAATGAACATCCTAAACTGCTACTGAAGTCAAGGAGAGCTGTGGGTGTGCTCAGCCCTTTTGAAAATCTACTTAAGAAACTAAATCCATGTTTAGCTGCCTAACTCTAGGCAATCAAGTTCAAAAGATGTTCACGTATAGTATGAGGAAGAAAAGTGTCTGCTGTTATAACTTACTATTCCAATAAGGGATGGATGAAGGTGTGTACATAACATATGGTGAAAGGAAATGACCTTGGTAACCATGTCTCTGTGCTGAACAGATAAGCAACTATTTGAATATAATGAAAATAAAAAGAAACCATTTCTCAACTAGTGCTGGTATTGCACTGTATTTAAATATATTTTTAATGAAAATGTGTAAAATGCATGTAAAAGGTTTCTCTGATGCAGATTCCTATTTGGGTTACAAACATGATGAACAAAAATAATCACTTGTGCAGATGCAAATATTTAGTATAAAATGCTTCTAAAGCTGAACAAAGGTAGAAACAAGGTCCAATCAAAGCATCAACTTTTTATATCCTACTTGGATAGGAATACTTCTGTTAAACAATTGATATGTCCTAGAACAACAAAGGTCCTTTAGTGCAAAAAGCAAACAGAGGGAAACAAAGGGTATCAAAATGCATTGAAACTAACTGTTGGGGCTGCACCCAACCTTGCCGACACTCCATTATGTTCATGCCATGTGCAAATGCTGCAGTGGGCCACAATGCATCGCAAGTAAATAATTTTTAAAAACCAGGTCAGAACTGCAGTGGATTCACTTCATTTACAGCAGATCTCCAGACACAAGAAGCAGTGGAGGTGTCAGTGCTGTTAATGGAACTCCTTCTGTTGGCTGACAGTGAACCTATTTGATGCAAGAAGGAGAGCCATTGCCAGCAATAGTACCTTCTATGACACAGTAACAATGATTTATGAGCATCTCTGTATGCCCCCGATTTCTCCGATAGCGTTAATGTCCAAAACAATGGCCAGCCCACCTGACCACCTCCTACATCCTCTGATATGTTATTGTAGAAACCTACCTTCATCTGTTCAGGTGCATTCCAGCCTTTTGTGTATTGAGTGGCCAACTTAGCACTTGCTGGTCACATGACATTGCTTCCACTTACACGTACTTTGGGACTCTTTGAATGGTACAAGGAGAAGTACTCCCCCCTGGCCAACGTCCTGAGAGCGAGGGGCTATTAGGTCCAGGTCCACGCCCTGATGGTTGAAGCCCTGGGCACCTGGGACCCCTGCAATGAGGGCATGCAGGCCTGCTGTATTGCCATTTGTTCTTTGCTCTTGCTTCTTTATGGTGATGTTTATTTGCAAACTCATATTGATTATGACTGCTTTGGGTCCCACAGTAGGACCAAACACTTGAATTTGTATCTGTGTTCAAATGGCAGCTGATGCAGTGTGTGGACTGCATGGATAAAACAAATAAACAGGCTGCTTTGCATTATGAACTCCATAGTGTTTTTCATGGCTGGCGTTTTCATCCCTAATTGCAGCATATTGCAATAGTCAAACTTGGAGGTCACAAATGCATTGTCCTTATCCAAGTAGAACAGGCACCATGTCTTGGATAGTAGCACAGAGAAGACAATGTTCCTTCTCACTGATTATAATTTTGATACTTGATGTTTAAAGAAGTCACAAGAATTGAGATGTGTTCAAACATGATTGCACAATACAAATATATTCCATTGATTTTAAGTTGCTGGTCTCTCCTATCTACATGAGAAAATGTGGGAAGAACTTAGTTGGAAAAAAATATAACTGATGGCTACAGGAAGAAAAATGAACAAAACTGACTAGGACAACTAAATCCACATTATATGCAATCCTAAAGAGAGTGCTCATGTGAATTGTAATTGCAGTAATGAAAATTAAGGATGTAATCCTAAAAAGGATAAAATGACAAGTAATTTGCGGATTTAGTAGAAAAATCAGTCAACCATAAACCCTTTTCTTTCCTTTTACAGAATGTAATGCTTATTCTTACAACTGACAGCCTCCGAGTGTCTGTTGTTCGAAGTTGTTTATGTTCTATGGACTTCTATATTTCCACTCCAATGAATTGGTTTTGAATCACCAGAAATACCTTGCTGATCTTCAAAATTTAACACCAGGAATAGTCTTTTATATATTAGCTTAAAAAAAAAAGACAGCAAAGGGTAGTTTCAAACTCTGTTTCTAAATTGATATTGTTAATATCAGCAAGCCACAAACTTTTACTAGTAGGATTTGAAACAAACAGAAATAATTCTCCGACTGTTGCTGTAGTGATAGTGTGTACCTATATTGTCTTATATTGCAAGGGGCGTGTGTAAGAGAGAGGTGGGCATTTCCCAAAGTGAGTTTCCATGTTTTGGAATGTTTTGGTGGTTATAAAAGAAGGCAAATAAGAATAAAAATCCTTTCACTTCAGTTGTTCTTTATTATTTTCCTGAATTAGCTGTTCTTCAGCATCATGAAGCTAGAACTCTTTTTCAAAAGAGTTTATTTGTATTCTGGTGGTACCCATTGTGTGCTAGACATGATCCCACAAATATAAATAGAGATAGTCCTTGCCCCCACAATCTAATGAACTATATGGCCCTACTTTAATCCTGGAGCACTATAAGGGCTAGTCCGGCCTCTGGCACAACATCCATCAACCTTGTGCCTGCTTTAGGATGCTGTGGTTGGTAATGGCCTTTTAAGAGATCATTCCATCAATTAAGATCACTAGTGCACTGCTGTGCTCTGGCCACTCTCCTTTATGGCAACAAGTGCCCTATGTCAAGACTGGGATGTAGAAGGACGGCATAGAAACAGCATAACAACCTGGGGACACCCCACTCTCTGGTAAAGTCAGCTTTCTGCCTGCTTTGTGCTGCAGGGTGATGTAAAAGAGGAAAGAATGAGAAGCCAAGATTTGGGCCCATAGGTACACTAGTGCTTTTAGAAGGTAAGGAAAGTTCTGTGAGGCAGTGTGTTCTTTCAGCAGGAGCTCAGTGTAATTTCCCTTGCATGCTACGTATCCTCTAAAGACAAGTAACTTGTTTAGGTGTCAAGAACTTCTGTAAAGTGCTTCACTTTCCATGTTGGTACATATAATGTTCCAACCAAAAAAATGTTGAATCAGCGTCTTAAAGAATATATTCAGCACAGCAATTAACAAAGAGGGCAGCCATTTGTAGATGATGTGTTACATGCCTACCGCATCACTCAAGCTATTTGATTAAACAGATTAAGGATCTAAAATATATCCGGTAGCTGACACTGTGCATTTCAATTACTATATTCTCTTTGCTCTGGGGAAAGTTGTTTCTTTCATCGGTTGGCTAAGTGAAAACCTTGGGCTGTTCAAGTGGTAATGTATTGGCTGGAGTGCTTCAAAAACTCCTCTCATTACTTAGCTGAAGTGATGTGAAATAGTAAATAGGAATAAATGGTCACTCCTACGGCTGTTCATTTGACAGCTGGGAATCTTTTTATGACAAGTAAAAGATTATCGTCTAGAGTATATAACACAAAGTTTCCAAAGCTGCCTTTTACATCTTATTCATAGCTATTGAAGGCCTCACTACACTGAATGTGAATTATGGCAGTGGTTCCATTAGTTGCTCACTGGAGGCCTCTTGTTTTGTGGTTGAGTTTCGTTGACAGGAGATGTTAGGCTTCACACATTTATAACCCTGCTTTCGATCTTGTCAGGAGCACCATTTATGTCATTTGAGGAAAAAGAATAATAATAGTAAAAAGATTTAACTAGCCAGTCATTTGCTATAAAAACAATGCAATTTTATACTCAGAAAAGCCTGACTGCACTATGCTTACAGAAAATAGTGTGTGTGGGGGGAAATGTAGTCTAGTGAGACACTGAAGAATGATGCAGTATTTCCAGTTGTTAACCCCTTTTGCTCCTGTTTGCGTGTTCTCTATATTCAACTTCACTCTGAGTTCTGAGCTGCAGAGGTCACAAGGATGGGATCAGCAAATTAAACAGATGTGACAAGCCTTCGAGGGCAAATATCATCTTCCTTCCTGATTCTGTTCCCATTGATGTCAATGGGAGTCTTGCCACTGACATCAGTGGGCTTCGAATCAGACTCTATGGGTCTGTTTCTCAACTTGTAGGCACAAGAAAGGAGCTCGGATACCCAGGCTTCGTAGAAAGCAGCAGAATTTATTTGCCAGCAAAGGCTCAGAGGAATAGTTTCCAAAATCTGAGCCCCGAACAGCGGGGGCTCTACCTTTTTATACAAGTAAAAACATACATGACGTGTTACAGGTTGCATCCCAATTGCGTACGTGGTGTGTTACTGATTGGGTGGGTTTTGTCGCAGTGCGGCACAGGTGTTTTAGGCCAGAAAGCCCATCCTGTAGCCATGAAATGCAGTTATGTTGTTTTTGGTTGTTACTTTAGCAAATTACTTCGACCCCTTGACCCCTGTTCTTCCCGTGTTTGTGCTGGAAAGGTTCACTGTTTCTTGGTGATCTATGATACAAATGGGATTATACTTCAATGATTACATATGCATAAGCAGATAAATGAGGAAGACAAGGAACAGAATGAACAGCTGCGTACTCAGGCCAATTAGTATATAGTAATTTAGGACCTGGCTATTTATTATTATTTTTATTTTTTCTCCCTTCATGTCTTATTCAGGTCGGCTTTTGGGGTTTTCACCCCTACAAACTCATACCAGTTTTACACTGGCTTAGGTCCATCAATTTTAATGGTATTACTCCTGATAAATGAGATTAGAACTGGACTCTTGGTTTCTTGTTATTCCCAGAATACAGAAATGTTATTCTAGGAAATGCTGATATGCTAGTCATAACAATCCTAGGAGCACCTCTTTCCTGAGGTGGCAGTACCTCTTAGAATCATATTTCCACAGTGCTGGTTGGTAAGCATTACAAGGGCCCTCCAATACTTAGACACAGCTGGATGCCACCCTAATTATTTTATTACATTCCACTTTTCCTGGGTATTAGATGACGCATGCTACACAGTATACATCAATCTTAACTATGAATTTTTGGTCTGTTTTCCATTCCAAGCTTAAGGTTCTTTTATGAGTGGTTTTACTGTCTGAATAGGAGCATTTCTTCTTTGAAATGGTATATTTCCATTTCAAACTGCAAATTTTATTGGTAATTTTGCTACACAATGTTTTGTTATGATGTAAAATAACTTTGGTTTTATAGCTTGATTTCCTTTTAAAATGAAATAGGACATGTCCTAGCACATGTCCCATTCAGAAATCTTGGTTGATTTGTTGGATGTGAAGAGAAAATGTGAAAGTATTTTAATACGTGATATTAGAGGAGCATATTTGCTATTCAGGTTCCTGGTTTTGTGTCTGTAGGATCATATACTTGTGTACATATGAAAGGATGGTCCAAAGTAGGATTTAGACCTTTCAACATTTATCCATAGCTCTCACACATAGTCAGTGCCACAAATTCCAAGCAAGCTGTTCATCTGCTCCCCTTACTGTCAGCAGCATCTCTTTCTTGGTACTCTCCATTTCCTCAGATGTAAAAACCTTTCCTTGTCCATTGTGATTTTTTTGCCACATTTTTAGTCTCAATAATTATGGAGCTGGTGGTTACTTACTTATTTAATTCAATTTTCGATGATGACATTCACTCTGTCTAAAATAAGTAAAACAAATCTGGTGTTTATAAGAGGCAAATATTTTAAATTATCAGCAGATAATTTGCGTTTCCAAACAATTCATTTCAACTTCCCAAACCCAATTAAAGGCTAGTTTTCCTACCCAGGCACCTTGTGCTGGATCCTGCAAGCTCTTACACACGTGAGCTACCTGACTCACATGAGTAGTTCTGTTGATGGAATAGACACAACTCGCATGAGTAAGGTTACTCAAAAGTGACGGTGTATGCAAGATCTGTCCATTTATTTATTTGATCAAGTCAGCAGTTAAAATGAATAAAAGTTTGATTTGAAGCGCACAAAGTTACTTGTAATGTCGGTGCTGTCATTGTACAATATTTATTGTATGAGCTGCATCAGAAGTTAAGTTGATCTTAGAAGGTAACAGCAATATTTATCTCGATATGAGAACTGGTGATCTTCATAGAAAAATATGCAATAGTATGTTTTGCAATAAAACATTTCAATATTTCCTTCTTTATATTTAACAAACAGCAGACTGATTTTAATATAGCTGTCTGGGATCAGTCTTGCTGTGTAACTTGAAGGCACACTCAGGATTTTCCATGGCTTTAAAGAATGACAGCAAAAGCACCTTTATCTGACATTTAGGATGATTAAATTTTGAAAAATCACTTGGCATATTCAGTATGGCTCCACAGGGTGCTCTTGCTTTATAAGGCAATGGATCATGTTAGCTTAACTTATATTTAAGATTTGCTGGCCTGATATTATTGTGTTAGGCAGCTTTGCTGAAATGGAAACATAAAATTTTGCTGCCATGAGATCAAGTCTGTCCCTACCCTACACTATAAATTAGTTCCATAAAGTTTTAAAATGCAGTATTTGTTCTAATCCAACTAGTACTGTGAACCAGAAAACTGTGCTTAAATATACAGAATTAAACCTGCACTGGGGCAAACGCATATTTTTTTCTGTCATCTTAAGTTTTGGGGAGATGAATTGCTACTTTAAAAAAGAAAATGGACTTCACACACACCACATATCTTTACAGGAATAAGCAGTTTATTTAGTGAACTATTGTTTCCTTTCAACCACAAGGATGATATAGCAGTAGGTCTTCAAGCATCAACTCTTCTTGATTTTTGAATCATGAGTCCTGATGCTGACTTCACACATAAATGGGGATGAGCCCAAAGCAAAGCACTGGATCTGAGTAAAGCAAACTTTGGTTTTAGGTAGCTCTTAGGTACTGTGAGCTGAAGTAATCATGAGTGTAATTTAGTGTAGCATATGTTGTGCTGACTGGAACAGTTCCATAGGGACTGCTTCGGGATTGGCTAGACACTGTGTGCTGAATTCTTGCTCCTTTCTGCCCCTGGTCCTGGCGCAACCCTTCCATACTCTGGGGTGTGCAAAGCAAGTGTCATAAAGCCAGTGTAAAGGATTCCCATCTACTGTGAGACTCAGCAGCTAACTGCTTGAGGCGGCTTTAAGTGCCTTTTGCATTTGTGCAGTGTTCTTTCCTCCACAATGGGGATACACTGGTGCTGTGATGTATACTTGCTTGAGCTGAAATAGCTTCCATGATTTACAATCACCCCACAGGCTCTTGGAGAAGGTCTCTTTCTTCTCCCTCTGGGGAGATGCTCAGCCTGCTACTTGCGGGGAGAAGGGAGTGAAGTAGACTGGGCCTTTTAATTTGTCCCAGGGAGCAGATCTGCTGAACAAGATGACACCGAATTTACAATACTTTAAAACAGACTTGAAAATAGTTTAGCTGGCAAATAACCTGTAACATTATTAGCCCCATTCTGGCCAGGGCCCAAGTACAGCGGAAAAAGTAAGCAAGCACTGCAATTAAAGGCATGCCATTTACAGTAAGAGCTGATGTTAAATGATTCTTTGTTACAAGAAATTGTGTGGACTCTCTACAGGAGCTGGGAATGAAACCGTTTTCCTGTCCTGCAAATGTTCAATTTCACAATTTTTTCCTGTTCTACACTGGGAGAAAACTTAGAGCTTTTGAAATTTTTCACAAAGAAGAGAGAAACCCTAGTCTAGCCTGGCATCTAGACCCAGCTTTCAACTCATTTCCAGCAACTCCCCATAGACTCTTATTTGGTTACATTGATGCCTATAAAATGAATATTAACAACTACATGATGAATACAATTATACTCACCCCTGTTTGTTGTTTACAGGATTAACATACAGAGGGCAGGCACATCACCTTAAAAACTATTAATGTTACACTAACATTCTTTGAAGTAAAGGTATGCCAAGGGGTGTGTGAGAAAGATAATGCTTTCTTCCCACAAAAGGCCTTGTGCAGGAGGCGGACTAGTTATTTTGTTAGCTTCATCCCCTGTGCAGATGGCCAGGAAGGGAGGAAAAGAAGAGAGATAACAGACTCTAACTAGAATTCACTCCAATTAACAGAAACAAGGTTTGCCCATGCCATGACCCCATTCCCTGTAGCTTAGGCCTTACCATTTGTCCAGCTTTTAACTCTTTATTCTCCTACACTAACCACCAGTTTATAGCCTTTCACATACTTTCTTTAAAAACAACTCTCAGGCAGATGGCCTGTAGAGCATAATCCTGTAGGGAGCAGGATAGAAAGAAGAAGTGAGCAGAGAGGCATGCCCTAACTCCGTGCAGATTGCCTGTGGAGCATAATCTTAGAGAGAGCGCTCCTGCAAATGACCCTGGATCCAGGGGAGAAGGACATGTCCGATATATTGAAATTGTGTGATTCTGGAGAAATAAAACTGAAGCCCTGAAGAAACAGAGCCTGGAATCCTGTGGCTTAGGACTGTGCTCAGGTGCTCAGGCTGGTGTTAGCTCACTGGCTTACAGTGTACCAGTAAATCAAGGAATGTTTTGCATTATGGCTACTCTTAGCCAATACCTCAATCCTGCACTCCTGGGAATACCAAACTCCTCATTGGTGGTCTCTGTGCTTGTAGGAAGGGGAGGAGAGATGGTTTGGTGTAAGGGTCAGGACCAGAAAAAGAAGATTGGGTTTCAGAAGTTGGTTATTTCCGTGCCTGATATGGCTTCTTGGCGAGGTGTGGAAATAACCAGCAGAGCTGTAGCACTAATACAGGTGACAGTGCTAAAGAACTGTTTCTCACCTCTCTGTTTGCATGTTGCATCATGTTTTACTAATTAAATATGGTAGTAAAGTTCTCTACTGATTTTTATAGGGACAGGTGCGCTTATCCAGGCAATCTTGTTCACTGCAATAATTCAGAGCAAATTGTTAAGAGTCTACAAATATAAATCCGCAGGTCTGTTAAAATGAATGCAGCGTAGAAAGTTTAAAATCACCATCCTTTTAAATCATCCTTTTTGTGTCCCCCAAGTTATTGCCATGTGCAGATGTGAGCTTCCAGTACTGCCAGTCTCAAGTGTTTAAAAAAATAAGGGGATTGGGAAAAAAAAAACAGTTGCTTTTCTTTGCCTTTTCACCTAATACTTGTATCCAGGAGCTAGGGCCTAAAAAATAACCAGGCTCCTGTGTGCATGCACACCACACACAACTCCCTCCATCACTGAGTTGCAAACATTTCTTAAAATTGCAGCCATCCATAGATATTGTTTGGCTTCCCTGCTTTAGACAGGTAACTGTTCAGACTAGGAGTCCTAGTATCGTCCAGGATAAGAAATGTCTCTTGGCATTTGTAACCCGTCCGTGCCCAGGGTAGCCCACTGATAATGCCAGGGTCAGGGCAGGCTGCAAAAGGAGAGCAAATTCTCCCAGCACTGGTGGGTGACACCACAGTCAGACTTCCCAACCAGCCACAAACAGTGCTTCTGATTCCCCCACACTGGTTATCAAGAAGCCACTGTGCAAATACACACAGCCCCCTTTACTGCATTTCAGTCTCTGGCTCCCAAAACCGACACTAGGTCCAGTAAAGAGACCAGTTGCTTTAACTCTATGCTCTTTACTAAAAGATTCCCTCTGATCCCAAAGGATCAGCCACAGTACCAGTTCACTATAAGTTTGGATCTTACCCAAAATACCACGCTGCCAGCCAATCCTTTAGTAACTAAAACTAAAGGTTTATTAATAAAAGAAAAACAAACAGTAAGAGAAGTGTTAAAGGCTTAAAGCAATCAGATACATACAGATGATTTAAAAGTCCATATACATCAGGTTTCTAGAACAATTGTGGAGTTGCAGGCTTGTATAGTTCCTCTGGTATACATCCAGTACCTGGATGGGTCTAAGTCCTTCAGTTCAGTTGCAAAGTGTGTTAATCCAGAGGTGTGTCCGCAGCTGGCCAGGAACAAGGACACAAGGCGAAGACGAAGACAAAATGGTTTCTGTGGTTTGATCTTATATACCCTCTGTTACTGGCCATGTGGCTTGTGGAACTTTACTGGAACCAAAATGAAGTCCATAGTCACATGGGCCAATCCTGGTAACTCTTCAGGTATGCCTTTAGTTTCTTCCCGGGCCTCTGGCCTCTGTAAAGGTCTTGATGGGCCATTAAGCGGGCTATTGTCCTGTGGCCTCTCTGTCTGGGGTGTGTCTTTTACAGCACAGTTTGAAATACAGGTATATCAAAGATCTCCATAACTTTCCTTACACATATTACACATGAACACAAATATTATCATCTTATTCAGCATATCATAACCTTTCTAACAGTATCTGACATGGTATGTCTTACATGAATTATTATGATTTTGACATATTAATGTCAAACAACACAAATGCCCCCCCTCCTAATGCAGTCCGCATGACAGCATTCTTTCAACAATGGTTAGATAACTGTTCCACTCTGTGGATGGAATATTATACAAGCCTAGAATTTATCCCATATAGAGTGGACATTTTTATCTCCATCTAAAAAGCAGCTGCTTTGGGCCTGTCATGCATATTGTTCTTTGTAGCTCTGTGAAAGAAGAGTCTTAGTGCATGTTACTTTGCCACTGATTTTGTAAGCTTTCAGTCAACACTATATCTGTAAAAGGTTCACATTTCTAGCCTCTTAGTATTTGGCAAGCATTATCATAGCGTTGGATAGAATACCTAGAGACTGATTGTTAAATATTGTGATATTGTGCAGATTAAAATACCACTCAGTGTGAATAAAGGTGTCACGATCTATCCCATAATAATAATGAATAATTTATTATTTCAGTGCGGACAATGTGTGTTTGGATTCCATAATCTCACTACATCGGTACCGACCTATTTGACCTTTTAAAAGCACACTTAAGGAACCTTATTGTAAAGATGGTGCCAGCTAAAAAGAAACATTGCTAATAGTTATAAAGTCCGGGGACTAAGGGTCAGGGGCCTGGATTTTGTTCCTGGTTGTACCATAACTCAGTATGTAATCTTGAGTAAATCACTTAAATGTTCTGTGCCTGTTTCCCCCAGTTTTAAAAGGGGGGAAATACTGCTTTATGAGATGTATATGGTTTATGAGGCTTAATTATTATTTTTGAAGTGCTTTGGGGGAAACGTGTGGTGGGGAGGGGCGAAGCTCAATGATTTTCATTCAGATCTTCCATTAACATTGTACACTGACCTATTTTTATCTCTGCATGAATGAAGTTCCATTGCAAACTCATTGTTTATCACTCGTGTTGATTAGACAAGAAAAATTTGGTAAAATACTACACCCCCAATCACCTATTGTTCTCTCATCCTCCTGCCCCACCATCTCTGCCACACACTTAGCACTGGTTTTAGCCTTAGCAGATAGTGTCAAAACCTTTTCACCAGATGAGTGCACCTATATTCCAATGTCATCTTATATTTGGTGTTTAAGACATCTGAATTTGAAGGGGAAACTGCTCTCCCAATCTCCCAATCCTGCATTCTTTTAATGCTAGCGTATAGTCACATTCTGGTTTAGAAAATAAAACAGCAGATGGTAGGTGCTCTATCAAATACTGTTGGTGACTTGAGAATAAGATCCTTCTTGTTGTGTCTTCTTTCCATGTCGGATGCTTTTGCTGAATATATGATCAACTACTGTATGCCTTGGAATATATTATGTACTATGGCACCAGAAGTGACAGTACAGTTGTTTATCACATGAATAGAAATCCCAAGGAAACAATTTTGTACAGTCTTCAACATAACAGCAAATGACAGGAACTTAGATTTGGTTTCTTCACTTCTTGAATCTGTATTTTATTAGATGCTACCATATTAACTTCTTAAAATATTGAGTTTTTTTAATAGAATAGAAAGAAAATAATAAAAGGAATTATTTTCATTTAGGAAAAACAATACCATTCTCCTAATAGGGCTGTGTCCTGTCTACTGATTTGTCAGCCTAACCCAAGAACATGTATTCAACTTCCTTTGAGGAATGAAAACTCACTCTGACTTCTCTGATAAATGTTTAACATTGCCCAGAAATCAATACTAGATTATCATCTTTCTAGACCAAACAGTCAAATGGCACCCTCAGCACTGCGTGGAGGTTACTCTTTTCAATGATGTTTTATTTTCATCCTGGTGCTCTGGAATGTTTCATTCTGCTATGGCCAGAGTTCTATATATCTAAACATAGCATACTGTCATGTTGATGGAACCTTTAGGTTCCACTTCATGAATAAAGTAGAACATCTGCTAAGGAAGCTGAAAGAATACCAATGTAGAGTTATTTTTGTTATCCTTTGCTTTTCAGCCTGATGTTCTGGTGAGGGCGGTAGGGTGGAGAAATATTTAGGGGTTTCTAGGCCTGTTGTTGGCTATGCTGGAGAGAGTATGACCTGTCGATTTTAGCTCTTCCTTGTAAGAAAACTGTGACAAACATTCACCTGAAGTGATGAGATTACATTTTCAAACTATCTTCATCATGAACATGGCTAAATACACATTTAAAAATAACAAACAAACTGAAAATCTACATATAGCCTTGCCCTTTTATGGCCAGAGGCCTTGAAGTCCAGTGCTGAAACTATATGTAATCTTTCTTGGTCACACTTTATATTAACAGTATGTTTATAAATGGTTAATAAATTATTAATGTTTCAGTAAATAATTAATCAACTGTTACAGGTTCCACCAGGAAAATAGGTTACTAATAGTTGTCTAAAACACCTGCTGATTTGCTTCTCACCCATCTGTAGCATGTGCTACTGGTGTCTTTAACATGCTGATGTGTATTCATTATTTACCAACAATTTATAAACTTTTTATTTATAATTATTTATTTATAATCGTCATATAAAGTATAATTTTTATTCTGTTACACAGTGTTGTGTAAATCAAAGATTTATTTAAACCAAAAATTTAGTTTGATGGCTTGTTTCAAACCCTGATGTCTTTTGAATGATTCTTATATTCATATCTACAATAGTTCTTCCTCTTAGACTATTTATTTGCACAGCGTATTAAAAAGCATCTAGGCTTCCTTCAGGTCCCCATGATGAACTGTAAAAATTGTTTTGCCCCTCAGCAGTGCTTTGCTCCAACCAACCTTTCATTGCTATCATTTTATCCGTATAATTTAAATACCATATTCCAGGAAGATGGATAACATGTCATCTTAGAATTTTTTTATGCTGTCCTTGATCATTCATCTATAAATGCACATAACATTTCCTGGCTATGTCTAATTTACTCCATTAGTAGGACTGATGATTGTGCTATTCCTTTAAAAGTGAAAATTTACTGTCTGTTTGTAACTGGAATGATTACAGCTTTGTCATACCCTATGAAGAAACTTTATTATTAGTTATTTTAGAATAATGTTTATTTTAGATTCTCCTTATCCCTTCTGGAATTCATGGTAGTTCAGAATTCTTTTGGAATTCTGAAGCTTAATGAAGGATCACGTCACCAAACCCCTTGTCTGAACTAGTTGATTAACTGACAATCAAGTAATTTTTATTAAAAATAGGTGAGTACAAAGAAATCTAATAGTTACTTCAACATAATTACTGGTTTAGTAGAAAGAAGGAATAAACTAGATATGGTGTACTTAGATTTCAGTGAGGTATTCTTTATGTAATATCCATCAGCTTGAAGCAGGATAAATACCAACTATATTAGAATGCCATATTGGTAAAGTTGATTAACTAAAAGTTGATTAATAGGAAACATGGTATTAATTATAAGACTTCATAGTGCAGAGCAATTTCAAGGGCAGTATCACAGTGATCCGAATGAAGTCCCATGTTATGTAATATTTCTACTGGAAATATAGATCAAGGCATAAATTCAACTATTTTCAGATTTGTGAGTGACAACAAATCTGGGATGGGTGGCAAAAACACAGAACAATGGATTCAAGCTACAAAAGAGAAATTATGGCATCCAAGAGCAGATATAAATTTTCATACTAAATGTAAAGTCACATACTGAGCAATGCAAATGAACAGCATAGACACAAATTTGGAGACAGCTACCTGCAAAGTAGTACATCTAATAATTTGCAGTTAATGAAATAACTGTCATCTTCCAATATGATGTTTATTGCAGAAAGAACAAATATGGGGGTTGTAACAGGGACAGGCCAGATGGCTACTTAAGGGTGCTGGAAGGCAGGTATATTAGCCCCAAGCTCAGCAAAGCCTTATTCCCTGGGTGATTCATCTGGGGCTGTTTAACTAATTAGGCCACCTGCGGCTGCTTAACTAATTAGGACACCTGGGGCCAATCAAGGAGCCCTGCCCCAAACACTTAAAAGCCTCCAGTGCAAGCAACCAGTGTGGGTTGTGGAGTTTGGAGTGAGGAGGAGTGGAGGACGGAGGGTGGAGTTTACAGTTACAGTTCATAGTTACGGTTGGAGGTTGCAGTTCCAAAGCCTGCAGTTTGGAGTTGGCAGCTTGGAGCGGGCAGGCTGCGGCCTGCAATCTACAGAAGCTGAGAGTGGACCACAGACTACTCCCAGGGAAGGTAGTGATAGCCAGGGGCAGAGCGGGCCCCGTCCCCTCCCTAGGCCTTCCCCCAGCTGCCCGCCAGCCAAGCCGGAAGAGCGCAGGGCCCACGAGGGCGGAGTACTTCTCCCTCCCCCGCCCCCCACCTTGCCACAGGGTATACTATATACATGCAAAATTATGGTGAAAATTGTTCCATTCTGCAAAATATTTTATATGACTTTTCCTCTAACAGTGGGTGTAGTTCTGATCTTCATACTCTAGGAGAGAGATAGGAAAATCAGGGAAAATACAAAGAATGTTAACCAGAATCAGAACAGAATTAGAGGAAAATATGGATGCATAGAGACCAAGGGAATACAGTTATATAGAGAAGAAACAAGAAGACTGAGGAGAACAGGATATCCGTCACAAAAAGTATAATTAAATACCTTCAGTGTAAAATATAAATGACAGAAATTATTCACAGTCTCAGTAGATGGTATTTGGAAGCTCATGAAGTAAAAGTTTGTAGGTTGGATGTTGTTAAACAAGTTTCTTTACAGTAAGAAAAATAAATAGCAAAATAGACATCAAAACAGGAGAATCAGTCTGGGTGACTTGAGTAGCCTTTTATGGCCTTAGTATTGCTATTATCTATTATTGTTAAGGTCTTCCTGTTGTTTTAACTTTATACTGGAGTCTCGGCTGGTGCTCCTCTCCATTGAGCACCGAAATTGTGACGTTAACATCAGCTGGAACAAGACAGGGTCCTGATCTAGTAGTGTTTTGCACCCACTTTTGCACAGATGTAAATGACTTCACAAGGTACAAGACAGTGAAGAATCAGGCTCACAGTTTCCCTTTTCTAGCAGGCTGCATCTAAACACAAAATGGCAGCTTACCAGTGCAGCAGGGCACGAGACCTTCCTCTATTTAAAGGTGAAATACACTGAAAACAGATTGTATTGGATAAAAATTACACACAGTCCTTTGGGTCCAGATTCTTCTTCTGTAAAGAATATTTCTGCTTATATCTTCTACTTCCCCCTAGTATGATTATCTTCCACTTATCTACCAAGGGAAAAATCAAGTGAATACACCATGTTGTTACTGCTTTCTTTTCCCCTCTCCAAAACAACAGACCTCTCTCATTTAAAAGCAAATATTGTTTTTATAGTTATACTAAGTGTGGTCCCAGTTGGAAGCCTCCTATCTACTGTACCCAATCCTCTACTGACCCACCAGGGGGGAAAGCTGTAGGAAGTTGTGTTACCTGTGGTGAAGCCCCAGTATGATCAACCAAATCTAAGATTAAAAAAAAAATTGAACTCCCCAAAGACTAAAGAAAGTTAGAATAAGTTCATGTTTTAAGCCTTAGTAATTTTTTAAGCCTTACACACTGAAATGGAGTAATATTGGCTAGGCACACAGATGCATTTTTCTTTTTTATTATTGTTTTAAGTTTGAATTTGGCTTAGAACACTTACAGCACTTACAAACATAAATACTTAAAATGTTGCTTTCATTTGGATGCTGAACACAGCAAATACTTAAATAAGTTAAACAAATATTTAAAAATGTTGCATCTGTTTAAATATTGATAGTAATCTGATTACCTTTTGGTGAGAAGGAAGAAAAGGGGGCAACACTCACTACTCCAGACTCCCTGAAGGGAAGGTGGAATTCTTGTCTCTATTCCAGACCTAAGAGCCCTCAAATATTTTGCCAATGAGTATGGTACAAAAACTTAAATTAGGTATAATATTCAACCCTCCCTTCTTACCTCCCATTATATTTACACAAACACAGCCATCACTCAATACCTGCATTTTGTCCAAGAAGATAGCAGTAAAAATATACAGTTAGCTGACTTTCAGGGGCCCTTTCCATCAGTTGCACAAAATGGAAATTGATTTGTAAGAATCTCCTCCTTTGCTAAGCCTGAGCTACGCTTGCTGAGTTAGGGGAAAAGTTATTACTTTCACCAATCTGCATTCTGCCAGAATAGCATGAGGGCTGAACCCATAGTCTCTCTGCAATTTCTGTGAGATTTCTGCACCATCTCAAACTTGTAAAAGTACCCAATGCACAATGCACATCTGATTGGATGATGGCGAAGAATTACAGAGAGACCTTTTCCTCGAACACTGAGCAAGGAGTTTTGTATTCTTATTTGCTTATACAGAACCAAGCTCTTTGTCAGCACTCAATCAATAATTCTTAGATATAGTTTTTTTTTCGGTTGGCCTGTGTGATGTAGTTTACCTATTAGTTGGGGAAATTCTATTCCCAACTACACCAATACAAATACAAAATAATGTTTTGGCTTCAGTGGGGAGTTAAAATAAAAAGATATTGGGTAACATTTTCCAACTTATCCATATGACTTAGTCTGTCAATAGAAGTTAGATTCCTAACAATATCAGTTGTCCACTACTCTTGACACTATGTTGGAAAGTTTTTGCCCTCTACATTTTACTGGGCAGGGAATGACTGGGCACATTGAGACATTTCTGGGTTTTGTAGCTCCACCAGGGAAAAAGAGTTGCCTGTCAGACATTCATATGATTGCACAGTTGGTGAGTGCACCCAACCTGCTACTTTTCTAAAGCCAACATTCAGCTTTGCTAAGTACAAAAATTGTTTTCCCAGCTACTCCTGGAAGATCCCACCACAGTGAGGGACCTGCAGCTACCAAACGAATGGTCCAGAGAGGGGGTTTGAGCTATCCCTAGCCAAAACATTTCAAAAGAATTTTTTTCTGATGAAATTATTCACAGGGCTAAAAGTTGGTTTTCCAGCCACCTCTAGAAAAAAACACCTACTAAAAGATTTCTAATGAAAACCCATCCCTGTATTTACATTGTACTTACAAAATAGTGTCAGTGACTTTGATCTTAGCAGGAGAGTATTAAATCTCTTGAGATTTATTTGAAACTTTCAAATATTGATGTTTACATCATGCCCAAAGTCCCAGTACTTCATAATTCATGTTGTCTTTTCCAACAAACAGATGCAAGGTCTCAAGGTGTCACTTTAGTCAGCAATAATTAGATATGGTAACATACACTCATGGCTTTCTTACTTTAATTAAATACATTTTTGGCCATCAGCTGTCACACAAAAAGTAATCAAAAGTCTGTTTTAAAAGAAGCATTAGTGGTTTGATTAATCTATATTAGAAACTTTCTCCAACCACTGTAGAACCTTACTCTATATAAAATATAATCAAGACTTCATTGTAAAAAAGCCATGGTATTATAGAAATGAAAGGGAGGGGGGAACACTTTGAGCTCTGGAATCTAGATTTTTTTTTTAATGGATGCGGTTCCCTCCGGAATAGGTATTTTTTATTGGAGGGAAAGCATAACAAGCTGATGTCTGAAAATACTAGATTTTCCACTGCAAATTTTTGTTCTGGAGCCTACTCGGGTAGCAGCAGCAAGGAGATCATAGGACTAATTTCAAAAGAGCTCAGCTCCCATTTAGGCATCTAAATGATGTGAATGCTGGGCAGCCATCAACTTCTAATGATGACAAGAATCCCAACAAATGCTTTTCTCATTTCTTGCCACGAGGTTTCTCTTATTCTCCGTGTTACTTTTTTACTTCCTTCTGAACAACGGGAACTGCTGGCTGTGGCGCACTTCCAAAAACCTGGCAGGTTAATTTAACCTGAGCTCCTTTGGAAATCTGGTGCACTGTGGCTTACATATATGGGACTGGAAGGGTTCCCCTTTTCCTTCAGGAACAAAGGGGAAGAAGGGAGGGAGAATGAGGGAACCCTTCTGAACACATCTATCATCAAATGAGAAGGCAATATCTTGTCTCATTCTGGATGTTGGAAACAGCCTGGCAGAAAATGGATTTGCCATCATGCAGACATTTTTGAGATTTCAAACAAATTTCCTGTTCTGCCTTAGGACAAAACCGACCTCTCAAATATTTTTGAAGAGAGCGCATGTCTACCCTGGATTAGTCAATGAGCCAGGGGTTAGAGCATTCATCTAGTATGTGGGAGATCTAGATTTAAAAGTCCCTGATCTGCCTGACTTGAATCTAGGTGCCCCATGTCACAGATCCTTGCCCTAAATACTTGGCTATACTTTGTTGCTTGTTTCAGTCTTTCTTGTTGGAGTCATTTCATGCTGTATAAATACTTAAATGTTCATTGGTCCTAAGACTTTATAGGCCAGTGATTGTAGCACGTGGGAGACCCAGGTTCAAGTGCCTGCTCTAACTAAAGTTTATGCATTTACACAAAGTAGAAGCTCCAAGAGGAGAGACTGAGCAAGACCCCCCTCAGAATAATTAGTAGTCTGCTAGGTAGGACAGTTGGATTCAACACACTGCTCCAAATCAGGCAGCTCAGGGACTTGAACTTGGGTCTCCAGCATCCCCAGGTGACTGACCTAACCATTAGGTTCTTCTGGAGGCTCGCATAACTTGCACTCGGTCCACCCTGGGCATGAGAAATTATTGATGCTCATTTATTTGAAGCTGATACATTCCTACAAAAGCATTTGCCTTGGACCAATTGGTGTTTTCAGAGGGGGGAAAAAAAGTGTTTTGAAAAATTCCTGACCAGCTGTAAGTTTGAGAAGGGGGGAAAGCTCCATGTACAACATAAAGGAGACCTGGTTCCTTCATAGTAAATGACTCAGGACATATGTTTGTGGTTTGTTTGCTTGTTTTTGAAGTCCTTTTGAATGTAGCTATTAAACCTAACAATAGCTAGGTGTTACTATTATTACAATGATGAAAATACAGAGAAACCACAAAATTAGGTCTACCAGCTAAACAGCTAGCTTTTCAGTGTTGTCGGCCAAGTATTTGCCTGAGACAGCCCTCTCCTGCTTATTAGAAACATCTCTCCCAAAAGAAAGATAAAAAACTCTGTGCTGCCTGTCATCCTTCCGTATCACTTTCTTCCATGGTATCAGTCACACCCGTTATTTATAAGGAAGCTTGCTGGAATATACCATTTCCCCTTTCTCACCTTGTAAAGCTTGAAGTGTCCATTTAGCTACTATGTAATACTAAATTGATTGATGACCTTTTTCCTGGTTGCCAGCCCACAAAGAGGAATCTGTTGAGTCGCTGTGTCCACCCCAAGTGGACTCCTGTACCATGCATCAGGCAGAGACCTTGTAAATTTGTAGAGAAGGATTCCCAGGAAAGCAGTGACTAGTAGCTGTTATACATCACTATTTTCACTCCTAAAGAGATTGCTATAACTTGGTCAGTAAACCAAGCCTACAGCCACAAATGTTTGGGAATTGGCAGCATAGAGTAAATTTGCATGCAGTCTTTGCTCCCTAGATGCTCCCCGAGTCAGAGCAATTTCGTGGATGTTATTGGAATAAGGAATATTTTTGGAAACTCTTAACGTTGGGGCTTTTGTATCAGGCCACTCTCTTTTCCAGGGAAAGGATAGCCTGCCAAGAAGCCAGCATGCACAGTCTTCAATGGGCCTGATTCTCCAGTAAGGCCAATTTGCGTAAATAATCTTTACGAAAGTGGCCAGAGATTGCTGGTGGGGATTTGGTCTTTGTGTGGGGGAAATCTCCACCAGCTAGAAGCTCAGAGAGGCAGTTTCTCTGCCTTTATGCCAGCTGATCGCACAAATCTCAGCGTAAAGGTAAGAAGGGCACCCATCTGGGGATATGGGTGGGATGGGGAGAGGAAAGGTGCATAATGGACTGGAGATCTGCTATGTCAATACTCCGCTGAATTCAGTTCTGTGGAGCCTGATTTCAAGGCATAAATGAGGGCTTTTCCTCCGTAGTCCTATCTTGTCTGGAGGCTGGGTGACCTTGAAGAAGGGAGCTGTAATTGTCTTCCTGCAGGCTCCCTTTCACCATTCTGTTCAAGCACCTCAAGAGATTCAAAGCCTGTGGTTCGATCGTGCCAGGATCAGATCCTAATCTGTGTAAAAATATGGTAGCTATTATTTTAAAAGAATATATATCACAACACACAATTTTGAAGGCAGAACTGGGGTTTGTTTTCAATCTTGTCATTTTCTCTAAGTGTTAAAATGGACAGTAATATTATGGATGCTAAAAATAGAATTATTTCCCTCATCTCTAGCTAAATTTTTTTTTAAATTTTGAATGTTACTTTGCAGTCCCCTCTCCGCTGTGAAAACATTAGTTGAATTTGCTAACTTCCTCAGTGATTAAGTGGAAAACCCCTTAATTTAGTAAGGCTATTCAATAGCATAGAGGCAAGATTACAATAAATCAAGGAATACACCCAGATTTCCAGTTAGTTCTCAGAACTCAGACATTTATTCTGCTATAGACTGGCAAAAGGTGGAAAGAGTATTCTGGATGGTGAGCTGCAAATGAAATAAAGAGGGAGCCACTTGCTTCACATTACTACTGCACGAGTTGCTCCATTTGAATTGCAGTATCAGCCCAAGTAAGTAACTATAGACTTCTTACTTCTCTCAGCAAAGATCTTCCCTGGTATGACACTTAGCACAGTAGCAGACTACAATTTGATATCTGGTAAATAGAAACACAATGTATGTAAGTTAGGCTTAGGGTGACCAGGTGTCCCAATTTTATAGGGCCAGTCCTGAAATTTGGGGCTTTGCCTTATATATAGGTGCCTTTTGCCCTCCTGTCCTGATTTTTCATGCTTGCTATCTGGTCACCTTAGTTAGGTTTAGCTGCTTTTCACAAGTGTATGCAAGGGCCAAATTCTGAGAAGACTTAAGCACTTGAGCATCTTCATGCATGTGAGAAATGCCATAGAAGACAATGAGACTTCTCACATGCACGAAGATGCTCATTTGTGTAAGATTACTGAGTTGCTTAGGGCTTTGCCTGATCATGGTCAATATCTGGTCTACACTAAAAACTTAGATTGATCGAAGCCACCTGACATCGACTTAATTATGTATGCATGTACACTACCAGGTCCCTTGGACTGACCTAACTTGCCTGTAACATCGACTTAATTACGCCACCTCCACACGAGGCATAGCATTTAATTCAAATGTTGATGGGTTGGCAAAGAGGTGGTGTAGATGCAGCATTGTATAAGTCAACTGGATTGGCTTCCAAGAGGCATCCCACAATGCTCTGCTGTGGAGTTTGTTTTCAGTTCCACTGCACGGCAGTCAGGGAGACAGGAAACAGCTCTTCCCGTTAAAGCACCGGGACCTTTTGAATTCCCATTTACTGTTTTGATCAGTGTGGAGAGCTTGCCAGCCCATCTGATCACGGAAACATAACACCCAAAATGCCCTCCAGCCTGGAGTGCACAGAAGGTGGTGGATCTTATTGGTCTGTGAGGAGAAGTGTTTGTGCAGGCACAGCTCCAATCCAGCTGAAGAAACACGGACATCTAGAAAAGATTGTGTGGGGCATGGAGGAGAAGGGCTACACCAGGGACGTGCAGCCATCTCGCATGAAAATCAAAGAACTTCAGGCATACCAGAAGACAAAAGAGGCAAACGCTCGTTCTGGTTCTGCCCACAGACATGCTGCTTCTACAGGGACTCTTCATGGTGACCCCATTGCGACCCCCCCAAACGCAACGTGGATAACTTCCAGGAGTCTGAGTCTCGGGTCACCTCAGGCAACAAGGAGAAGGACATTCTGGATGAGTAGGAGGAGAATGGGAGACAGGTGAGCAGGGGATCCATTCTCCCTGAGAGTCAGGAGTTATTTTTAACCCCGGAGCAGTCCAGTTGGTTGCAAGACAGCATGGTGGCCTAGTGTGATCCTGGTGAAGGTGTATCTGGTAAATATGCAATTCCAAAGAAACTGTAGGGATTACCTACCCTTGTATTTTATGTGTAATATGAAGAAAAAGTGAGGTGCAGTGGGTATCTGCTTTCCAAACCTCCGGAGTTCTCCCTGAGTAAGGGAAACTCAAAAGTGAAAGTGGAGATGATGTCTATGTTCTCAAACATCGTTGAGTCCCCACCCCAGAAAAGACTGTTTATGTGCACGGGGATGGCCCAGGAATTCTCCATGAATATTTCCAGAAAACGTTCATGCAGGTACTCTGCAATCCTTTGCAGGTTTCTGGGGAGAGCTTCCTATATCTTCCACCATGGTAGGACACTTTCCCACCCCACTCCAGTATTAACTCTGCTGGCATCATTGTGGTACACAGCATAGCAACATAAGGGCCAGGTTTGTACCCAGACTCTTGCAGCATCTGCTCCCATGCTGCCTCTGTTACCCTCAGGAGACTGATATCATGTATGGTCACCGAAAGGAGATGGAAGTTTTCATTACAAGTACTCATACCCAAAACAATAGAGCATGTGATTTCCCTCACCCATGGTGATTTCCAGTTCCCTCAATTATGGTTTCACTAAGATGCTGGTGGTTTGGTTGACAGGGATTGGCATTGATCTCAGAATCTGCAAGCCCAGGGTGACAACAACCAGCAGCATTACAGGGGGTTTGCTTCCTGTGTTCTCTTGTGGCCGGAATGCCTCCCATCCCCGGAACTCTCTTGGACAAAGACCACACTGGGAGGCTTAATGCTGATCCCTGATCTCAAAGCATGTCCATGTTGCTAAGGAGAGAGGGCATTCTCCAGCTGTCTTCCTCTGCCCCCTACATGGATTTCCCACAAGTTGTAGCACAAAGCCCATCACCCATGCCGCCACCGGTAGGCAATACTCAACATGACTGGAACAGCAAACTAGTTCATTTCATAAGTAGGGCTTCTGATTATATTCTGGCTTGCACTTGAGTGTAATAAAGGGAGTGATTTTTAAATAGCAATCTTGCACTAGACTCAGGGCATGTGCTGACAATGGTTTTCTTGTGCTTTGCATGCCTTACAGGGGTATGCATGCCATCTTTCACCCTACCATGGTTAGGGAACTTCATCTTGGCAAAACCATACGCTATGTCTTGCACCCTTCTTTGCAGAAGTCAATTAATGGCCCTGTACACTTGGATCACAACATCTCCCATAGTGGATTTACCAACTCTGAATTTGATTCCCCACTGATGGGTAAAAGTCTGGTGGTGTAATCTTCCACAGAACGATCACCACTCACTTCTCCACTGTCAGAGCAAGTCTCGTTTTAGTGTTGTTGCACTTCAGAGCTCGGGAAAGCTCTGCACAAAGTTCCTGGAAAGAGGCCTTCTGCATTTGAGAGTTCTGCAGCCACTGCTCATAATCCCATAACTACATAAAGATGCAATCCTACTGGTCAGTGCTTGTTTCCAGGACCAGAAATGGTGCTTCACCATGTTCAACTGCTGCACAACTGCCAGCAGCAACTGGGATTTGTTTCATTCTATGGCTTGCAACAGGGCTGCTTGAATGACATTGCCATGTTCTGTGTGGCAGCTTGTGTGTCAGCTCTGGAAATACTACAGGATAAGGTGCAAGGTGTTCATAATGCTCACAACAAGAGTGCACAACTGAGTGGGGTCCATGCTTCTCCAAAAAAAAACAAAAAACCCGAAAAAGTGCAGGTGGTTTGCTGTTGATATCAGGGAAGGGAGGAAACTTTATCATGGGAGATCAAAGCCATGTTCCCATTCCACTCTTCGACAATGTGTTGGCCCCTTGAGGCATTGCAAACCCTTCCTAAAACCCCCTATGGCTAGTAGCTACCCATGGTGCACTGCTCTCTGCATTGATATAAGCACTGCTAGTGAGGATGCACTTCAACACAATGAGCATAGTATGGACACTCCTAGCTGAACGATTTACTGCAGCGGCTGGATGTTGATTTAAATTAAGTTGACTTAACTTTGTAGTGCAGACATGAATCAGTCAAAATGTCCTTTGAGATTAGTGCAGGAATCCCATCTGAATAAAAGTTTTAGGATGATGCCAAACGGAAATAAAACTAGACTCAGCTCTGTTCTTGGATACCCACATCACATCAATGGCCAGAAACAATTGAATAATCTTCAACTAGCCAACAAATCCATCACCACCAGATTAAATTATCTCCGTGTGTTTTTTCTTCTTCTGTGCTATGTGCCTGTTTCTATTGCTGTCTTCTAAGTGTGGGGAGTTTATATAACTGGGTTGTTCTGGGTGATTCTCTTTGGATGCCCATATGTTTTAGCAAACCAGCACCATGTATTTTCTTTAGACAGAGGTCCTTTTTAATTTTCATTTCCTGAAATCCTCACAAGCTTACTCCCACAATAGCACTATGTATTTATTCTACAGCATTCTCACTTTTATCTGTTTGGGGAAGAAAATTGGGGCTGGTTCTCTATTTTCTTAGACCTACTGTAGTTATTTATGCCTGTGCAAAATGAGTGTAAGAAACTCCATTGTTTTGTTTGCTACTGAAGTTTAATTTCCCCCAAACACTGTGAACACAGGTCTTAAGCACAGAGCGAAGTAACATAGCCATAGAGATATCAGCATGAAAGAAGTGTTAGTGGGCCATACACACTTGGCAAGTTGATCGAAAACTAGGCTGGTGGGCCATATTGCTGTTACTGTAATGTTGGCTGCTGTCTCAATATTTGGCAAAGCAATAGGCAAGCAATGACAGTAATGAACTCATAACACACACATCATGAACTTCTCCTTCAGAAAATTGGTAAAAATCATCAAAGGTATACCATCTCCTGCCTGTAGAGTTTTGGAGCTGCAGGTTTTAATGGTAAGGCAATGAGGTTCTGGGACCATGTTCACTCATCAGTATTTCCAATTAGAAGTTACATTTTGTTTTCGATCACCCACATCACAGAGGTGCTGAGACTTAGCAAGGCATCCCTAGCTTCAGATGAAATTGAGGGCCATAAGGTCACCTACCTTCCACCAATGATATTGTAACACCTATAAGCATCAGGGGAAATTAATATTATTATTCTGTCCTATGTATTAATGTATCTTCATTTTCATGCCTGCAATGCATGGGACAGATACTATGACGTGACATAAAATTGAATAAAATATGCTTTGCTTTGTATTCATTTAAAATCTTATTAGAATGGACTCATCTAGTTAAATAGTTATAATATTTTGAAAAGATTATCATCTGTAGGTGATTAATTTTTACTACTAGAGCAATATCTTATTCCCAGTGTAGTTCACCTAATCATAGTAGCTTTTCTAATGCATTAGTTGACCAGTTGAGTTAATTCTATGATTTTACTTGTTCAGACTAGCACAAATCAGATTAAGAAGTGAAAGTATTAAATATTGTATGTCTAAGACTGTTACAGGGTTTATTAAGGTCATAAATAGCAATCAAAATGTGTCATGGGTTCGGATGTTAACATTTTAATTTTGGCTTAGTCTCTGTGAAAAAAACGGCCATGGAGAAGGTGGAAAAAATGTATTGAGCTATAAGGCTTTCAAAATCAGTTAAATTTACACCGTTGCAGTATTGTTAACATCAGGAAGATCCAAATGTTGCTCCAAGGATACTTTTAAATTGTGAACTACTGCAATGTGTTTATGAAGGCAAGTCATCGGAATTGATTTATCATGTTGTTCTGCTTTTCAAAATCCTTTGTTATCTTATTTAGTCTGCATGATAATGACTTTTGTTTGCCTGCTTTGAGCTTTAGAGTAATTATAAAAGGATAAACCTTTATTGGTAATCTATATCTTTTTCAGCATCATGTTGATTTTAACTGAACAACAATGATGAAAAAGATATTAGCTTCACTGAACCAAACATTTGCAATTAAATCAGAGGATTGGGAAAGGATTAAACACTAATGAGGTTAGTAGTATGGATTAAGGAATCTGCATTTTGTCCAATTATTTTCAAAATCTTTATACTTAGATAAAATGATGCTCAGGGTAGATAACAAATATTAATTGTCAATCACGTGCAAAACACAATTTTGACTCAATATTTTAAGGAAGTGATATTTTAATTTATTGAAATAAATTAAGGTAGCATAATCAGTGCTATGTTAGGCAATTTACACAAATTCTCCTGTTAACAATTGTGGGGGCATTTATAGGCCACGCAATCTCTCTCCATTTATCCTTTTATTTTCATTTCTAGCAGGCAACACCAGCGCATGAGCCATGGAGCTGGCAAATGTGAGGAGTTCCTTGCCAATTGCAAGTTGACCTAAATAGGTTCATTGAATAGCAAGCATTGATTATTGAATATGGTGCTGTTAGCAGTCCCCTTAATAAACACATTCCCTGGGAAAGGAAAAGAAACATAGGAATTGATATATTAGATCAGACCATAGGTCTGTTACTTTATTTTTCTGTCTTTGACCATAGCTAATTTCAGATGCAGGTACAAGAAACCCCCTGGTGGAAATTGTTTGCCTTTGTCATTTAATGGTTGGTTTTTACTTTGTAGCATGAGAATCAATACCACTCATTTTTCAAATAAAGGCTAATCTATTAAATGTCTGTGGGTAACCTTTTGCCCCACCATTAGGTTTCCTTTTTCAAGACTGTCTTCCCCCTGATAATCTGTCAGCTGACTCCATGAGTTCTAACTGAAGTAAAAACTTTACTTGTATGTTCCTCAAAAAGATATTATGGCATCCAAAGACAAAACTATCTCCTGTTTCAAACCCTAGTATATCCCCTTTTCTCAAAAACCTCCAGCTTTGTGCACATCCTTCCACAAATTTTTCTCTGTGGCTGGAGAATATGAATGAGAAACTTCACATGGAAATTACCATTTATGAGGAAGTTAGGGAGTGGTCACAGATAAGCTTTATTATGGAAAGCTAGCTCCAATCTTAACTCTGGGGCAGCATCCATAACTCCACAATGCTGGCCTCCAAGAACAGGCTTGGTACTTGTAGTGGAGCTACTGTGCTTTCTCAAAAACTCTCTCTCATGGCTTCTCACTCTGTATGAAAAATATCCTTACCTTAATTTGAAAATGTCATTCACATGCCAATACCATGATATAAAAATCTCCTGTTACTCTGAAAATTGCTATATGGCAGACATTGCTGTTTAAATAATCACCCAGTAGTCTAGAGCAAGGTAGCTTTGCCTCTTCTAAAAAGACAAAAAACCCAAATCCATAGATGTATTGAAAAAAAAAAAACTTTATAAAGTGATTTCTGACTATTGGCTATCTCTGGAAATATATAGATACTTAAACCAAGCATGTCCAATTATTTTACTCCAACATAATCCAGGAAAATTCTACAAATTATTATGCCCAAATTTTCTGCTTGCATAAAGCTGTTGGATTCACCCGAGTTACGCTCATGGAGAATCTGGTTTGATATCTCTGTACACTGAAAACCAGATTTATCCCTGAGGTAGCACTGGAGAAGAATTTAGCACAAACTATCCATAATCCATGATGTAACAAGATATAAAATGAAATTTCAGGTATCATGCTGTCCATCAGTAGCCTTTAATTATGCTGTGTTGTGAATTAGCTTGGTGCAGCTATTGGCAATGAAGCAGCCTGAAATTTATGTTGCTCTAGAATTTTTTTTTTTTGCTATTAAAATTTCATGCATAAGATTGATTGTGTTTATAGAAATTGACTTTCTTAGATTGCAAATGTTTGCCTGAAGGAAGTCAGATTTGTTTTCAGCTATACACAGAATATAATCATGAAAATATAATGAAGAGTTAATGAATGTGCAACACATATTAAATAGATCAAAGAATAATGTGGTGAAATGAATTTTTCGGATAATGTGGATTTTTTTTCTGTTTTTTTTTTTGCTGATTGCTTGTGAAGGTAGTTAACACTCAGATGAACCATTGCATAATTAATTTACAAATGTAATACCACATATAACCTAAACAAAACTGTAAAATTAGAATATTAATATATTCACTGGTGATTATGTCAAATTCCTTTTTGCCCAAACCATGTAATTATTTAATGCAGTATTTAACTGTGGCTAACATTATGAAAAGAACACTAAAACACTTGAATGACTTTAAAAAGTTTATAAATGTGTGTCTGACTTTTTGTACAGCAGAGCATAGATATAGTGATGGATTTAGATGGCTGTGTTTAGGTTTTGGCAAATGTTGTGATTTTTCTTTCCAGTGACAAAAGTATGCTAAGAAACAAAATAGGTAGTGTGTGACACTATTCAACTAAAACAAGATAATTTTCCCTGCAAATAATTTTTAGCTTTTCAGTGAAAAAATGAAACAAAAAAAGTAAACTCTAGGTTCAACCATACTAAATCTGTCCTTTTACACACACACACGTGCATGTGCAGACGCACATCTATTTTAAAAAAACATTATAAAGATTGCAAAGTCAAGCACTCAGAAATTAGGAAATGCCAAAATTAAGATTATCTGCTCAACCTTAATTTAGCTCCCTTGTGTGCACACATTATCATACGGTCTTTAGTTACATGATCATAGACTTTTCCATGGGAACTCTGCCTATATCAGTGCACAGGCTGGACTTCCTCTGGAATGAATCAAAGTTATGCATTGAAGAAGTTTGTTGTCTGTCTAGGACCCCTGCCTCATTTGTTGAAGAAGTTGAATGGTATATAGTAAACAAGGCAGTGGGATTGCAGGAAAAGGAAAGATGGTTTTGTGGTTAAGGGAGATTAATTGAATTCTGTCCCAGCCTCTGCCACAGAGCTCCTGTGTGATTCCAGGCAAGTCACTTAAAACCAAATGTTTTGTAAGTGGTAACTAATTGTGTGTTCCTCACTTTCTGACTGGAAACCTGGGGTCTGATTTTTAAGAGCTGAGCACTCAACAGCTGGAAATGAATTCAGTGGGAGCTTTGCTTTGAACATATAAAGTGGCAAGTACAATGAAAAATCAGGTCCTAAATGTCTTAAATTGGGCACTCAAAATTAGTCGATGCTTTTGTACCTAACCTTTCTCAGCCTCAGTTGTCCATCTGTAAAACGTGGATGATAATACCCACTTATTTCACAAGTGTTTTGTCAAGATAAATGCACTGATGTTTGTGAAGCATTCAGGTAATTTAGTGATGAGCACTGTAGTAGAAAGTGAAAGCCTGAGACAGGAGGCCTGGTCTGATATAAAGCAAAGTTAGCAGAAGTCAGGCCTTGTTACAAAACACGTCTGCTTTCAAGTTCACTGAACCTGGCAAGAACAGGACTGGGATAGCAAAAACATGCATTCCTAAGAAGCGCTAGGCATGGGATACTCACGCCAACACATTCCAGAAGGGTGGTACCAGAACACCCCGGTGCCAAGTATGGCATAAACTTACTCCCTAACAATAACAAGGACAACACTGACCCCTCCTAAAGAGAAGGTCAGGATAATAGTATGATGGAAAGAGATGTTTTGATCGAACCAACACATACAAGATAAAGGGTGGTGACTAACCACATGAAAGGGGTGAAATGTAACTTGTTTGTATCAGTGTATAAAAGAGGGTCTCAGAGGCAGCGTCTTTGTCTGCCCTAGGGGGGAACAGCAAGTCTCGCTGTTCACTGATCTGGTCTATTGTCACAGGCATACATGTGTTAAGTGTTACTGTTGCTGGCAGCCTGTTGGTGGTTAAGGATGATCCCTTTCATGGGTTTTATTTTATATGGGTCCTCTGACGACTGAGGAGTCTGATTCTTGAGCCACAGCCTTGTAGGCAGACATTGCAAATGGTGTTGGAAGGCAGGGTTGCGCCACAATTGCTGCATGACAGTTGTCTGACCTTGTAGCACGTACTTATAGCCTGTATAGGGCACTAATACCGTGCTTCATCGGCAATAAACTTGGCCAGATGCCTTTGCTACGGACACCAAGTCCTTGGTTGTCTTGGGGAGTTTGATCAAGGTCTGCTGTGTCTGCTATCTGTGCAGAGCTGGGACAGCACACTGAAAGAACCACACTCAGCCAACACCTAACAACACACACTATGTGAGAAAATTAATCATTCTTCCTCCAAAGCATGGTTTGAATCGTGTGCAGTAAATAAGGCATGGGGCCACCCATTAAGCAAGGGTAAAACAAAATGCTGGCTAGTTGCTCATTCAGTGAGCAGTGTCCATCCTGTGCACTGACCAAAGCAGGGTCCTGTGTGGGAAAAAGTGTGCAGTCATGTAATTAAAGGCTGTATCATAATGCATATGCACAAGGGAGCCAAACTGAGATTGCACAGGCAACTTTCATTCCAGCATTTCTTAACTTGTGTGTGTGTGTCTCTCTCCCCCACACATGTTTTTTGTTCCCACTGGTTCCCAGTCTTGTCACTCTCCGGGCTTCTCATCCAGTTTTAGTGTCCTTACAAACCTGGCTGTGGCCCAGTCTCTTTGCCCAGACAAGCCCAGTTCTTTCCCTACACCCAAGTTCTTTTATCTCTCCTCTCTCCCACCGTTTCCTCCCAACCCCACTGCTTCCCAGACCAAGTCTCTTTGCTGTGCCAGTCCCAGTCTTCCCCCTTGATCCAAGCTCAGCTCCCGCCCACCCATTTCTCTCCTCAGCTACCCAACCCAGTCTCCTTTCCAGCAAGTCTCAGTCTTTGCCATTCTTCCAGCCTCCAGTCCCAGTTTCTGCTTCTTCCCCCTGGCCAGGCTCTCTGTCCCAATCTACTCCTATAGCCCTCCCACACAATCCTTTTGGACCAGCTCTTGTCCCCTCTGCCTTTGAATCAGATGACTTCCTCCTCTACCCTGTCTGGGCGTGAGCAGGTGGGTCATTAAGAACACATGTGCCCAATACCTGTGTCCACCACCCCCTGAGCCCAGAGTACCTGGAAGTAGTCATTACAGGGAAAATCTGACTTTGCCTCTGTAACCTTGGAAGAACAATACTAGGAGGATGGCACATGTGAAATCTAGTCACAGATACGAGATGTGAACACATGGTGCATGCTCAGTTGCTCTGTGGATATGGTGCATTTGCAGTCTGGTCACAGGCAGGAGCTGTGAGGGCATAGAGTAAGCTCAATGAGGGTAGACGTTTTAGAGATTTAAGGTGTTAAGCTCTAGCAAGTCTTTCCTGAGTATGTGTGAGGGGCAATTTTTCAAAGTCCTATAACTTGGCCTAATTTGGGTGGATTTTCACAAGGATGTCAAAAAGCACATCCCTCACTGAAAGGCCACTCCCTAGCCAAATTTAAAGATGCTGCTCCAGAGCACAGGGGTGTTGGAGCTTTCCAAAGAGAGGTCACCAGCATTTTTTTTTAACATTAAAAAATTCTAGATTTTTTTTTTCTAGCCTTGTTCTCAATTTTGTCTGAACCATTCTGGTTGACATTTTCCAAAAAACAAAAAAACAAACAAACAAAAAACAAACCACCACCCCCTCCTCAGCCTGAGGCAGACACCCAGCCTGGGAAATTTCACTCCAAACCAAAATTTTAAGCAATTGAAAACAGAGTCTCATAATGAGAAGTGTTGGGCACCTTAGTAATAAGCAGTGCTACCAACATCCCCTATAACACAGGAACAGGGAGCCAGAGGGAGAGGCTGGGATCCTCACAGTTTAAACACAAATATGTGTCAGTTGTTGTAGGGATAGTAGTCAGCTAGCCTGTGGGGAGGGGTGTGTGTGCGCGTGTGTGAGGGAATCATCCGTTCATGCTCTCATTGAAGTTTTGCAAATGTTTCATTGATGGAATTGAAAGAGGGATTCGGCCTGAGGAAAGGAAAATTGCCCTTTTGGCAGTTGCACATCCCCATTTTATCATGATAATTATTTCTGTTTCACCAATGCCCCCGCTTTACTAAGCATTGCTCTCACATGCAGGTGTCTGTTCTCTAGGGTTTTATATATACATTTTGAAGTTTTTACTTCAGCTGTTAGTGAGGGAGCTGAGGTGGCGTCTCTGTTACTTGAAAATTCCAAGTACATGATCTAGTCTCAGTTGAGCCACATGCAATAGAGAGATTTGCATATTAACAATATATGATTACTGAAAAATAACTACACATTGGTTATGCAAATTTCAGTACTATGACCAGTAATAGCAACCAGTCAGAATACAGAAATTCACATATTGTACAAAGCAACACTCTGCACAAGTATGGAGAGGTGCACTTTTCAGAATCAAGGCCCTAATGGAGAAATAACTACTTCTGTATTATGAGTATGCCGTTCAGACATTTGGAACCAGTTATCTTTAGGGAAGTATGTAGAATGCTGGTTATGCTTCATTAATTGTAGTCCCCCTGCCTTTTACTTGACTGATGCCTGGTCTGGAATAAAAAGTTACATCATTTAATTAAATCAATCTTGTTAAATTGGTTTGAACCCCTGCTGTAGACTCATTTAACCTTCTCTTAAATGGGTGTTACTTAATTCTGTAATATACTAATGCAAACTCAGATAATTTAAGCAATGGTTTAAACCTCTGTAGGTGCATCTACATTAACGGTTTGCATCAGTTTAGCTAGATTGATTTAGTTAAGCTTGTACTAGTATTTCTAATGTAGGCAAGCTGAGATCCCATTTTGGTATACCTTAATATTGCATAACTACAATAGCCAAGACTGGTAACAGTGTATATGTTGCTTGGAATAGCAGTTTCAAACACTTGTTATAAACACAACATATCCATTAACTAACAGATAGCCTCAAAACCACATTCATATTTATGAGAGAAACTAGGGGTTTGGTGAAGCAAAGTGCTTTCAGAGTTTTCAGTTCAGTTGCTGTTCAACTTCTATAACAATGATAAGCCTTTTTTTAAAGTTAAAAAACCTGTTTTTATCAAGTGGGTGCCAACAAGTTCTTCAGTGCCCAATTAACCTGATCAAGGTACCTTGAAAGAGGATTCCCAGACTGCTTGGCAAAGTCTGAATTAACAACATGACCTGTCTAATTAGATGGCATCATTTCTATTTTAACTACTTTTATTTTCAAATATTTGCAATGTAAATGCCCTAAAATGCTCTCTCTACATCATGTCATAAATATTCAATTCATTGTTCAACACCTATTGCTAATTTATACTTAATAAAATGATTCTAAAGTACTGAGGCATTATCCTCATCCCTGTGGAAGACCAGACAAAACTAAAAAGCATAACTTTCTTCAAAAAGGTGTGAAAGAAAAGGCTCTGAGGAATTTAAAATGAGTTAATTAATTCTGTTGGCTGCAATGTTGCAAAATGCACTTTGTAAAAGTTCTTTTAGCAAATTAGATTTTATTTTTGATGTGTAAATATGACAATGCATACAAATAATCTTTCCAATAGTAATTAACTAACCTGGGACTTTGTGCTTCCTTACAAAGCTTATTGTTTTAAGTTATGAGATAGCTGAAAGGCGAAGCAAGGAGAAGTGAGTAAAAAATGGCCACATCAGAAAATGTTTGAAAGGATCTCTGGTCTTGTGGACCTGGCTGAAACTGCAGTTCAAGGAGTGGAATGTTTGCAAAAGGTGACTGCCAGCACATACCAATGTGCTGTAGCTGTCAAAAGAACAGGTACAGCATAAGTGACAGTAGAGCAAGCTTCTCTAGTCTATATCATCTCATTAATAGAGATGAACGTGAGCTGACTTTGGCTCAATCCAGGTAAGAATAAGGTTATGGTGGTAGTTTTGGGGAAATAATCAAAGGATCTGGATCAACTCATCTGAGAGTGTTTGTCCACAATTTCCAGAGAGGTAGCCATGTTAGTCTGTATACAGCAAAAACAACTAGAGTCCTTTAACATCTTAAAGACTAACGAATTTCTACGGGGATAATCTTTCATGGGCTGCCACCCACTTCATCAGATGCATGAAGTAGAAATCACAGATAGGAAGTGTATATATATGTATCTATGGATTTTGAATAGCATGGGGTATTGATTACCACAGCAGTGGAGATATTTTTGCATCTGTTATGACAGGATCCTGTGCCACTTGGAGTTGGTGGGTCCTGGTCCATGGGCAGCTTGCTTCTGATGATGAACTTGGCGAGGTTGGGGGTTGTCTGAAGGCCCCAAGAGGGAGGTTGAGAGAGATTTCTTTCAGGATATGGTCCCCATCAACTATGGGTTGTAATTGTTTAATAAGACTCTGTATGAGTTCCAGCATCAGATGGTGACAACTAGGGGTGTGTGGTCAGACTGCTTTTCCTCCCCCCATATTGAAGCAGGTTTTTTCAGGATATTTGGGTGGTTCGTTCCATGATGTGATCTACTTCTCTGGCAGAGGGTCCTTGTTTGGTGAAGGTGGTTTTAAGTGTGTTAAGGGATATATCCTGGAATTTCTCCTTGGAACATGTCTGAGTGTCTGGACGTAGATAATATATTTATTGGCAGATTTGCAGTTGGTACTGGATCTATGAAGGTAAGTGTGGTGATCTATGGGTTTCTTGTATATAGTTGTCTGTAAGGTTCTATTGTCAAAGCTGATCGTGCTATCCAGGAAGCTGATGGTGGTGTTCTAGAGAGAATTTGATGGATAGGTAATGGTTGTTGAAGTTGTGGTTGAAAGCTGTGAGGGAGTTTAAGTAATCTGTCCAGACAATGAAATTATCATCTATATAGCTCAGATATATCATAGCACTGTATTAAAGTAGCTGGTAAAGTTTTCTGACACGCTTATTAAAGAATAAGTTTCTCTTGGTGTTTTGAGTTTTTTTTCAGAAACCTTATTATGCTTACTTAACATTTAAGTTTTAGCTCTGATTTGAATACTGCTGGTAGACTCTTAAAAAGTTTTCAACAATTGTATTGCAAAGAACAACAAAGTGAGAAATGGTAAAGGATGGAGGAAGAGGAGAGAGAAAGAGAAAAGACCAATAAGCTTTTTTTGTTGAGGAGGTGGACTATATAAAAAGTAGGGAAACTTCTCAATTCCTTTCAACTCTAAATGTGTATGTGTACTACAGGAAATAAAAAGAAAAGGCTCAGACAATAAAAGAAAGTGATTCTAGAGAGGAAAAATTAACCAAATGAGGAATCTTCCTCTTGGGGATCATTAAAGTGATTGTTTCATACTGGGACTATATAATTGAGAAGGCAGTGGCATCTTCCTTAGACAGTATAAAGTGAAGCTTGAACCTGCTTCCATGTTTCTCT